>BGZK01001219.1:0-188102 GCA_005406025.1 Eumeta japonica
TAATAGAAAAAGAAATAATTTTAATGTATTTTGTTTATTTTTCACCATTAAACAATCATTTTATGTAACATCAATCTTGTAGCGAGTATATAACATTCGACTCGACAGTATTTTCCTTGGATATTCGGTTCCTCTATCGCGACTGTAAAATTGATGAATCTATTTTAACGGGTTTTTCACGTGGTCGCAGCCATTTATACAGCTTAACTGTGCGAGTTTTTCTTCGGATTTCATTCTAACCAGGTTTTTATCTATTCGCTTACATGCACTTAAGTCGAGTTAATTTTCTGTGCCTTATCTTTAAATGACGAAAACTTCAATGCCGCCAACCGCCGGTATATGTACCTCTATATAGTAATTAAACTGTGAAGAAAAAACTGCAGATGCATATTCTGTTTCTCATCAATGAATGAAGTTGAAGTGTCTACATTATTTAAGAATCACAGCGAAATAAAAGATTTTAACAAAAAAAATTGGTCGAAGTAAAAAATATACTAATTAAAGTGTAGTTTATTTTCTCCTATAGCACACAGATGCTATTAAAATTTTGTGGTTGCTAATTATTTATATATATATATATTGCATGCGCTCTATAGTTTTATTTGTTTTAAAAATCTTACAGTATTTTCATAGCTATTAAAAATTCACAATCACAGATTATCGGCACTATATTCTGTATAGTGTCGGTTATCTATGTAAGAAATCCTTAGATGAAATTATTAATAACTTTTTTAGTCATTTTTAAAAAGGTGACGTATTTAATCATTATGTAATCAAAATGTCTTTTTTTACCCTTTGGAAAATTTATCAATCGATATTAAATATTTTGATGAAATTATAACAAAGATGTGTGATAAATTTCCGGTTTATTTCAGTTATTCTCCGCCAGAATAAATCTACAATACTTTGTTTACTTATCTACGGATAATCATCGATCTGACTTATTTTTATTTTCATGTAGCGCTTTTGTACTTTTTTCTCTTTCGTCCTGCGTCACTTCACTATTTCATTCTTTCTTCGCCTCTTTCGTTCTCAACTCTTCATTCAATCACAGACTATATTTTCAATGTGAAATATGTCAAGTCACTTTCTTAAACTATCCAGCTTTAAAATAGTTTAAAATATAAGTTCCTAGCTCACAGGAATGTTAGTTTAATATCTATTGCATGACAAATACCAAACACACATACAGACGACAAAACACATTAATAAAAATTTTAATAAAACCAAAAAATAATCACCCATTGTACAGTCATAGTATTTGTATGGTTTCGTTAAGGTCCTTTATGAAATTTCTCCGTTACAATAGAATCAATGGATTAAAAAATAAATAGAAGGACCTTTTTCGGCTCTATTTGAATTGAAACGCCCTTAAGGACTTAATCTAAAATAGAACACAAAAGCAGGAAGCGTACGTCTAAATAATTAAACATTTTTCATTTCGATATTCGCGTTTTTATTTGACTTTTAACCCTCGCATTCGATTACTGATTTATAATACGGCATACACAAGCGAAGACGGGTGAAGATTTCATATTAAGAGTTACCACACGAATTGATATCGTCGAGTGTACCTCATCATCGACGCTCGCGCCCTCCGCGGCGGCGCTGTTTGTCTTGTGTAATTGTGTTTGTGAGGGAGGAGTGGCGATTCGTGCGACTGTGTGTTTATGCGTTTTTTGTGCGGGATTAAACAAACCTGGTTGCCGACTTATCGGTGGGTCTTATGTCGAGTATTTGCCCGATCATTTGTTTTACTGTTCGCGTGATCTGTACATTGAGTTTTGTAGTTGTGCTCCTCAATTGTGTATTGTGGATATACAATAATAATTATCTAGGATTTTATGCTTTATTTTGCGATGTGACTTCTGAACGACACCGAGGTTAAACAATTTACAACCGTCCTATTTGTTTAACCTATTTAACCTATTTGTTTAAAATAGAACGGCGACCTTCTCGTGCATTAGTCGGTTCTTCAAACGTTGATCACTCGCTTTACACGCACTTCCATGGATTCGCGCCACGCCGGCGCGGTAATGTATTACGCTCTGCGCCACATCTGCTACGGTAGTTACCGCCTGAAGTGGACCACGTATACAAACAGGTAGACGTGTAACATTAGTTACCTATAAAGAGTATAATTATCAGCATGAAATTATGTATAAAAATAAAATGTATTTAAATGCGACTAAGCACACGGCCGCAGCATGACCGAACTATCGCACGACAAACAAAGGAGAGAACTCAGAAAATCGTTTAAAAAAATACACGCCATGAAACAGTTTTGATTCGTTTCATTTTGACGCGATCATCGCTAAATACAATATACAGAATAGAAATAAACGACCGGTCGTTAAAGGCGACTAAGTATAATATACAGGACAAAAATAAAGACCGGTCGCGAACGGCGACCGCAAAGCGTCCCGGGCGAATGCGCCCGCCGCACTGTCACGAGCAAACTCAGCCCACCCCCGTAAGCGATAGTTTGAATTACTTCCGGCGGCCGCGCAGAGCCGCCCGCCCGCGGATTACTGCGGATCTGGGCATCGCGCGGCCGCCCTCGGGGGCGCCCCGGTACACGACGGGTACATTCAATTTAGCAAACAATGCGGCAAGTTTTTGACGGGCCGGCGTCGACGCCGGTTGACGATCACAAGAAAGAATACTTCGACAGCGCCGATCGGAAAGGTAGATTCCGTGAATCGTGGACAAACGTACACGATTTAATTATTTATTGGGGTAAAACAAAAATACAGTACAATTATTCCGATTAGAATAAAAAGAAATGAAAAGCCAAATTTTGCCTCAAATATATCGATTTTTTGTGGACTTTGAAAATATATACAATATTTCACGCCCTTTTAAAAGTCCTACATTAAAGTAAAACCGTGTTTATTATATGCATATAATATACCTTTTTCTTGAGTGACAAACAAAAATAAAAGACCATTGGCCGGAGACGACCGCAGATACGGACGGAGAGATTGCAATTTAAATAAATAATTATAACATATTAAATAAAACACTTTATAAAATAATTTTTAATTTAAAAATAGTATTTATTATGTAGAGAACCAAAAGTTGCCGTCGGTCCGTTTTTTTAGCTTTTGTACACAAATTCCGTCATGTTACACGATAAAGTATTCATGCGAAGAGACCCTTCCGCAATACTTATTTATATTCCGGCATTCTATCTGAAATCTAAATCCCTGATCGCCCTCGCGCAGCCTTCGCGGAAGGGCAGGAAAGGCAGAGGGGGGAAGGGATGGATAGCGCCTATTATAATCATACCTATATAATATTACTATACTATACGGTATGTGTATTACTTATTTATATTCTCAATAAATCATTATTAATTATAAATGAACTTTTCTCATATTTATAATTTCTTTTCTTTTACGTGTTTTGATTTTAGACAACCGCAAAACATATTCTGCATTATCTTATGGCCATGGCTTTTTATGCATGCATGAACGTATAACAGGTGAGAATGCATTGTAGAGTTAAAAAAAAAATAATTTTATAGAAAAATATAAAAATATATCAAATATTTATTCAAATAATTAGTTGTTATTTGGAGTCGGTATTAAGTTATTAAAGTAAGTATTGCCAGCATTAAGTTATTAAAAGAATAAAACTTCTTTCCGCGAAACTCAATTTTATTACACCTACTAAATGAAAAATATATACTAAAAGTTGGTGTTTGTAAGGCTATCTGTAGACTATTCAATCAAAAAAGTTTTATGTAAAAGTATTTTGTGATACCCTAACGAATAGACAATAATTCGAAATATGGCATTTTTAAGTCCCGAGCCCTTAATTACTTTAATTGAACATTTTCTAAAATATCTTCAACGCACAAACATCTTCATTACTGTTTCATAATAATATTTAAATCTTATAAACAAAAAAATAAGGGGATAGCTACACGTCACCAAAATCATATGAGATTAAAGTACGTTATTTAAAGACTATACTGAATGTAGACAACGGAATAAGTTACGACTTAGCCACGATTTATCGTTACTTTCATTATACGACTAGAACCTATTACCTAAGAACCTAGCTTCGCTCTAAAAATCCAGAATTAATCTTAACCATCTAAATTTATCGACCTCTATAAATCATACAGGCAATGTTTACGATTTTCCATTTAGTACTTAAATAGTTGCTTTATTTTTTATATTATTTTTTTCATATCTTTAATCGTATTCTACTTCAAGATATTCTTTTCATTTATCATAAATAAACTTTAAACTGTTCCTAAATATAGAGAAATTCACCTTGAAATTAAACGAGAGACAAACCAAGTCTACGAACTATATCTACTAATAAAAAAAGTCCACATAACGTTCTGAAATTTGTGTCGACATATATTTCATTGGAATTTATTTATTTACCGTAATAGTTTTATTTCGTCGCATGTGGAAAAATGAACAGATAAAGGAATAACCGATCACGAAAAATGTCTGAGTATACATTCCAGATTTGGCTGTAAGTATAAGTAACGAGTTCGTAACAGAATAAACGATTTATTGCATGCGTTTGTTTAACGGCGCGCTCCCGCGGGAGGGCGGCACGTGCGCGATAGCCTTATCGGGGCCCTGCAGCCGCTTAGGGCGGGCCGCAGGGGCGAGGGGCGGTTTTTAAGAGCCCTTATTGACCCTCGATGCGTCGATTTCGATATTATAGTTTTTTTTTACGCCGTCGCCACGGAGTTATGTCAAAAGTGAAGAGTGAGAGATGTCTGCAATAATCCCATATGGAAATTTATGCATGAACGTGTATTTTTTGCGATTTTGTGGTTTTTGATTTTAGTTGAATGTGGTGAATAGGTGTTTATACGATTTAGGATACAGACTCCGATTTTCTGCTAAAGTACACAAAATCCTTGCGCTCTTTTGCCTTATCCAAAGATATACCTATCTTTTAGAGCCTCTTCCAACATCTACTTTTAAATTGACATTTAACAAAAGGTCACTATTAAAATAAAACTTGCGTTCAACGTCCTCATCTTAACGACTTTTCAGACTGAAACCCACTATAAGGAAGACATGGAATGCAAATTTTATTTTAAAAGTGACTTTATCAAATGCCAGCGTAAAAAGATAGATAATGGAAAAGGCTCTTAGAGTCGAAGCGGAGGAATAATGTTGTTACTTCTGCAATTTTTTTTTTATTTTTGCGTATTTCGCAAGCAATAGAGAAAAAAGAGAACATAGAGACAAAAAAATAGGAGAAATTTTTTAAAAAATGTATAATATAAAAATTAACTATTAGAATCTCAGAGAATACATTGAAGCAACACCTTAAGTTGAATCTATATTTTGCACTAAATGTATGACTTTTTGAGATTATTAAAGAACGTGATCTAAAATAATATTTCAGTTAGCGCAAATTTATACATTTTTTTTAGTTTTTGGGTTATCAAATATAAAATATTTATAATACTCCAAAAATAAAAACGATATATCGGACCTCTAGTAGTTTTCATATAGCATTATTTAAATATATCATGTCAAATAGAAATGTACAAACGCCAATCCGCTGCTATTGCATTGCTGCGGTGCATTAGTGGAGCGCATAACAGCATTCAGTGTTCTCATAGTAACTATAGTGCAATTCATACCACAAACAAACTAACTTGTCCATACACATATAATCCATACATTTACCATAGTAAAATATTAGAAAAAAAATAAGTACATTAATGACATATGAGAAAAACTATTCTGTGGGATTTATAAACTTTGATAAAATACATCTCTACTGCAAATTTGTTCGCGAATTTCACGAAATCTTCTGAACAAAATTTCATGAAAATTGTAATAGTTTATGTTCCGGGAATAACACAAAATAACTTTTGTTTCGTCTCGATATTTTTTTTCTTACATTATATGCATTTTCAATAGAAAACGAATCTAGGTCGAGACCAGGAACGGAACTAAATGCGGGGCCACAATTGAAATCTAAAGTGGAAACAAAATGGGTATCACGTTTGGCACCGCGATAAGTCGACATAAAAGAGTTCATTCGATATCCACGCGGACGGAGGGCGCGAGCGAAAGCTAGTAACACATAATCGCCTTTTATGAATATGTATTATTGTTTTATTGGGTTACGTCATTATTACTTATGGGATCTATTTGTATTTGCTCGACAGAAAACAATATAGCCATCTCAATATACATCTTTATTTAACGAAGCCGTCATTTTGTTATTCAGTTTCCATGTAATTTATTTACAAAAAAAAAAAATATTATAACATATAAGTGTGAGACATTTTTTTAAAATGACTTGATTGAAAGGTGAATAACGTTTATCTGTTAATAGTTGAAGGATACTATAGAATAAAGACTGACAAGAGCGTCTATACTCTTTCCCTTTTGAATGTACATTTATACGATTTCTAAAAACAGATTTAACAGTTTAAGGAAATTCCAATTGATATTAAAATTATTAACGTATTTGTCATATTATGCACAGTACTATTTCCAATCATCTATTAAAATTGAGAAATGAAGAGTTTAGATAAGTTTTGAAATTTAGGTTTATGTGCTTTCTATTTGCGCTACGTGAGAAAAAAAATGCGCAAGAAAACACAAATTTTGTTGCTATTTTCGTATTTGTTGTTTACGACAATCAAAAATAAACAGTTGTGACGTGACATTTTTCTTCGGCTTCTCGGCGCAATTTAGAATGGAATTCCATTTAATAGTTGAATAACACCCATTTCCATTTTTAGGGTTACGTAGTAACCAAGGAACCCGTATAGTTTCGCGACGTTCGTCAGTCCGCCTGTATATATGCCTGTTTGTCTGTCTGTCTGAGACTTCGCTCGAAGACTCGTAGCACTAGAAAGCTGTGTTTTGGTAAGGGTATACATATTAATCACGCCGACGAAGTGGTAGAATTAAATTTAAAAAAACTTTAGGATACTACCCGTAAATATAAAATAGGGATGAATTTTTTTCTAGTCCATTCCATGGCCCGAATGTCGTTGGATAACTCATTCAAAAACATTGTAGATATTTGTGGAAAAATTTTATTGATTTAGGGACCTGTTTGCGAAGTATTAAACTTTATAGTACTAATTTTTATTGGAGACAACCGTTTACGTCCTACCACATAAGCGGTTATTTTTAGATACGTGAGAAATTCACGTTAATAGCGTATATAACTCAACAGGAAAACTGTCACAGCTAAGTAAGCCTTACAAATTAACGAGTGATAATCTACCAACTTATAAAATTTACTTGGAGTAGTGAAAACCACGATTTCGTACAAATTCCATTTAAAATTACTTAGATAGCGTTGTTTGTCTAAAACAACATGTAAATATAAGTTCATGAACCATGTTAAATTATGAAAATATGAAATCATATCATCCTCAACATCCTCAAACTGTTGGCCGCCATACACTGAACTCGACGAATAGGGTCGTAGTGTCAAACAAAAAAAAAGCGAGGCGGTCAGAAGTTGGGCTACTACCGTTAGCTTTTCGTGAATTCGACGATATCCAAGGGGCTTAACTGGGGGATCTGTCCGGATGACACGTCGCGCCCGCCGCGCCGACGAACCGCGAACTGGTCGACATCGAAGGTCCTGTGTTGGCTGCACTATTGATGGTAATATTCGAAAAACTCATATTTTCGGATCCTCAACGTACATCGCAAAAACACTCGAATCGTTTGAAAGCGGTCCGGTTGATGTATATAATTGCGAATTGGAAATATTCGATTTTCGCGTTCGACAAGCACGACACTTTCCTACGTCGGTGGTCAGTTTTCGTTTGTTCGCAAATGACATTTAGCATTTTAGTTTTAACTATTTTTCTCCTTCTGAGTTTCGGTCTGGGCACTTCTGCGTGTATGACATGGTTTAAATATATCGACCTATATTTTTTTTTGCATCAAAATGAAGTTTCGACTTCAGTCTGTCAAATACAATTTATTTCGTTCAAATCCAACCGGTTTGATGCTGTCGCGCTGTGCGCACCGGCGTCCGCACGATGCCTCATTTTCAGTGTTCACTTCCACAGTCTATGACGTCATCACAAAGGGTGAAGGGATAGTCAAACATATATTTTTGTGTTGTCGCTGAATGGATCTTCTGAACTATATAATTATTATTTTTGTAACTTTTAAAGTTTAGGAATATGAAGCTTTCAAATGTACGTGAATTTTGTCGCAATTTTTCTGGATACCTGCCGGGACGACGAGGAAGACGTTCATCGAATTTACGACAAAAACTCCTTCTAAGTCTGTATTCTGTGAGGGGCAACTACGGAATCTTACCCTGCGTATGGCCCGACACGCACTTGGCCGGTTTTTTCTCAAAGCATAAAGATGGAATATTGTTTGCTAGATAACTCTTGCAAATTACCAACTCATAGATTTCTAACTTAGACATGTATGAAGAATAGTCGAAGTCGTCGTACTCACAGTGGTGCTGAGTGGGCGCCTTGCCCGCCAAGTAGTCCTCCTTACAGATGAACTTGTTGTCGTCCAGCACGTACAGCTCCTCGCCAGTGGAAAGCTGTTTCCGGCACACGAGGCACGTGAAGCAGTTGAGGTGGAAGACCTTCTCTCTGGCCTTCCTGACCAGGTCCGACGGCGAGATGCCGTGCCCGCAGCCGCTGCATTTGGTCCCGTAGCGCCTACGAACAGAAGCACTGCCTATGAGAAGGTGGTCCATACGCCTTAGCCTCTAACATGTAATAAAAACTACGATAGCTGACGTAAAGTTTATTTGTATTGCCGAGTTAAGCTAAAAGTGAGTCGGTTTTACTTGGTACAATTATTCATTTATCTTGTGAAAAATATATATAAACGACAATCGACTGGTTAGATCGATGTAAAATTTGTATGGAAGTGTATTTATTCGTATGTATTCTCATTTTGGTATTTGGAATATTTTGCATACAATCAAAGCAATGATATTATATTTGAATAAAACGGAAAGGCAACGTACAAAACGTAGTTCAACTTACAAAAAATAAAATATAATATATATTAGCATAAAGAGTATATTTTTTTCTCTTTCTGAAAATTAGTATTAAAATATAGGAATATTAAAACATATTTTTATTACACATAATATTTTATATAAAGTTAATATAAATATTATATATATTAAATAAAAATATTTTTATTTCCCATAGACTGGTGTATTAATATATAATTAAAAACAAGTGAGAAACTACAATACACCATTATTAAGAAAACACTATGATTTATGGTCATTTTTTTGAAGCTCAACAACTAAATCGCACACTAAAGACCTATAAACTAGCTAATAGGCTTACATCGGTTAGCTTGATCAGGTTTTAACCGACTCATTGCAAAGGCCTACCCTCTCTTAATACTTCCTCCCGCTATTTGCGTTTGAGAGTCACGGTTGCGCATAAGCGCGACAATACGTATCATGTATAACTTATATCTGTACCGAGCTCGTAAAACACGAGTTAACTGCTTATCCACAAAGATTCTAAGCGAAACTAAAATTTCCTAGTTATTCTAAACCGTGTGTGAATCTTTAGTAGCGCCCACGTAGGTAGGTACCGATATGCCCAATGATAAATTAAGGTAGCCCATCTCTAATAAATGAACGCGCAGGCGTCGGCAACCGTTAGTTACGTTGTAACACGGAAAAAAAATCGATTTGCATAACCGAGCCGTGCGAGCGAGCGGCGCGCGCCTCATACAAGTAATTAGCATCAAATAGTAATTGCCTGAAGACTTTTACTAATTGTCCTTTCTGTAAGGCTATCAATCTTGTTCATTTGAATACATTTGCGTTGATTTTCACCATCCAATATTGTAAATATAACTCGTCAAATTTAATTGTGGGCATCTACTGCATAGCATCGTCCACTTGACACATCGCAACAGTTACAACTTTGAGTTACCTACGTACACCCTTTGATTAAATAAAACAGAAACAGTAATTAGAATAATTATTTTTTACAACATTTAACGTTCGGTTTCTTAGAGTTTGTTTTTATTTAATCACATAACCGGTTAATTACCGCGATACGGATCTCGACTTTAGTTCAACTTCAAACAAGCGACAGTTACTCAGTTATTCAACTAACATTACGAATAAGTTACGCTCTATGATTTTAAGGCTGTTATTTCTGAATTGAATACATAGGTACACGTCTCATTATAAAGTAGATATATAATTTAAATAAATTATATTATAATTAGCTGACTTATAATATTATTATTTCGACTGTATACATTTCATGCTCTAACTAATAACTGAATATTATATTAAGAGCGGCGAAAGTAACTGTATATACCTATTGTATTATTATTTATTTTCTTTGCAAAATGATTCTCAAAATATTATTGCCAAAGATATTGCAGAAGTTTTTTTGTTTATTAAAGGTGGACATATTAAGCATGCATGCAAATAGATTATGTTTTATTATAAATTCGTTATAAAATATATTTTACTCACATTAAGTTACGTGATGTTACGAACTGCGCTTGCTGGTTAAAAATAGAACGGTAAAATAATTCCCCTATTAAAAAAATATCTGAGAATAGAATACTCTAACCGTAAACGGTTCACCGCGCGGGGTCAGCGCTTTTTATCTTTGTTTACGATTAATTTTCAAATGGATTTATTTTGTGGGGTAGAATTTTCGGGAGGCAATAAATCTTGTTTGTTTATATTAAATGCGATATGTTTATAACTTGTTGTTCCGGATAATTCATGAATTTTCTGAAAAGTCGGTGGGTGTAAGTACTGAAGTACGGTGCGCAGAAGTTGAGTTTTACTTCTACGATGGTAGCGTTCATAAGTCAAGTGCGATAACGATAAGCGAACAGGAGGTTCCGTTATATATACCACGTAATATATACCACGTGGTTACGTCATAAGAAAACATTGATGAAGAATTGCATACTTTTATGAATTGAATTGCATTAATATCACTAAATTATCATTATTTTGTATAAAACAAAGAAGGAGTTAATTGAAATTGTTGTAATAAACAACGGAGACCACATTAACTTTTCACCTCACTTTATAAACGGTTGACAAAACAGTTCACGTGTAGGTTGTGTGCGGCCGCTATCTCTTCTACTCGGACGCATCGGCCGATGGAGTGCAAGAGAGACAGATGCGTCACAAGCCGAACGCTTAGGCCGATCGTGCCCTATCATGATCATGCCTTTTTATTGTTCCGCGCTCTCGCTCGCACGCTCGGCTCAGGCGGAACGCGACAATGAGTCATGCTTTTTCGTGCGTACAGCCGGCGTTCATCGATTTATAAGATGCTACAACACTAAAAAATTTTTATTAAGGCTTAGAAACAAAACAACCACGACAATGGAATTTGGAACAAAATGATCCAAAATTGAACTGAAAAATATATAGACACTGCCGGACTCTTTTAAGTGAAATCATCAAGGTAGGAATTAAACCACCCCACTACCTACTCCTATCTATTGCAACCTACTTATGACTGCAGTCCGGACGCCCAACGAGCAGTCTGTACGTCCTCTTACCTGGAGTTTTACATCATCAGTTACCATCATCATCTCATCAATGCGGGCTAACATCTATCGGGTAGAACTTACGCCTGATGATCGACCGTCAGATATAATGATGCACGTCAGGACCAAAGCATTGCCTGGTGCTTAAAATACCCCGTTGTTTTAATAGACGGATGCACAACTTAAACGATTTTTTGACGTGAACGTGAGAAAAGACAACGGAAATCGTTATTCTCAAACGATAATTTTTATTATAGAATTGAATACATTTGGTGACGTCGTCAGAATTTCATTTAAACAAACACTTAACTTTAACATGTTTGAGTTTTGCGCAGATACAAATCAGGGTAAGAGAATATAAATTTAAGAAAAAAATTTACCCTGAGCGACACTTTGTCAAAAATCAATTTTATCGTCAGTATTCAACAAACTTTCTAAATATCATTATTTGTACAAGTGTGCCGTGTGCAAACAAAACAAAAATCGTGAGCAAATCTATTTGTAACGTATTAAAACTGTTTGTCAAAATCTGATTGCTGGTGTTGAAGAGAATCTAATATAATGGAATAAATCTATTTTTTTAATATTGTCTGTGTTTGTTTGAACACGTTTATCTCCTAAACTTAAAGACAATTTTTATAAGGTTTTCACAGGTAACTCGAAAGCAGCTTAGGGCATCAAATAGGTTTTACGCCATCAAAATCGGTCCACGTAAATCGAATTTATTTTAAAAATAAATCCCATGCGTACGAAGTCGCGAGTACAGCTAATAATAGGCAATAAAAACTTAAGGTCATACCTAAAATAAAATAATAATAACAACAACATTGTACTTTCTTAGCTATGACGATAGACGGACAAATAGACGACGCCAAGGCACTAAGTAATAATTATTAATTTGTCATGCATTTGTAACTAGAGCCCCTCGTGTCCAGTGCTAGATTCTCACCTATTAAGTCCAAAAGCAGGAGATTTTGAATGAATGATTTGTTTTCAAAATCTCATTATGAGCAAAAAATAAAGAAATTATTGGAAATTCCATTAAGAAATGAAATAAGTATGTGACAAGCATGGCCCACTCCCCCCTCCATCGCCGTCCCATCAGCCCCCTTTACCATCAGATGCTCTATTACTAACCAAAGGCCGAAAACGCAAAGGTGACTCTGCGGTTGTGGGTGTTCGTGGGCGACGATGACCACCCGATTTTTCGTGGCTCGCGTGCTCGTTCGACCCCCAATACGTTATTAGAAAAAAAAAATAGAATAACGGGAGTACCTTTCAACGATTCATTATTTTTTTTACTATAGTCCAGAGCAAAGAGACGTGACGAAAACTCAATTCCGGTTTCTACATGTAATATGTGAGCACAAAGCCTAGAAGCGGATTTTTACAAGGTCTAACCTACGGCTACACGACGCACCGATAACGAGGCGGTCCGTCGTCGCTAAGCGTAAAACATGTTTACGTCGCGTCAGCGTTCAGTGTACCGCCCCGGGGCTCAATTATCTGAAGGTCCCGCCGGCAAACAATGAATTACGGGCGGGCGCGTGGGCGCAGGACACACAAATTGCGGTACAGGTGTTTCGTGACGTAATCGGATTACGAGACACGGCGGACTTCTTTCGACGACTTTCGTTGACGACTCAATGTCGATGCGCCGACGCCGACGGGCCGTGTCGTGCGCGAAACGTCGAGAACCGTCGAGGTGTCGGATTCGATTTCTCGGTAGGCCAAATTGTCATGTAGCGGTTTGTTTTTAACTCGTGTGCAGATTTTTATTCACAATATATTATTTCTCAGAATGCGTTGGTAGTTTGATTTCCTGATGTACCCATTTAACTGCAGTGCATAAATTAAATTTGAAGATAGCTTAAGTAATTAATATAAGTCTATTTAACGCCGTTTTGATATGTAGTCATTAATTACACAAATACATTTATTCGAGTAAATTATTCTTTAAAAATTTTCATAAAAGTATAAGTCGCGTTGTAATTACAATAATGACAGATAATACTTTAACATTATTTTTTTTACTTTTACATCACTGCTTGAAGATGAAGATGTGGTGGGAAACGGAGACAGAGAAAGAGAAAGCGAGAGAGAAAGGAGGAGACATAAATCAGCAACAGGAAACGGGAACAAGGTCAACTGATTCAGTACTACAGGATAATATTGGAATTGAGGACGAGACCGCTGATGGACCCGACAGTGGAATCAAAATCGGTACAGGGAACATGACCTTTATCAGAATCGGAACAGTTATTTCTGATAGCGAGAAAGCGAGCTCGGTCGTTATAGGAGATGCATGAAGAAATCCATGCTAAATCACAGGCATAAGTATCTAAGTCATGAAATAAACAATCATTGTTAAATTTTTATTTACACCTACCGAAGCGAGCGGGTAACAGCTAATTTTCTTACAATTACAGCCCATTACCAATTTCAGTAATGGGTATAAATATTATGTAGATATATATTGTAGACACAAAAAGCAATGTAACATGCTAAACGTACATCAATTTAAAAAGATGCGACAATAGCGCGCAATCGCACGAAACAAACGACACAGTCAGCAAAGGTGATGTCCGAATGGTCGGTATTACAGAGGGTCGGCCGCGGTCGACGCGAGCCGCCTGCGCCGTCAGCGATTCGAATTTGGAGCATGCGCAGTGCGCGTTTCGTGTTACGAGCGGCCGCCGCCGGCGGCGCGTCACCGAGACACCGGAAATGGCGCCGACGGCGAAATGTCACCGAATTGACTCATCAAATGAAAACGTAAAAAAAAAATAACTACTCGATTAACTCGTCGGGGAGCGGAAATCGTAAGTGATCCGTTTTCCGCCCTCGAAGCGAAGGAGCGTTTTTGTTTATTTTTTTTTGTGTCGTTCACAAACAGTCCCGCGAACTTAGCGCCGTGTAATTTCGGTAATCGAAAACATTGTAATTTACCCCGTTTCTGAGGTGAGCGCGTAATGACCGGCCGTCCTATTCGGGTCGCCATCTCGGGTGTACCGTTCGACATATGTCTATTGCGAAGAACGATGATACATTCAGAACTATTTATACTTTGAGTGTGAATAGAGATGCAAGACACTTATATAGCTTCATGGATTGACCTTTTATGTATGAAAATATTTTATTTTAACACTATAAGTTTTCAGTTCTTCGACACATAAACTGTGGCAATAAATTTAATTCGAAATTGAATAAGTATCCTTCGATTTGTTTCTAAGTCACAGAGGTGTAGCGTGCCTTGGAGGGGTCCTGTATCAAAATTAGTTGGGGAGCCCAAATGAAGGGTAAAGATTTCTCACAAAAGAAGCAAAAATGCTTGCATTAAATTAAAATAAATATTTATTGATTATAAGTTATCACTTTCTCTTAGAAATTGAGCTATCCAAACAATTCAAATGAAATACACACTTTTATTGCCTTTTTTTTGGGCAAATTAATTTATTAAATCATCTATAGCTAAAGATGATTTCAATGTAGACAATAGCCACAAGTCTGATAGCCGTTCCTGTCCCATCGAATTCCTTAGATATTTTTTTACGAAAAAGAGGTTGCTTTTTTGACTTTTGTCATTTTTGAAGTGAAAACTTTATAGATACGTATGACAGTTTTTGTTTATATGTTTTTTTTTTCAGGGAAGCACAAGATTAAGTGACATTGTGGATAACATTTTAACAAATTTTGCTTACACATGCTAGGGGCCTCTGTAGCCCGGGGCCCTGTATCATTGATACGGCAGTAGCTACGCCCCTGCTAAGTTATAAGAATCGTAAGCATCGTTATTACCTACAAAAAGATGTAAAAAGACCAAAGTATTCTTCAAACCGCAGGTACAACAGCTACAAAAACATGCACCGAAAGCGACATCTATGACATTTTAGCAAATTTTAAAGAAAACTTCATCAATTTCATGCCTATTACACGAACCGAGCCCAGCGCGCCAGAATCGGGCACCGGAAACGGTTATTGACTTTTAACTTTTTTTTGGGAGCATAATAGTTTGTTTTTCGACGGTGGCGACCCAAAACAAAATTGTATAATCGTTTTATATTATGATCACTCGTCCGCCCTTTTCAAGGTCCGTCACAAACACGTACAAGCCGCCTCTTTCGGTGCGACGATTGAGATATGAAATATTGCATTGCAGATAAAATCGAAGAACATAAATCCTAAAAGCCTAAACTACCTGTATGCAAAATTGTAATTTATTTTATTATTTTCAATTACATAAATAATTGCATATTTTTAAAATCTAAACGTTTAGAATTTCTTAAGATGATAAAATTGTTTAAATAACATATGTTTTCATCTTGGAATCTTTGCAAAACGCAGACTGCCATTCGGAACGCGCATTCATTTAAATTATAATTTTATTTATACGGAATCATAATGTGAAATTGATAGATTGATACATCATTTCGCGCGGAATGTCTATGGTAATTACCCCACATGACATTTCAAGAACATGGCGTTAGACAGTTGTAATTACATTTATTTTATGAAAAATGAAGAGAATTAATAAATGACGGTCATCTCGGACAATTTTTAATACGAACGGAGATCTCAACTTTTACGTTTCCGTGCCAATGAAATGCCAACGAGACCCTAATTATTGAGCATGCGCCGTCGGCCTGTGCGTCCCTCCCAACTTTGAAGGAATATGTCTTTCGAATAGCAATAAGTATGTGGTTGAAATTTTCACAGTACATTTGTGTTTTGTTATGGCGGATATTCTAAGGATTATTTAGAAAAACAAGTCATGCGGGATTCCAATACAAACGATATGCTTCTATCAACGTTTTTTTTTAGCTTTATCGTAAAAATGGCAATACATATAAATATCAAGCTCGGTTTGTTTATTTTATCAACAATAAAATTAACGATTAACAATAAAAACCGGCTAAAAAGCTCACGTTAAGCATTCCTAACTGACCGAAAAATAAAAACAATATCTGTATAAATTACTCATGCAAAGTTTTGAATGACTCATTTTATAGCTACATTCTTATTAATTATTAAAGTTAGATATTTAAGTCAAAATTTACTAACATAAATCAAAATCGAGTAATTAAAATCGTCTTTCCATTGTAAGCATAATTTCACGTAACTTTGAAGTAAATAAACAAACATCAATACACTGAAATCATTTATGAGTGCAAAGACCTAGTACATATCACGGAGCACGTCTTACCATAGAATGTCACCCTTAGAACAGTCAGATATGTAACAGTTAACTGTCAGGTCGTTGTAAATTAACAAGGGACATTTTCAGACAACGAATATACTCCCACCTGAAGAAATCGTTCCTGCAGAACAGCTTGTTGTCCCGGGAGTAGCACTTGTCGGCGAGCGGCGCGCGGCAGTCGGCGCAGCGCACGCAAGCCGCGTGCCAGGCGCGCTCCAGCACGTGCAGCAGGAACTTGTCCAGGATCGGCTTCTCGCAGCCGGCGCAGGCCATGGCCGCGCCGCCGCCCGACCCGCGTCCTGCAGCAGGCGCGCAGCGGCGTTAGTAAATCGCCGGTGTATACATTAATGATAACGACGATATCACACGCGCATTTATTGATAGACATAAGGCAACAAACAGACTGATCCATTGATCATTTCTAAGCCAAATTCGAGAATGTATAACTCACTTTTCATTGTTTACAAAACTTGTTTAAAATTCGCCAGTGATCAAAAGAGCGTGACAGTTCAGTGGTAAAGGGCGTTACCTTCGAATCGGAAGATATCGGGTTGCGCCTGACTGCGGGTGAATTGAGTAATGAGTTTTTAATTTAAGCCGGGTTAACCACTCCCTCCGCGTCTCGGACAACACGTTAAGCCGTCAACTCCGGACACTGACATCGCATTAGCGACGACGATCGTCCAGTCAGTAGCTCCCACCGAGAAGAATGGAAAAGAACCAGCGCGGAAGGCAGCACAGACATTTGAGATTACAACATCGTGGGCGGGTGCGACTTAGCAGATGGGTGATCAAAACTTGATACAACCAATTGTCAAAAATCGAAACGGATAAGACACGGTGATGGCACCTAAATGCTCGCTCAACTGGTACGTCGCCGGAGGCAATGGATGTTCTCTGCGCGAAGAACTTGGTACCTTCTCTCTTAAATCCGCCCTCGGCCAGCGTATGAAATAATGGAAGAGTATACTTCAACAGTAAGGTAAGGCGGTTAAAACCAGACAGGACAGCTAAAACTTACCCATCAAACTATCCGTTTAGGACAGGGGTCGGCAACCTGCGGCTCGCGAGCCACATGCGGCTCTTTGGATGTGAGGCTGCGGCTCTTTAGTTCCATTCGCAAATATTATTTATTTTATAAAAAAAATGTTCTGAAACGATTAACGAGGTTTAGGCATTATTTCTATCTCTCAGCTACTTATATTCGCTTTTCACCGCAGCACTTTTTTTTATCAACAAACTTTATGAAAGTATTGAGGCTATTTATTGTTGGCGAGAAAAAATTTTGTGGCTCTTTAAAAACTTGAAATTTTGTAAATAGTAATTTTTGGCTCTTCCGACTCAAAAGGTTGCCGACCCCTGGTTTAGGATCTTTTTTAGTCTTGTACTTATGTACAGTCTGCATAAACAGAAATCGTAAAAGTCATACACTTATACGTCTTTGCGAAACATCAATGTTACGAACATATTCATTCGTTTTGTACGCCACTTATTTTTTGCACATTTTTAAAGTTAGCCGTCTCAGAGTTATAAAACCGGCTAGTCAGATGGTTCCGTAGAGAATGGGCCGTCGAAGAATACGCCGCTAGGCGATTTTCATCGTCTCACTTTTACGGGACCAAGGGTATATGCAGAATTAATTTCGCCAGCCGGTCGTTATGCGCCGCGCTAATGAATCGGACGCTGCGCGTGCGCTCAACACGACGATAAGTGATTTCCATCCGCGGAGGATTTTCATTAACTTTTAACTATCCGACCTTTAGTTTAGAGGCATCGGCCTGTTTGCTCAAACGACTGGCAGATTGCTTGAAAGCCTTTATGTCTATCGCACGTAATTTTAGGCTCGCCGACGGTCTATGCGACTTGTGTATCGCTGGTATATATCCTCGTTAACGTTATTGGTTACTTATATAGCACGAAAATGCGAAACGTTCGTTTTCAAATAAAATTATAAAATATGGTCATTAAAAAAAAAAGTATGCATATTTTGACAGAACTTATTTTGACCGTTCTTAGAGAAAAGACACAAAATTCGAGTTATTTTCAAAAATTGAAAATGACTTAGCAGATAGTAAATTTTTGTCATCTAGATCGAAGTGTAATAATGTCTTATAACTAAGATTTATAAAGATTGTTCTTTTTTGACTTTTTTTTTGACATGCATCATGTCACCTATCGCTATGAACTTAATGCTTGAATATATTCATCTTTTAAAGGATCTATAAGGGGGTAAACGAACTTGCGGGCCATCGGAAAGTAGATAGATGGTCACCGTCGCCCATGGACACGCGCAACCCAGGAGGAGGCACTTGCCGGCCGCCAATAAGCGTATTATAAAAGTAAATGCTTGCGATTTCCAATTTGGAACGCCATAAAATTAATAACGTTATCTGATGTAAGTAATTTAAATACCTCTCATAAATTTTAATTCAATTAGGTACTTGACGTCGTGTAAATATATAGTGTCATTAATAAAATAAAATAACTTTCTTTTGCATTTATGGCTCGATTCGAAGTATAAAACTTAAGAAGAATTTAAAAGAACCTATTTCCAAAAATCTCAATAATATCGTTCAATTATTTTTGATTGATTGTCATCCTGTCATTATCGTAGCACATTTAAAATCTATTCTTTAAGTCCAAAAGTTTGTGGGTATTTTTTTATCAATTACAATGATGTCTGATTGTTGGAAATGAAATTATCTCTTGAAAAAAAAGGAGGGGCGCTACAGAGAGTCTATTATTGTTTAATATCGATATGCATGAATAATCCTGCATTAGGCGAGTGAGAAAAAAATTTTCATCAAAAAATATTTTATAAAACCCATAATCCCCGATGCGACTGGAGACGCGTGTCGATGGCGGTTCTAGGATCTTCTGCCTTTTCTGCGAGGAGAGAACGCTTAAACGCACAAATGCTTGTATGTACTCAACATGCCACTTCTATGTCCGCGTTTCTGGATTCTCCACAAGAACAAAGAGACAGAGGTCTGCGCCGCCCACTACTGAGATTTTGTCATTCCGCCGCATCAAGTCCTCGACACCCCAAAGGCCACGGCGAAGCGTTCATATAACAAAGTACATACTTACGTATAATTTTCTATTCCTAAACGACTATGTATATACGTTTGACAAATTTCCGCGTAATGAAGTTGTATTAAATTGATGAGAGGAACTAGAATATTTATGAGGCAAAAACATCAATAATCGTTGATTTCAACCTGAGAGTTGTTATAACTTTCTCTTTTTCATGGACATTTACAGTCGAGTGGCGCCCACTAGTTGTAATATTTGAACATTAATTACCAGAATACATCAAACGAGGATGCATACCGTCACAAGAACTATATATATCTGTGTGTGTGTGTGTGTGTGTGTGTGTGTGTGTCTTTGTATAAAATAAGCACACGCTGAATATGTCTCAGAAATCAGAATAATTAAAGACCATGCGACCTGTGTGACTAAAGACCATTGCGCTTGTCTATCTCGCCACAATAAGCTATGTTACAATCTTTACATTTTTAACCAAATAAGCATCAACCTAGCGATGCATGATAGGCCGCTTTCCAGCCGTGATGTGGTCAGGGAATATTTATTGTCGTCTATTTATCTACTCAAGTCACCGAGTCAGAATCTGATGATGGGATTCCAGGGTAGTCAAGGGATGCTCTCAAATGTTGTAGGCACGTTTAGTGTCTTTGAGACGTATTTTACTTATTTAAGTTTTTGCGTCTGGTAGTTATCATGTCATGCCGCTTAGCTATTGATGAAAGCCACAGCACTCCTTAAATGTTAGGAGTTAGAGGATAATACTGCGTTTGTCTACAAAAACTACTCTGTAAAATCTAGTATACACAGAATTAAAATTAATTACCAATCAATCTACCTAGATATTTTCATTCATTTATATTATTCCAACGTAACAATCTTAGCACAGGAACACATCGGAATTATTTAATGATAACAGTAGAAATAACATGAATTAATTTAATGTAGAGACGAATGAAAAGGTAATCTGCATGAATTGTAGCATTTTATATTATAAAGAATACGAATTATTTGTATAAAAATAATTTGGTAGTTGTACACTAGCTAAGTATGTAAAGACATTGGAATGTTTATCGGTAAACAACAAATTTGGTATCCGAACTGCTTTTCCACGTGCTCTGTACTAAAGTCAAAGGCATGCCTGGCCGATTTTATTGACCATTGTTTAGTCCGTATGCGAAATAACTAAATAAATGATAAAGTTATAATTACTCGATAACTGAAAAATGTGAAATATAATAGTTTTTATAAAAATAAAAAAAAAACGCCTTCAAAAACTTATTTAAATAATTGTTTAAACAGTCTCCGAAAGAAATTTATTATTTGTTTTTAGATTGGTTCCAGCTAAAAATAAATCCGACACAGTTGTGTCACCTTAGAACAAGATCTCCTTTCTGTTTCAATTTTTAATGCTTCATATTCATGTTTATAGATTATATGTTCTTTGCCTCAGAAGTTGCTAGTTGTTGCCAATATTTTGAATCAAGACAAACGCTCTGTTGTTACGCGCTTGCGATCGGGCGTCGCTGGCATTTAAAATTCAACACATGTCAGATATTAATATGCCAAAGTAAACGACCAGAAGTTATGAAAACTTCCTTAAGGTTTACACCTAAAAATTGAACTTGTTTTTTTTTAATCCACCCGGAATTGATCAGAAGTTTGCGTAAATGTCTTAAGTAATAATTGCAAGCGTGCCCTAATGTTATGTATAGTATTAGTCGTAGATACAGAACCGAGGTGTGTCAATTCGTGCCGCAGTTGACCGATATTTTTACTACAAAACAGGGGTACATTTCGTTCCGATAAACGAATAACGAGAAGAAAAAAAGCTACGAGTGGATGTCCGATTAAAAATGTCATAATAATCGGCAGCGTTCCGATTTACGACGACGAGCGCCGATAGTGGCATAATGGAAACTCCTTTTATTGCCGATAAAGCTTGCTAGGTATAAAATTTTATTGGAAAATGTTATTACGGAACGCACCTACCTACGTCGCGCGCGCCCCCCACCTTCGACGGGCGACGCGAAAACCTCCGCGACGCCAAAGTGAAAATACACCTTTGATAGGCACCTTCTTTATCGTCATAATAATATTTGCTTTGCGAAAGTAATTGGATTCTGGGCATGCGCTTGTACGTACTCTGTTTAGGAGGTATAACTCGTTTTAATAGAATAAATGGCGTTTATTCATTCCATTTAAAAACTCACCTCGTGAAGGTTTTTTTTCACATAATCATAATTGTAAGAATATGTTATATTTATTTGTGAAATTTGTGTCTTCTTAAAAAAAATGTGTTCAGTAACGTCATATTCGCAGTAATTGAATATCCATTAACTACGCTTTTAACACAGTTCTTGTTGATAATTGTCATTTGTCTTACAACAATTTCTTGTACAGAGCCTTATGTTCATTCTGACCGTTTCGATTTAATCAGTGATATACTTAGAATTAACAAATAGAACATATCAAAGAAAATCCTGGTAGAATTATTACCGATCTTTTAATAAATCTCGGAGGCGATATTAAAAATGGGACTAGCAAATGTATTAATTAAATCTAATAGGTCCAAATAGTGCACCGGTACAATACGGCGATAACGTGCGTCAGTTTCACCGCCTTAATATTGTATGAAAATCGATATGGAGTCGCTCGATAAGGACGTTCACATTTTTCGGAGCGCGTAAATCACGCGACACGCCTAGCCGTCGGCCGCTCTTTTGGACGACGCGGGCGCCGACGGCCGGCGGTCTCCGAGCCCGATTCGAGTCGGCCGACGCGCGCCCGACGTTTATTAGTCGAATTTATGAAGGTCGCCGTATTACATATTCAAAACGGGCCGGAGCCGATTCGTCGCGCGCCATTTCTGTCCGCTCCGAGCGGCGCGATTAAAACTTTAACAGTCGCCTGGATACCAGGACGCGCGGCCGGACGGCGCGCCGTGGACACTCGTCGCGGCGAGTTTCGCTTGTAAGAATAAACCGTTCGTGAGACAGGAGAGGAACACGCTCATAACCCGACGTGAAAAAGGTGCTTCACTTTTTTTTTTATCTACGAGTGAATAAACACTCTTGAGTGTAGAGAATCGTCCTTTCAATTTTATTGTAACCGAATACACACTCCATTCATCCGAGCGTGTTTATGACGCGCGGACGGACAGACAGCAATCGCAGTTTATGTGACTTTATAACTATTGAGCTTTCTATAGCCATTTAGAAGCATTCGTTTATTTTATTTCTTCGACAAATATACGAATTTGTCAAATATTCCTTAACGTATAAGACGAAATAAAGTACAAAAGTAGGAAAAAAGTAATTATAAGGATTCAAAATAACAATTAAAGACCGGCCCGTGTGCAGCGAGTGCATCACTTAATTCGGCCCATTTTAGACAACAACATGTGTTCAATTTCTTGTATCGTAAGCCTTTAATTAAATTATTATATCGAAGTTTATGGTAATAATTAAATTATTACCATAAACTTCGGTTGACGGATGCAATTCGGGTACGGATGGATCACTGACAACGTAGCTTACAGCGACGACCAAGTCGACGGTTGCCGGATCGGCGCGAACCGTTTTCTGGACAGTTCTTCCACTCGTAAGAAACGATCCATCGTGAACGAAGAACTGACCGAACGCTAAAGCGGGAGCGCAGCCGCGTCCTGGTTCTGGTGGTCTGTGATCTCTGCGAGTGACGAGCTAACGCGGAACGGCCTCCACTGCATAATTGACATCGGAAAATCATCTTCGTTTGAACTGTGAAGATGAAGGAAACGGCATGGAAGTGGGGTCAAATAAAAAAAAAGCCGAGTCGGGAATTGGATCCCCGCAATTAAAATTGTAACCGCACAAAGTTTAAGAGGTTCTTCCACCATCCCTTTTTAAACTGAATTTTAACAAATAGTCACTGTTAAAATAAAACTTGCGTTCTACGTCCTTCTAACTGTTGTTCGGTCTAAAACCCGCTACAAAGAAGACATGACACCCAAATCTTGTCTTAATAGTGACTTTTTATTAAGTGCCAGTTTAAAAAGAGATGGTAGAAGAGGCTCTAAATCAAACGGATATCACACCGTTACTTACCAATTTCAAAAAAATAATCTACAATAGTATAGGCTCCATCTGCTTACTATCTATCGTTTAGAAATATGAATCTGTTTAGATTTTAGGTACATACCTACAACATAAAACTCCACATGCGTGGCCCACACGAGCCCGTACTGACGGACATCACGCGCAGCTTGGCCAATAGAGGGCGCGAGAAATTTATCATGTTTATCACAATAGAAAATC
This sequence comes from Eumeta japonica, assembly GCA_005406025.1. Lineage (NCBI taxonomy): Eukaryota > Metazoa > Arthropoda > Insecta > Lepidoptera > Psychidae > Eumeta > Eumeta japonica. The sequence goes on from BGZK01001219.1 coordinate 24,057, forward strand.
GCTGCATACACATTCACGCTTTTAGAGCAGAATATGAGCTTCTGCGAGTTCAAACATTAAAAATCAATTTTTTGTTCATTTCAAACGATGTCGTTACATTGACTGCCACTCGGCTGAAATGAAAAGCTGAAGGAGCTTTTGTACTAGAAAAAAAGAGAATCCCAAGTAGAAAGGTAACTTAATATCGATAATAAAATGCGAAACGAGGAATACTATGGCCTTGTCAATACCCATTTCTTTATATCTTTGTATTATACATTAACCTATTTCTTGTGAAGTGGAGTTTCCCAATGACAACATACCATGCGACACCCTTGACGTGTGGTTACGTTTTAGCGTTCTTTACATGGGATCAAAATGAAAGTGATTTTTCTCCTTGAATTATTTCTGTAGTACATGAATGTGTAGTGCGTAGTGAATAGATACATATATAAGCACGAAAAATTAAATGTTTAAAAAATCTCTAAACAGACTTTGTACAAAATATATTTTTTATGTTTATAAACGTTTATCAATTACTATCATTTTTTTTTTTTGTTTTATTTCTATCCCATGGTTCCTGTAAAAATTGGAAGACGCGCGTAAACTTGGCGAAATTGCAATTTAACAAATTGGAAATTTATACTGCAGAGGAAAAGCTATTTAAGAGCTATCAATGCATTTTAAAATACCTATACCTGCAAATACAATTCTATTAGAATCTAAGAAGAAATAAACGGCACAGTCGTGAGGTTGTGAAATATGGACCGACGGTCAGACGTACTGAGTGTAACTCTATCATTTTAATGAAGATAAAATAAGCATGGGGTGCTTAATTTCACTGTTTTTGTAGTTTGATTACAATTTATGTTTTATTTATTATGTTTTAGTTCAATGGAACGTGGGTTTTAACATTAATAATATTATATTTTCTTCATACTGTATTATTCAGTAAGGGATGTTTATTTTAGTTTTTTTCAGTAAATTTAATTTAATATGGCGTGCTATTAAGTTTATTTTGAACTATACTCATTGATATAAACGCACAGTCAATAATTACGCTGCAGCACTGGACTCGGCAAAATAAACCAAATGAGCCCAAAACTAGAAAGATTCATTTGTAGCCATGGAAAAATTCCATTATTCATCTCCAGCATCCATGATGGGATCTAATTAATAATTAAAATTTCAAATTATCCGGACGTCCGGAATCTGGTCAACAAAGTTTGACCTAAATTACATTACCAATCAGTTTCATTAAAAAGAATTCGGCATAAATGATGATTCGTTTCTCGTATTACGGGATTAGGAGATCCTCATTTGAGGATCTCCTTAATCCTTAAACCACACCCCCTTTTGTCCCACTATGCCTTAGTTTCACAGCTTCAACAATTTATAGATTACATACTAAGATTAAATATAAAACTTAAAGCGTTATTTAGTTCACTTTTAAGCGCGAGTTTTTTATAAATCGCGTAAGCAATTTAACATGAGATGACGTAACTTGTAACTGTTTTTGAGAGAGATGGACGGAGATTGTAGGACTCCAACAAAATCTTTATACTTAAAAATATATTGTCAACGAAACGCAAGCGTTAAACGACAATAATATTTTTTAAGCGCATTGTCTGCGATGCTTCAAAATAGGACTGCCTCAGAGGACACTTTGTATTCGATTATCATCAATGTAAATGACATGTTACCAACATTCCGAATTCTATTTCCATTATGATCCAACAAGTTCATAACTCAACTTCGCATATGGATATCGAGAACGCCGTGACCCGCTTGTAAAGCTCTCGTTCTGGATAATAGCTTTTTGGTATTCTGCTAACGTCAACTGCAAAATATTTGTGTTTATTTTATAGACATTGGCGGTCTGCAGCTTTAGCAGCTTAAACAAATTTATTTTAGACGCGAGAGGTTCGAGGTTATAACCTGTAACAAATAAGAGCATATTTGTAAATTGATTTTACATCGCCGATTACGAAAGTAAAATGTGTAACACCCTTGAACCAGCCACAGACTGTTTATGGAGGAGGAGGGTAGGCGCAATATTTTTATATCGAAAGTGAGGTTATTTGGAGGATGAGACAGATTCGTAACTCTATGGACTAATATGTGTAAGTTAACTTCGTATTGACAATCTTCACGGTTTAACTCATAATTGCTTTTGCGTGCCGAGTTTCAGCACTATTGTCAAAGTGCAACTTTGTAAAGAAAATAAATAGTCTTTTACACCATTTTTAATGAACCACTTTACTACCTACCCCAATCACTACATTTGAATATGTCATCATATTCATATCACATTTTAACGAACCCAACATTGTTTTTAGAATAAATATCGACACTAAATTACTGTTGAAAGTATTAATTTAATACAAACATTTGCTAAACGATAATTCGTAATCAGTACGTAGGCCAAGTGGATTATTTTATATATAAAATAAATATCCTAGGCGGAGCTAGTGCTAACAATTCGCACAAAATATGTACATACATTTACACCGACTACAATACACCGACTGCAATAAAACTTGTCAAACTATTGCTTACCCTTGAAAATAGAGTATAGAACTAGAGAAAAAACTAGCATTTGTAACCTACTTCCTGTGCATATTTGTATTATTCAGTCGATCTTAAAAATTCCTTCACTAATAAAAAGCGCCCTGAGGAAAATAGACTATTTACGTCGCTCCTTGCCTATATCAACGTATTTGTTGTTTATTTTTATAATTTATCCTAAATTTTATTTCGGTACTAGTATTTACCTCGGTTTCGTGCAAATCGGAATTTTGAGCGGTAGCGGAATCGAAATCACAGGAACGGGGCGCAGAATTAAGAGTCGAGACTGGGAAGGATCAAAATCGAGAACGGGACTAAGGTCGAAATCGAGTGTGGAACTAAAATTAGAATCGAGAGCGTAACTGAAATCGGAATTAGGGTCAGCGCCCGAATAGGATGGGAGTGGGACAGAGACCAGACTCGGGACGTACTCGGATCGAGGCCAGGTTCGGAATCAACCGAGACTGAGTTAAATTGTTGTGACTTACAGTGTGACAATTTATCAAAATAAATTATTATCACACTGTAAGTCATAAAGTGCAATTTGGTGTGAGTTTTTCCGGCCTTTCGTTACTGTCAAAATGCAAAATACTTATAAGTTAGCTCTATAATAGGGTATTTTGCTATTTTTTTTAATACTACTATATTTAAAGCTATTTAAGTGAGTGTGTAGTGAAAGCGTTTTTTTTTTGACAACTATAGAAATGCCTGAATAATGACTTTTCTAAATCGCTAATTAGACAGAGAAAGCGCTAATACCCAGTAACTCCATTGTTCTAGCTCCACATAGGACAATATAAGACTACGTTGCACAAGAAAGAGATGGAATATAATTTTCGTTGACTTATAAGTTCATTGATTTTTAACCGATTATAATTTTAACGTCACTTTTAGCCATCACGTGTAATCAGCTTAAATAATTCATTACAAATATAATATTCTAAACGTCAGTACTACCCGAGCACCGTCTCGGAGTAACAGGTTTAATAAATACATGTCCTACTATATTATTGTTTATCGTGAGTTACAAAATTTTAATTTTGGGTATTTACGAGAGTAAATACACAATATTTATTGTGTATTTACCGTCCTTTCTATGCTGTATTTTTTATGTTCTGGCGATATCGTAAATTAGTCTATAATTTATTCTTTAATTCTATGATGTAACGGACAAAATTTATTATATTAGGGAAATGTATCTTGGACACGTTTTTGGATATAGGAAATAATTTAGATATATATTATTGCAATATATTTTAATGAATCCGTACTAAAATAGCAGACAAATGCAAACAAGGCTCGCACCATAAAGGTTTCGTACAAAATTAATTATCTATTCTTGTCCCAATACAAAAAGAATTTTTTTTTTCAAATTTTTAAAAATGTTAAATTTTCATAACTAGGAATTAAATGTTTTCGGATTTTTTTTTTTAATTTTTCTATGAGGTTCTTGCTTTTTGCGAGGATTTCATTTACTTGCAACTGTTGAGAATACGCTGCAACGTTTTGACACTCGCAAGGTACCTCCACGCAATTGTGAGAGAGAAAAGGTTTTTTTCTTTCGAGGTACGGAAACCCTAAAAAAGATTCTCTCAACTCACAAAGATCCCAAAGGATAGTGTACAAGTTTTAGAACAGCGCGGGACATGTAGAGTGTGTTTTTACTATAAATATATTGTATTAAATATGATAACAGGATAACGTCGTCAACCGACTTCTCAAATGCGAACGGGTCATTGTAGCTATAAACGGACCATGTATACCTCTGTGCCGGCCGCCACAATAACACATCGCTCTGTATAAACACACCCGAAAAATGCAAATGAACTGTTGTTTGTCTTTTTGTCTTACAACTAAAAGAGAGCAATTTAAAAATAAACGGACATTTTTATTGCAGAACACGAACGTCTTAGAAGACTTACGGCGGATCGCGTCATAAGCAAAAACGTAGTTCGTAAAAGTAATCGGTGACACTCGACAGGCAATGTATAGAGAATCTATCGATTCTGACTGATTGCGTTCACGAATCACTTTTTACTGCGACCCGCTGCGAACGCGACACATTTAGCGGTCATCGGATATGACACATTGAATGTCAGTTAAACGTGTGTGAAATAATACGTCGAACACTATCTCGATTGCGGTATTATTCTTTCTTTCGATTCAAAAAGCATTCGCTTTGTGGCTCGGGCAGCTCATTAAGCCGTCCTCGTCGGACACTCTCGCCACAGAGGGTCGACGACGACGGCGCCCAGCCCGCGCCCCATCAACTCGGAGGACTCGATGTACTCGATGACTATTGTGTACATGCACGAGCTATTGATATACTTTGCATAATAGTGGGTACATCTAATCATTAACGGTTGTGACAATTCAACTACCTTAATCTTCCTGCCTAGGGCTTAAGCTTTCAAGTTCTCCGTTCCTCCTGATTTCGATCCGGGTCTCGTTTCCAATTCGGATACTGCTACCGGTGAGGGTTCCGATTTGTACGGAGACGAAGCGAATGTTAGTACCAAATAAAACAAAACGAGTGAAACAAATGAAAGAAGTTTTACAATCGCTGCAGCAGTCCGATCAAATACGCGGACGAAACCGGGAATAAATGCTAGCACGCACAATAACAATACGCCGTATTTGAAACCAACGTTGGGTCAAAATTACAAGTCAATCGAGGACCACGTTTCTAGTTTTGCGGTGACAAACATACGGAATATAAAGTTCTTTATATAAAGTTGAGCATAAATATACTACAGATATTGAAATTCGGTCTGCAGACACCGAATCGAATATTCCTTCGGGCACGCACGTACGGAGGCGCGCAAAAAAGCGGCCGGCGCGCGACGAGCTCAGCGGGGGCGCCCCGTGGAAATATAATATAAATAATAAATAAAATTATATTTCCTACGCCGACGAAATGGATGAAATAAGAAACGTGCCCGCACCCGTCGTGTTCTAGTCGGAGGCCGTCTCCTCCGAGGGCTTTTTTAAGACTACAAAATTGTAAATAATAACAAATCATAAATCGACTTATATTAACTCATACTACACCTCTAAAAAATCATGTGTCATTCTAAGAGTATAAAAGCTTAGATTAACGCACATACAACTACATTACACCGGGCTGTGCGCGTACAATTTTTTTTTGATTTCATGGTCGGATTAAGTATACCAATAAAATTGTATAATCCGCTTTATAACCTGCCGTGGTCTACTATAGGATATTTAATTATAACCTACAATACCTAATTATGAACTGAAATGCATATAATTTGTTATATTAATATATTAGATAATTATTTTAAAACGAAAAAGTCGAAAAGTGAAATGAAAAGCATACGTAAAGTAGATATCAGTGTTTGGTTCGTCTTTTTATAAATATCTTTTTATATCTTCAGACATACACACAACACCATCTGGTCCCAAATTAAGCAACATGTATTGTACTATGGGTATAGATACTTGATTATTAGATTAGATTAATTAGAATACACATATACTTTCTTTTTGTAAATATGTAAACATCATACACAGAGACACCCAGACTCGAGACAAACAGTAATATCTAATCAAATAAAACAATGCTAGTCTCGTGCGAAAATCGAGCCCACGCGTCCCCAGCGCAACAAATTCAAAACCAACTGCACTAATCAAGCAAGCGATATATCATAAGGGTTCCGTACCTCAAAAGAAAATAAGGGAACCCTTACAGAATCACTTTGTTGTCCTTCCGTCTGTCAAAACCCTTTTTCTCAGAATTTCGTAGTTATCAAGTTAATATTAAATACTCAAGTCTGCAATATCTTGAAGCGTCGTAAAAATCAAACCTATATAAGTTTTTAATAAACACAATCAATAATACTGCCGATTATGCTCCGTTTATGCCATATATTTTGGTGCTCGCGAGGGAATCAAAACCTATAAGGTAAACCCGTAAATTTGGAATTATATTTTAAATAAATTGTAACGTGACAACAAACATAACCGAGGATACTTACAACATAACCGGAGAAAACGGCAGAAGTCTTGGATACTGGATTCCCGTATTGAACGAACTTTTTACATATCTACAAGTTTTTACGGAACCCTCGATGCGCGAAGAAATACCCGCACTTTACCGGCTTTATATACATATATATATATTGACTATAGCAATTCGTTGATACAGATCTTTGACGTAACCGTTCCAAGTGAGGCGTTTAATGTTACCACGGGAATTCGGTAAAATATAGGGTCACGAATTTCCACCGCCCACCACCGCCGCCGAAGAATCGACTTGACGGTCATTGTGGTAACATTGTTATATACACATGTGTGTATATATAAGCATATACAATTCAAAATTGTATTAAAAAAATCCTATCCTACGCATGTATATAAGGTTGCGTAGACCTAACTGTTTACCAGCTAAAACGCTCACGGTTCAACATACGCTGGTAACTTTTGGTAACTTTAGTGATATAATAATATCATATCCAGCAATACCTACTGTATTCGTATGTTGCGTTAACTGGTATTTCTACTAGTATATGAAACGTTCCAGTGACTACATCGAGATTTGGACGTGACCGATATCGCTCTTTATAGACTTCAAGTTTAACCGGACAGCGACATATCCGTGCCTGTTTAGTAAACGAATGAAATTAACAAACTGTCTGGTGAGCTGCAATAAATATGTACGCGTCAGAATATATTCCTCATGGCGCATTTAATTGTTAAATGCGAAATATTTTACAAATATATTAGTAGGTTGTCCGAACGATAACAAAATCCCGGTACGTATAAAATCGAGACAAACTTTTTACCCGCTAGGTTATGGAGTCTTCGCTTCAAATAAGGGATAGGTTTTTTTTTTGTAATCAAAATTACGTTATTTGATATTTGTCAAATTCATTTTATTAGATCAATATATTAGTAAAGAGAATAATTGAATTTTTATCAACTAATCCCCGTGGTTTTACTGATTTTTATTTTATTTACTGTTATAAAAAATTATTTACTAAAATGGACTTTTATTTAAAACGTAACATTATTTAGCGGATTTTTAATACGGAAAAAACTGTTCAATGCAGTTAATATTGTAAACAAATGAAATATTAATTTTCTCTCGACTTGATTTAGGTAGACTATCATTTCGCCTACTGTTTTTTAATAGTTTTGTTGGCCGTCTTTGTTTATCCTTTCTTAAGGCCAAGTGCAATGCCAAAAATAAATCGTCACGCCCCACACTGTTTTGTGAGAAGGAGAATCGACTTAAAGCGGCAGAGTAAGGAAGATGGATTGTCATTTAGTTACGCAGAACTTTTTGTCGTAAGCGACATTTTAGTTTTTTATTTATAATGAGAAAACTATTTATTATAAACAAAAATGCTTAAGGCCAACCCTGTATAATTATATTTTACTAATAATGTTTAAATTTTGTTTTTTTATCGTTTGTCCTGTTAGAAATTTATTGGTATTAGTGTTTTAAGTGAACGTACTTTAGTATTTTTTATTATAAAGAACGTGCTGTGTATTTAAGCTTTCCCTACGGTAGAACTCAGAGCATATTTTGTATACTTAGAATTTTTTTTTTGAGTTTGCTAGGTATAGCAGTTTTCTAGAAATATTCGTTTAAAGGTACCGATGATCAAAGCATACTTGGCCTTAAGTTTTAACTGGTTTTTTACAACAATAATTATTGTCATCACCTACCTGTAAGACCCAAGATAACGTTGTTCAATACGCATTAAGTTCATCTGAACCCACTGCAAAGGCTTATATACCGTTACACAGCCTTTTCATGTCAGATTGAGAAGTTTGGGCATCCGGCCCACGATCGCGCTGGCCAGCGCCGGTCGGGGACTGCTATAGGCTGTCGAGCTAACAATATCCGGATCTAACAAGCGAATCTAGTCCAAATTTATACCATCTAGAATCTAATACCTTCTACATCGAAGGCGAGACGCTAAGTGTTCGACCTATAGGTCGAATATACCTGTAAGCATAGACCATTGACATTAGGTATGCAGTATACTCCATAGCGGTCTCAGCACTAAAATTTAAATCATAAATTGACTTAGTCAAATGATATTTATTAATTATGTGAACTTTCGTTTGAAAATGAAAAGAAACCAATTGACACTTCTATGTATAATGATAATAGCGCACTTACTTCAATCTAACAGCCTTCAAAATACGAAACGGTTAGCGTGAAAGGTTGTCGATAGAGAGACCCGAATTATGACATTAAAAAAATAAAGAACTCCTTGATCATAGGAAAACATTCTCCATAGAAGGTCATATATATATATATATATATATATATATATATATATATAGTAAATATGTTTGCGCGTACATTTACTTACATGGCAAAGAAGTAAATTTTTATATAATAAAATTATAATTTATCGGACAAAAGTATTATACCAACCTTAAACGCATTAACACACAAAAAGGTTATTAACAACAATATCAACGAATAGAGGAAACGTCCGCGACCAACGGCTTAATGTGTTAATCAATTTTCCTCTGGTCAGGATTCGAACCCGATATCTTTTGGTTCGAATATGACACTATTGAACACTCCACGAATTGTATATTTAATTTATTTTTAAGCAATTGCATAGCTTCTTCTATCGCGGGCGTTGAGCGTGGAGACCGAATCCAGAAATTCCGTAACGAAAATAACCTAACACCCCCCACTCCGACCGGCACAGCGGTGATACTTTTTACTTTTGCCATCTATCGATGAATAGCAGAACTTTTAATGACTTTTTTGAAATATCACGCTTGTCTCTTTAGTTCAGCAACTCGCCTCTAGGTGGCATTGGTTGTATCGACGTTACTGCGCATGCATAATCCCCCTCTTCGCCCCGCAATATGGTGACTCGTGCCTGCTTAGAGTTTCGGCGTTAGGGCACCTCCTCAAAAAATACTGCATAAATCAAATAAATAAATAATTATAATTGCATAAGTTGATAAAAAATACTATGCAATAGCTTTACCGCGGCAGTCCCCGAGTGCCACACGTGTTAAATTATGTATTTTATTACACCTGCCACACTGATGTGTATTATGTATATTAATTGTTATCGACCAATTATTTATTATAGAAAAGAAATTCATATCCAATATGTGATATTATTCACAATTTTCCCAAGTGTTTTTCATATACAGACTAAGCAAACAGAAAAGATTGCAACACTCGAAATAAGCAAAACTAGCAACAATGTGTGAGCCGAGCAGGCTTTTGTAAAACAAAGTCAAGGTATTTTTATGTACATCATCTGACACTCGCAAACGCATGACGCTGTCGTACGTCGATACAAATAATTTACGATCATAGAAGTCTTAAAAAAGGACCGTCCACCATCGAAGAAGCGACCTTCAAGCGACCACACCATCAATCCGTTTACCCGTCCACTGTTAATTCGAGATACATACTAATTTTCTTTTCTCCATTTAGGACATCTAAAAACTTCATAAACAGAATCATAAATTTCAGATCGAATCGAGTTTATTTATAACTTTTACGTTAATAGTTGTACGGACATAGATTCACGCATAAATGGAGATTTCAGTTGTTCACATACAGAAGTAATGAGTGATCAGGTGGTGGTGGATACAAAGGGGGGTCATGGAGGCCATGGAGGGGGTCATGCCTCCCCTGAGCTGGGTCTGTGTTATACTATTTTAATCGAATTAGAGCCAGATCTGACTGAACCTCCCTATGTGTGACCCCCGACTCGAAGGCTGGATCCGCCTTTGTAACCAGGAGTGTAATATACCTCTTCAAATGTAGGCAAATAATATAAAGCGTAGGTACTAACGGTTTTTCTATGGATTGACTTTCAGGTTGAAATCAATATTGTTAGTAATTGTATCGAAGCTGATGTTCGTAGTTCTCATTTTTGTCTGAAAGAAATATTTTTCAAAGGGAAGGTACCTTCTCAAAAAAAAAAAACATAATTCATTTAACTTCATATTATATTCATATTTCAACCTAGCCATTTTTTTTATATTCGCCTCTTTATAATATCTGTTATAATTTTATTATCCAAAATAAATTAAAATTATATATAATTATCATAGACATTATAGATCTTTATCAATATTATGCTTATTATTTGAGCCTAATAAAATAAAACAGAAAAAAAAAAAATTTCAATATCGTTATCCGACTTCTACAACCCTACTACAAGGACATACCCCACCAGTATTTTTCTATTTAAATTTTAGGGGGGTTGGTTCAAGTGTCAAAGAGTGTCAATGGCGACGTTGAAGTCCGCGGCCGCTAGCTCGACATGCCGTCTGAAGAACCGGGCGAAGGGTTACAGTCCTTCTCGATCTAAGGGAACGGACGCTCTTATACCTTCTTTTCCGAAAGCGACGACGCGCCGACCGATCGCCGATAAGAAGATCATTGCAAACTTTCACACCAAGTTTATGGAAAAAAAATACTTATCATACTTACATCGCGTCTTTCGAAAGACGTGCCATGTAAATTGACTGCGACGCATTTGTTGACATTTGAAAAAAAAAAAATATATATATATATACACCTACTTATACACCTACTTACTGTTATTCACCCGCGATACGGAAATTTCACAGAAGACTCCAACTTTAAAAGTCTTAAGTTGTATAACAATCGGTAATCCCGGCGTCGCACAGAAACAATGAGATTCGTGTGAGGCGACGCCCATTGTCGGTACTTCGAGTGCGGTAAGTCGAGGGGTTTTCTTTGCCGAAAGCGAACTTGAAGAAGTCTTTTGTGCGAGGCATGGGCGCTCCTACACAAAAGGTTCGAAATTTTGTTATTAGTACTGAATGGTCGAAATATCCAGTTTTTTCAACGCGACACGCGAATTGACCCCTAAAGCTAAAAATGCTAGTAGTATTTTTAGTGGTAGTATCAGTAGGTAGTAGGCTGATTTTTTCTTCCAAGAGCGAGTTTGGCTCTAGAAAGTAAAATGTATTCGAATTTCGAATAAAAATAATAGTCAAATAAGCGTACGTTTTGAAACTAAATTTACAGCGTTGCATTAATTTTTTTTTTATCTTTTTTTTTCTCAAATACAATAACTAAAATTAATGACAATAAAAAATATATCATATTAAAAAAGTAAGTATACTTGTAAAACATAATCGTTTGTAAATAAACAAATACTCCACGATTTTTGTTAAGTGTAATAAAGTATGAGTTCTCCTTGAATTACAAGTGAAAAGTTGTATATTTTACACGAGTGCAAAGTTATCACCTGTCCAACCTTCGCGTCCTTCTCTTACTCTGCACCAGAAGTAAGTTCTTGCTACAACAATCGAATCTGTTCTGTGACTCAAACAATACCTATCGACCTATTCATCTTGGCGCGTTTTAACGGTGAAAGAGAACGTCATAAACGTCACAAAGCACGTCAGAATTTTGAAGGGCATGTGCAGTTATACAACCCCTGTATCCATTTTCGTCTAAGCTTATGAAAAAGGAAAAAATTAGCGGTGCCCGCGTTTTCGCTCGGTTTCGTTATCGTTTACTTCTTTTTATTATAAGCAACCTATAACAGTGTAGTACATTAACTTGATGCTTATCTTGTGGCTTGCGATACATCTCTTATGGCTCAATCCGCCCTCGGATTGAGCCATTTGAGGGCTCCAAAAGCGTCTCTTTCCGACTCGATTCGCCATCACCGCCACTGCTCATTTCGTAAGTTACTTTTTGCAACAAAATATATTGTATAATCTGACCAGAGAACGCAGCTTTGTAATGAAAAAAAAAACATTTAAATCAAATAAGTGGTTCTCGTATGAATAATACTTAACGGCTATTATAATTTAACGAACAATTATGGTCTTTCAACGTGCATAAGATAGTAGATGTACCGACTGTGACTTGCAGTGGGACGGTTAAAGTCAAATGTACACTTCATTTATGCCTTTGTGTACATAAAAGAATTTATATTTCATATATAGGGGTGGTCGGTTACTGCTATTTCGTAACGTAGCTAGTTACAATAAACAAATAAATTAACAAATAAATTCCGGAAGGTGAAGTTAATAAAACGTTTATATGATTTATACAGTCATTTTTTTAATGACGAACACATGTCCTTACGAAACACGTACTTCGATCTGTCACTTAAGTAGATGATCTTATAGAGTTATCCTCCAATTAAAAATACATTAAAACATATTCAATACTATATCCCCATTGTTATATCAATATATTACTCATATAATATATTGTAATGTCATTATTAATTTTAAGTCAAAGGAATATGAATAAAGATAAGGTTTTTCAGGTTTTAGTACCTACAATATCGAAATTAAGAAATTGTTATTTTGACTAGAAATGAACAACAGTTTTTTAAACCTGGAGGTGGACCAAAAATCATTTTAAGATCAGTTTAATAAAAACATTTTATATATATATAGAAAAAATATAAACGAAAACTTCTGTTTCAAATGATGTGTTCATTACAACTTGCATAACAATGATTTGGTATTTAAATAATTTCCGCATTTATAATCAATTATTGTCTAAATTGTTAAATTCTAATAAAGTTCGATTTCACGAACAAAAACTGTATTTCGACCCTAGACACGCAACTATAATTGCCGGTTAGGCCTAACTCCTGTACGAACAGCGCCCGAGCTAAGCACTGCCCAGTGGTTTGATTGCCCGGGCCTGTGCGATAAATGATTAACTGTGACAATCTAAAAAGATTTCTTGGCATATAAAAAATTGGCAACACCGGAATCCTTTCATCATCACGTCAGTAAGGATGTTAACATAAATGATTTATGTGCCTATTTCAAGATATTTTTTGCGCGGTGCAGTTGCGTCGACTTATATATCGACGTGTAGGTATACTGTGTATTTACAGTTATCTAAACTGATCCATAAATTTAAGTACAAAACTAGCACTGAACTAATAAGTTCGTATAAATTATTTAGCAATTGATGTATATTTAACGAAAAACAAATTCAATGATAAATTAAATAGCTAAATATTATAACATAATCCTACTAATAGTTATGTCCAGTCTATGAAATAAACGCAATTTCATTTATAATTCCCATAATGATATACCTATTACGGGGTAGGAATCTAACCAAAAATTACGCTCATGCCTAGATATGTCATCCACCAAGGTGATTCTCCATTCTAAAACGGTTTCCTTTCCCGAATCATGTAGGTGGACAACAAAATAAACATCATTATTCAAAGTTTAAGAAACCTATCACATTCTACTTCTCCATACCTAACACTGGTGTTACATTACCACCTAAAATAAAATAAGAACTTCAAGGAATAATAATTTTAAAAAATCCATGATTATGTATATACATACAGCTCTAGAAAAATATCAATCTAAATGGCGAATACTTTTAAAAGATTCTGATGATATAATTCGTGACCCACACGGTTCTAGTCGCCATTGAGTGTATTACAGTCGTAGCACGTACTTTATGTTCATATTTTCAGTTTGCTGAAAAACTTTAACGTTTGCATAAACATTGAACAGGGAGGTCTTAAATAATGATTCATAATTGTTGTGACAACAGCCGACTGCAGAACTGTTAATTATTTAGAATTTGCATATTTATAAATAATATAAGCCACAACAATCACCAAACAACTTTAATGCATTTAATAATAGTTTAATAATTAATTCGAACATTATACCGCCGACGCCCCCGGAAGGAGCGGGGTGCGATAGAGAGTTCACAAAAAAAATGTCTAGGTATTTATAGACATAATTTCTGTAACATCTTATTGAGAACATTGACGTCATTTCGAAAATGTGATTTTTCAGCCTATAGTTTTCTAATTAAGGGTTACTGTTTAAACGAGAAAAGCTCAAACCACACGCTCGTCTTTTTTAACATGTTTTATATTATTATTTGAAAAGGATTGTAAAAAGAGGAATCTTTATAAAAACATTTAAGACGCCTAAAAACCTACTTTCTCGTCAACCGCTCATATCGTAGGTAAGTACTCTCAGTTTTAAGTATTATAATATTTTATTGCATATTCAGGTTATGGTGATTTATACTTTATTTTATCTATCCTATTAATTTTTTTGTCAGGTCAATTCCACGGTAGGCAGCTAACCTATATGATGAAAACGTATTATTATTAGTAAAAGGTTTATAATTATTAAACTGATAGTTGGAATATACAATCTTATATTGAATTAAGTACCTTGATCATATTGTCAATGAATGTTCAAGTCTTTGATGACGGATTATAAACCGGCACTTTTAAGAGATACGCGCACTGGCACGCTCAATAATCTAATGACCTTTCTTATTGAAAATAGCTTAAGGATTGTGGAATTCAATGAAGAAAGAAACGACAAGTATTTTTTTATCATTCGCTTAAACTTCTATAAAGTGACTAAATATGTTCTATATTGTAATCGACCAATTCTTGTACACCTACCTATGTATGCCACTACAATCTCATCCCATAATGATTGCTATGAACATTTTTATTTTGATAAGCAGTCGCGTTTCATGTTTGTCTGTGTAGGTTTACGTGTGAATTAAATTGATTTTACACAAAAATATATATTTTAAACGTCGCTCTGTTGCGCCGCCACGTATACGATTTTGAGGTAATATGTTCGTCGCTTTTGGTGCCACATAAATAAAATAAATGTATTTTTATAAACGAACATGTATAGGTATGCAATTTTTTCCGAACGAAGTTAATATTGTCACGGCAAAATCAAAATGCAATTGTATATTATTAAAATTCCTCGGCGATTGAGCTCGTATCGACAATATTCCCGAAAATAGGGCAATAAAATGGCTGAAAACAGTCAATTTTGGTCTTGAATACGCCGCCACCGCATACCTACTTACTGCAAGTACGAACATTGAAGTATGGTATACGTTTTTCGTAATTTGCACATAATTTAGAATTACTATGTAGAATTATTAAGCATATTTCAGGGCATGGGATGTCGGGCCTTAATCCTCACGCTGGTCCAATGCGATTTGGAAAATTCTATGATTTTTTGTTTCTTTTTTTGCGCTAAGCAAGTTATACCAGCGGTTATTTTGGTTATCTGATGAAAAACCATAGTGGAATTGAACTCACGTCTCCTACAACCGCTGGGGTAACTGTTATATATTTGAACTTAAATAATACTGTTAATGCGGTGTATACAAACGCTAGTACGAGTGTGAAGAAGTGTACAGTTTTCAAGATAAGTGAAATATTCACGTACTTTGAACACTAAGTGCGATTACTAGATACCTTTCTTTATAGGTAAATAACAGCCAGTGAGCAAGCAGATGAATTAGATACAAGGCCTTTTAGCTTACTTCGCTCGGTTGTCTCATTTGCATAGATTTAAACTAATTAAAATCTAGCAACATTCACTTGAGATTCCCACATACTCTGAGTATCGAATGGGAACTGGCGAAATGATAAACGTAATGATGAGGGTTGGTTGGAGTACAAATAATTTTTCATTACTATGGATTTGCATAAATTTTTAATATTTGGAATGAGTATATGATATTCATAAAAAAATCTTGAATAATTTAAACTTCACACAACATCGGTTTCGAGGGAACCTTGATATAGAGTATAGGTTGTTGTCCAACACCTTCCAAACCAGTTTGTACAAACTTTTTTAGCCTAATCACGTTTCGGTACTCGATATGAATTCGGAACACTAACTTTTACCGATATGATGTTGATGGAAGGGGGCATGGGCCCCCCGGCCGGCGGCGAGGTAGCCCGCCACAGCGGCTAGCTGCTTCTCGACCGCTACACACACTCACTAGCACCTCGCGACGCGATAACAAACACGCACGACCGAACCGCCCGAGCGCCGGACGCATACTAAACGATCGTCGCGCCGGCCGACCGCGACTGCGCGGAAGCGAACGGGACGCATATATTTAACGGCGGCGAGAGCGAGCGAAACGGAAACAGTAGCGCCGGAAGGTGGGCGCGGCGCGCGCACGGCGACCAGTAGCGTAAAGGGGGAGTGGTCTGTGATTTTTTTTCGGCGCGAACCGGGATTTCGTTTTATTTAACACGTGCGGCGCGCGCAGTAAATTTAAATTGGCTGCGCGGCGGGCGCGGGTGGCGCGCTCTATAATTATAAGAGCGGATTTCGATTCCGGGCTACCACAGCCTCCGCCCGCGCCGACGACAGAGGCGGCGAGCACTTGACGCGCGAACACGAACCATTAGTGCACATTCAAAATAAATCATCGCGTCCGCCGGCTCGGGAGGGGGGAGGAGTATTTATGTATTATAAACTCAATTTGGTGTAAATAGCGTTCTTGATGTTTCATTGTATAATTACATTAAACTCCTATTGCAATAAATATAAAACGGTTTAATTTACATATTGCACATGCGCAAACAAACACTTAAAATTGAACTGCAATATGAGGTAGACGCTTATGCCTATATGAATCTGTACAGTTACCCAAATTACTCAATACCTATCACAACGCTATGTCTATCACTGTATTTGAGGGCAGTTTTTCGAAAAACAGAGACTTTCTGGCGAATTTTGAGATGATTACACAAATTAATATCTTTTAAATGTACTTATACAACGAATTTTCAACATAAACCATATAACGTAATTTAAATATTTAATATAAAGACATTGTCAAACTCGCAAAATATTCTATGTACCTAAATACTCGTAAAATAATAAAGATTCTACTATAAATACATTTAAATTTATTACTGTTTTGTCAGTACGAACCTGTCATAACGCCACGCCACATTTTAATAAATTAAAGAAATTTCCTCAAAAACAAGTATTATAATAATGCATTTAGTATTTTAATTCGTTATTTATACACTTGTTTATTATCAATACAACAATGAAGAAATGAATTGCACAATTATGATATTTTTTCTATGCGTGCAATGTTTGTATACTTAAATGCTGTCAGCGGGTAGGTAAATACTAATATTTACTACACTATTTATATAAACAACAGGATAAAACAATTTATCCTTGAGTTGTAGCACCATATTCGTCACTGAAAATTGTCAGATGCCGCATTCGTAAATAAGTTACAACATACATATCTGCATTGTCCCTTCCGCTTGTGTTCATTTCACTGCGGTTATAATAAAAACATTAACAAATTAAGAACGGCTTGGATTATAAACAATTCAGTATAACTTTTTTCAATTGCTGCAAATATCTAGAATTAATATTTTATTTATCGCACACACGTACTTTTTCCGCCTAACCCTTTATGTTCTCTATCAAAATATTTTCAGGCAAACTCAAATCGGTTACAACTTTCCTCGATAATTTTTATATTAAAACTTTTCATTTCATAATTTGAATAATGGAATTATTAAATAATGGAAAAATATTTTAAAAAGTTAAGTAAATATAATATAATATATATAAACATTAATGAAGTGTACACAACGAGACGTTTTACTGTATGATTTGTTGTAAGCGATTAGCTTTGTTACCTATCTATATAGTAACGTTACCTACAGTAGAGTTACCTATCTATTATGTAAAGTTGGCGCTTATACGAAAGTAACAGCTTAATGCTCAAAATAACCAAAAGCATGTTGCGATTTCTGTCTCTCTGTATGTAAAATATATATATAACGACGCCCCTAATTATCTATTAATGTCGAGTAACAGGTATTAATTTCAATTATACTCGCTCTTCAACGAATGTTAATGTTAATGGTACCTGAAAGTAATCAGAGACCATCGACATGCAAGTGCTGCACGTTGCGTGCGCGCATACAGGGAGATCGTAGCCGTAGACAAAACTTTGCTAACCCATAAGGTTATCTGAAAGAATGGACGTCTAATAACGCTTAAACATTGCATTGCTCGTCAAAATGTCTACACCAACGTTCTCATTAATAGACGGTCTGTACCTATTTATTTCATTGTATTGTTTTATGGAATAACTTTTTTTAAATAGTATTATTGAATGCTATTAGACTTCCAATTTTTTTTTTAAATAATGAGTACTATTGTAAGAACGCAGATATTTACAAACAAAATATATATAGGTATTATCTACCAAGCATTGAATTCAGTGCCTTTTGCAGCCTTAAACTTCTACGCCACATCATCGACTAGATTGATTGTCGACTAGAAATAATCTCATAAGTATATGGATACTGTGTGTTCTGCAACACTTACTTGTGGCTACTGAGTTCGAAGCAAGCGATGTATATAAAGTTTCACATAAACGTGTAACAGAATTCATTTTAGGTATTATCCTTTTGTATTTTTCATTGCCTTTGGTAGTAAAAGGCTTTCGGCTGTGGTAACTGACCGATGCGATATACCTAGAGTACCTAGTATAGTCATGAAGAGTTTTAATATAACACTAAATATATCTATATGCGGTTTTTGCCACCGAATCTTTTAAGGTATATTGAAGTGTTTCAGACACTGTCAGCGACAATATGAACTGGTGATAAAATCCAAAATTTAATAGAAAACAATTTTTTTTCATTAGAAATAGCATAATATGGTCCTACAACTGGTCTCATTTTCGATTTTGATATGCAAACTTTTGATTTATCAATAATTGTGAGTAAATCTCAAAAACCTTCGAATAATTCAAAACTATAATAAACATGTAGGAATTATTTTATATTATTTAGTATCATTTTACATGCATACATTTAAAAGCTCATTCGAGATTACTCTTTATCGACTGACTTTTCGATACATAAGTGTGTGTCTAGTGTCGATTGGACACTACTCGGTAGCTTTACCCGCCTTGTGCGTTGGTTGATGCACATCATTGCATGTTGCACCGCATCTCCACTTTTTCGACGTAATTCACATGCAACGGGACCTTATCATACCTAAGTTAAATACTTATATCTATGCGTCATAGAAAATAAAAATAGAAACAAGTTTGGATATTTAAATTTAGTTGAACTCGTATGTTGTGTAATTTAAACAAAGTAATTTCTTGAATTATTTGAAATTTTATATGAAATTGATTTAATTATCTGTGGCGCTAAGTAGTTTTAACATGGGAATATAAAAAGAATTGCTATATCGAAACTGACCTACTGTAAGTTACCAAATTTTTATTTGGTAACTTATAGTAGGTCTCTTCAAAAAATTTCCATTGACGTCTACACATACATAATTTCATAAATTTAAATCAGTTTTCAGTGTTTTTTTAAATAATTCTTCAACCGCCTTCTCAAATGCAGCCAGCCGGTGCATCTTTCAGCGATGAAAACTGTTTTTCATTAGTTTTTTTTTGTTTAAGAGAATAAACCGATCACACGACGCCAAATCAGATCACATATAAGTCTGACCGGTGACTGGTGTGTTATCCTGAAAGTGCCTACCTTTTTTTTTGTAAGCCAGAGGACTACGGAAGCCGGTGATCGGTCGCAGCAGGTACTTCTGGCTCATTTTCGGTAATATACCGTACAGCATCGACACGTCTTCGACCTCCTAAGGGTACCGACACCAAATAACCCGTCAAAGAAAAAACTTATGATCAACTTTTGTTATACTTCTCGTTCGCTTCACTTCGTTACAAGCATCGGTACATTCTGAAATTGCAATATGGTCGAATGAGGTTCCGTGTCTATAGATCATACGGATTAATCTATTGTCTTTCGCCGTAAAGATGTCGCATATCGCTTGCTCTAAGTGTTGCCATCGTGGGATGACATTCCATTCGAACCTGCAAATTCTATAAAGCCTTTATAATGCAGTACTCGGCGTAAAACTACTACACGAAGACACCCATGTCAAATTTCATGTACTCTTACCGATTCAATCTACAGTATGCGCTAAATCTCTACGTATGTAGTTCAGCTACCCTTTTCAATAAAGTCTTTCATTCCCGACACCTTTTCTTCTAGAACATGAAACGTCAAAGCGCAGCCACTTCGTTCTTCGTCAGGCAGTAGGTAGCCGACCGGGTATAAGTTCGTCGAGTCCGTCAAATGTTTCTGCAGGTTGTAGTCGACATTTGAAATAGTATCTACAAAATCAACATGCACAAATATTCTAGTTGTAAAGGTTTTTTTGTAAAGTTGTAAAAATTTCTTTATTCAGGGCAGAGAAATATTCGATTTTAAGTAAAAACATGTGGAGGGAAATTTGTAACTGAAATGTTTTCCTGTATTTTTTCTCTTAAATAACCAATAAGTCGGTAGAAGCCAGCCGGTGTCTCTTTGTTGAAAATTATTTGTTAAAAATATGAAATAATAAACGTAATTATTTCATATCTCAATGTTAGGGATTGTAATTAAAATATTTTGTTAAATGTCACAGGTTAATGTAACACAGTAAATGATCAACCAATATTTTTTCATGAGAACGTCATGTGATCGAATTACAAAACAGACCACAACTCGACAAGTAGTAACTGCGAAATAACTATCATTAAGGCGACACATTATATTGCTGTGAACCTGACGCAACCCACGCAAAATAACGCAACACGCGCTTTGTGATTTGATTGGTCACTGCTTGTTTACGTCTGTTTGATTCAATATATTGTCTGCTTAGTATTTCTAAGGGTATAATCTTTAAAAGAAAAAAAAATGAATATAATTTGGGTGCAAATAGGTTCCCCTTAACCCGACCCATAGAAGAAAAGGTTTGTTCTATTAAATTTTCATATTCAGTACGATATATCCCACTGTTTGTTTAATTCATATGTCTCCAAGATATTAAAATAGAAGAATAAATGAAGTGTTCAATTGATTTTTTTATAAAGTTATTTTAAAATACAAATGCAATTTAATTTTTACCCGACTGCGCGACTCAAAGGAAGGTAATGTATCTATTTATAAGCCTATGTATGTACCATATGTATGTATATTTGTGGCGTTCTAGAGACCAAACGTGTGCGCAGATCTTGGTTTATGGAGGATAGAGGTAAGGAGAACTTTCTCATATGTAGAATAGATGCAAAAGTGTACAGCTGGTGAGTTGTAAATAACAGTCCCAAATCCCTCCATAGTCTCGTTAAAGTAGTAAGAGTCTGAAATGAACTTAATAGGTGCTGACGGAATGAAGTGCGCTGAGTTAAAAAAAAAATAATATTTTTAATTACTAGAGTAGTTGTAATAAAACTACAATTTACCGCAACCATTTGCGTAGTCGGAAAGTTCAAAATAATTTTGTAAAGATAACCTAAAATAACGTCTTTTATACAGTCTCGCTACTGTGGCGCCACCCTTATTTAACGCTTGTCGACGGACACTTTTTCATGCACAGAGACAGTTCTCCTTACCTCTGCCCTCCATATTTTTATGGTTCTTATGTCAATCGCTTTGGCTTAATACCTGACAGTAATCAATACTCAATGTGGCTACAACCAGACGCCATACCAAATTGGACAATAACAATTTAAAGTTATTACACGTTAAAAAAGGATCGCTTTAATCAAAACAAATATAATTAGTTCAACAATATCCTGATTTTCGTATCAGGAAGACAATTGTTACGTTGGATATAACTATAATATTGTTAAAAATTATTTATTGTAAGAAAAGGTCTTTTACTTCTTCAAAACACGTTTATATTTAAATAAGTAATGTTAATATTCTTTAATTAAGAGCACGAAATTATTACATAGATCACTAACATTCTTTATTTAACAATATTGCTGTCTTATACCGAGTATAAAAAAATATTTGCAAAATATGGGAGCTCAATTGAAAATAATATTTTGTTTCATGAAATATTGGTCACGGTCCTTTTAAAAATCTGATACTTTGTATGAATAAGAACCCTATTGTATATTAAGATTAAATAGTTTTTGATATTAAATATATTTTATTTGTTATATAAATATATTGCTTAAATTGGATATAATTGTTACTTGAGGCAACAATGTGATCTTCTTTATTCAAATGTTTTATTTCTTAGAAGAACAGGAGCAATGTTTTAATAAAAATATTATATTTTTCATCTAACATTAGAGCTACTTCCGTAAAGAATATTTAGTTTTTAGATAATGTGACATTGTCTTGAATGAAGAATATTATTTCAAACTTGCGTCAAAACTCTTATTACTACTTGAAAATTAGAGACATTTTAGATTACATAAAAACATATTTATAATATTTTATAGCTATCCAAGTATTATTATCCTCAGATTAATGAAAAGCAATTATAGAAAGATCTAAGATAACATTATTGATATAATTAGCTACATATAAATTATAATTTAAGAATAATTTAATCATAAACAAGAAGAACATAACGTTCTTAAATTATTTCTTATTATCATATAAAATCTCCACAAAAAAATTACATAGGTATTAATAAAAATAATGTTACATTGGACCTTTCCAAAATGATTGACTTTCATTATTTTGAGGGCAAAGTTTGAATAGCTATATAAACATTTTTATGTAATATGTATGAGTAAATTAAAATGTATTTAACTCAGTAACAGTAATAATAGAGATTTTGACGCAATCCTTAAATAACATCGTCAATTTATTAGTTGACTTCCAAGGCAATATCGCACCACCTGAAATTAAATTAAAATGTTATTATTTAAACGTATTTTGATTATAAAACAGTATTAAGAAAGCAATAAAAATAAATTTGGAAGTATATAGGTATGCAATAATAAAATCAAATTTTTTCTGTTAAAAGTCAATTTATTGTTATCGTAAATAAGTCTTAACAATAATTATAACCAATACATATATGTAATCGATACACACAACTATGATTATATCTTAGTAATTGATTGCAAATTATTAGCAGGCTATTCAAATAATTTTAAGGAGATTGACTTAATGCAATCATGACTTGTAGAGAACTTGTACCTTGAATATAGCTAAAATTAAAGTTTAACAAAGTTTTAAAAAATTAAGATCTTAATGATACCTATAAAATGTATAGTGAATTTATCCGCAAAGGTGTTAATGAACATCAACCATTTTTATTGATAAATACTTTTTCATACAATTTTTCAACAATGAAGAACCGGAAATGGGCATATAATAACCTTGATTATTTTTCCGACCCAAATATCGACCAATAGAATTGCACCATTCGACGTCACGTGGTACAACCTACATGGTATTATACTGATAATTTTTTGAATATTTTCTCTGGTAGTTGCTATATATAAAAAACAAAACATGATCCAGTCAAATTAACCACACGTCAAACTGACAGGTTGAATTCAATTGTGAAAATTGGAGACCAATGTTTACAACAATTGTATTTTTAATTGCACTAACCTGAATCTTAATTAAATGTTGTTTTATTCATTATGAAATTCTTATTTGTTAACTGTTCATTTCATCTCATCGTGCAATTCTATTGGCCGACATTTGGGACGGAAAAATAATCCCCCGAATACCACACGAGCTTCAAAATTATCTGGCATTTCCCTCAAGGTTCCCTGCAAACAAATAAAGTCGTCAAGTTTTTCAGGAAAAATCACTCGCGCTTCGCGCTCGTGATTTTTTAACCTGAAAAACTTGACTCCTTCATTTGTTTGCAACGAACCTATCGGATAATACCCGATAATTTTGAAGCTCTTGTGGTATTATAAGTGAACACTCTACAATGAAAATATATTTTATTGCTTTGAGGCGTTTGGGTATTTACAATAAAAAACGGGCTAAAGCTTAAGAAGTGTGTCAAAAGCTTTAAACACTCGATTGAAAACTGTATTCAATATTGTCAACAACAATAAAAATGCTGTTGACGGAGTAGATACATACACCTTATATTAGTACCTAAGACTGGACATGCTGATTTTTCTCAAAACCTTTGCTTCTCTGCTGATGACAATATCACTGGGGTTCTAAAAATAAATAAGCTGGATGATGTAATTGAATAAAAAGCGACCAAAAAAATGACCGAAAAGCGAGTCAAACTCTTTTCAGAATCAAACTCAAACTACTTAAGGTAGGGTCTAGTGTCCATAGAACATATATTGCCTGTAAAAAAATATATTAAATTAAAGTAAAATACTGTAATAATAACTAGGTATCCTCCTACTCCTACATGTCATCTAATATAATAATTCAAAGCAAAATGACTGCAATCAACCATAAAAGAGTATGAAAAGTCACAACAAAAAATAAATTGTATCAGTAACAACTCTAAATTATTTTATAATTAAATTGAAATATGTTAGGAAAAAGAAATGATTAAGGTGGCCTTCAGTGGCTACCGCTTTCTTCCTTAAATGTGTCACTTATTTATGAAATGAATTAAGTACTGGCTGTTTGTGTTGTACGTTAACCATTATCGCTGGGGCATAAAACAGTTTTGTATGCAAACTATGGATAAATTTTAAATATTCAGAAATACCCTTTTATAATTATTTTGCAGTTTCAAATTAAAAATGAAAAAAACTAACAATTTTGTATTATTTCTGGTAAATACAAAATGATGTCAAATATTCCTTTATTTACATAAGTGTCAGGAAAAGCTTAATCAATAATTTGGGCATAATCCAATAATATGTCACTTTTTACAACACGGATTTTTTGAAACAATGATTTCTAAAATTTGGAGCTTTCTGTCCCGTCTGGACATAGTCGATCAAAGTTCAGGTTTATCTACAAAATAATGAAATTATATATAATAAATACATTACAGCATAAATAAATGCGTAAATAGAAGATAAAACAAAAACATAAGATCAAATAATACGATAGAGAGATAATTACCAGTTCTCTACTTCTTGGATCATTTAAAATAGACTGGCTACGCTTTCATAGACAAAGCAACATTATCAAACGGGTCCTCTTGAAGTGCACCATATGATTTCTGCCTACTTACTTTAAATGATTATACTCCATGGATCATAGTTGATCAACCATGAGATGTTGTTCACCATTGTAATCTGCTCGAAATTAAAACAGTATATCATTAATTGTTGACATATTACAATCAATAAACTGAAATAAAAAAAAAAACCATAGAATCATTTGCAATAGGTACTTCAATTTTATCACTTTCGATGTGTTCATTTCCCAGTTGAACCGTCATTATAGATCGTTTATGTGTAATAACTGTATAAGGTGCATAGTTTTAACTAATCAACGTCCAAATTGTCTTTAATCCACTCCTCTCTGGTGAAATATAAATAAAATTATACGTTTAATTACTATTAAAGTGAATATGTAGGTATTAAACTAACAGCTATGCTCACGTCTAAAGTTATTTTGTACATCATTCGGCATTGAACATTGTACTAGTAAGTCACGCATTTTGTGTCCTTCATTTTCTGACGTTTTTCTGCTTAAAAACCTCAACGATACCTACGAGCTTGACAATACCATTAACAAAAATATTCTTATTAGATTCTAATAACTTACTGTTTATTACTGTAATAAAAATAGTCTAATGTTGACGTTTTAACAGAATACGCGAATTGACGCGTGACGTGACCGGGTGAACAACGCCGTACAAGAAAAGTGCAGGTGTCAACGCGACCGCTTTTGAGATTGTTTTAAACAATTATTACATCATGTAGTTGCAATCCAGAAATACACAAAATATATTTAACTGTTTTTCAAATGATACATATAAAGTCACGGATTATATTTTGATTTCGTTATATTATGATTTTGTGCTCAATTGCAATACTTCCACGAAAATTTTTTGTATATGTTTAGATATAGTTTCACAAATAACAATTTTGAATTTTCTTTATCTCATGTTATACGGGAACAAGAAATGTCTATTTTAAAATACTGGAATTAAGTATATTAAATTCTAGAAATAAAAATAATATGACAATAGAATTCTTAAAAATAAATATCATTAAATTAAAATGAAAAAAACATTTGTAATATCGAGTACCTATATCTTATCTTAACAATGTAACGTATTCTATAAGCGCTAGGCAGAAAAAAACATCATCATTTAAACTAAAAATTTACGGCAGACTTCAAACGACAATGTAAGCTCTAATTTTACAATTTTATTCTTATTATGAAACTTTTTTAAAATTTCATTTTCTTACACAACAATCTTTATAATTTGTAATAAAAGATATATGCTTATTTTAACAATTTCGCTTTCTTGGCACAATTATATATAATGTTATATCAAAGAAAAAACATTGCTTTGAAAAAAAAAGGACAACCTTGTCATTGAAAGAATGAACTATTGATTTCATGAATGTAAAACAACAACATTGTATTTTATATTCAGAGGAAAAATATTCTTAATTAAAAGCTACATTATCGTTTGAAAAATAATATTTGCTGTGTGCACTTAACAATTTAATTTTCATGATTGAAAAAATTCTTTTTTACCGTGTAGCAACTAATCCGGTCAATTTAGACCAAAAAATGAGAGTGAAGTTACATAAAGTCCCAACAAGCTGAATTTTTGTGAAGTTGTTCAAAACATAATTATAAACAATGTCTGGAAGTTCCCCATCATTCCCCTGTAAGGAAAAAATTTAATTCAAGGTCAAAGGTCAAAAAAATGAGTTTTTCGCGATTTTCAGCAAAACGGTAAGTTTTTCTGAGATATAACGATTCTAAAAGTTATAAAAGTTGTTATCGTCATAATATGCATGAGTACGCCACGTATATACATCTAGAGTTGTAAAATTTTATATAATATATATATATATATATATATATATATATATATATATATATATATATATATATATATATATATATTTAATGTTTAAATATTTTTCTATCGGTCATCGTAACTTATACTTACAATATAAAATATACATAAGTTTATATACGTAGACATTTTGGTTCCAGAGTTACTGTCGTATTTGATGGCTATGATGATTGCAAGAGAAATATCAAAGCTGCAGAACAACGTCGTCGAACTTTAGCAACATCTTCATCTTCTGACATTTTATTTGATGAACTTATGACAGTCCCAACCAGTCAACAGAAATTTCTTACTAATACCCACAACAAGTCTCGGTTCATTTCAATGTTGAAAGAAAAGTTTACGGCTGAAAATATATTGGTAAAACAAGCTAATAATGATGCTGATGTATTGATTATTGAAACAGCAATAGAGCAATTCAATTTGACAAATACAACTATTGTTGTTGGTGAAGATGTTGACTTACTTGTATTACTCACTGCTCGAACGCCAACTGAAAAACTATTTTTCTTAAAACCAGGAAAAGCTCAGCATCAATCAGATATATATTCATCAAAAAGTTTATTTACTTTTGTAAAGTGTAAAGATCATGTACTATTTTTACACGCAATAACTGGCTGTGATACGACATCTGCATTTTACAGGAGGGGTAAAACAGCAGTTTTCAAAATGTTTGAAAAACAAGATTTAATTCAATGTGCTGAAGTTTTTAAAAAAAGTGATTCAACTCAACAAGAAGTTATTACCAACGGCATCCGCTTTCTTCTTTCTATGTACGGAGCTCCTATAAAAACTACCTGTTTAGATAAATATCGATATGCATGTTTCGTTAAAAATACTAAAAATAAAAAACAAGTTCAATTAGCTTGTCTTCCTCCAACTTCAGTTACTGCTCACCAACATCTTTTTCGAGTATATTACCAAGTTCAAGTGTGGCTTGGTTATCAGCTAGACCCTACAGACTGGGGTTGGAAGTTGGTCAACAATATATTAGAGCCAGTTCAAACTTTACTTCCACCTGCGCCGGAAAAACTGCTGAACATTATTTTTTGCAACTGCAAAAAGGGATGCAGTGCTAAATGTGGTTGCAAAAAAGTCGGACTGTCTTGTTCTTTGGCATGCACAAATTGTCAAGGCCGGTCGTGCTCTAGTATTGAATCACAAACAATGGAGGATTCGTTTGACTCCGACGAAGTATCATGCGATACATCGCTATTGACGCAATTTACTTGCATCCAAAATGAAGATGAAGAAGAAGCAGGAGAAGAAGAACAAGAAGAAGATCAAGAAGAAGAACAAGAATTTGAAACTTACGAATAAGACGAATAAACTTCAACACTTTTTTTTCATTTACATCGCTTTTATTTTTCCCAATCTTTGAAAATTTCCGTTATTTTGCAATAGTTTTACATTAAACAGGATCACAACTGACCCGTGGAGTAGGCCTACTGGGGAAACCACGTTAACAAAAACGCGCTAAGTACACTACCTCATAGGTGGCGTGGAAACGTGTGCATATTATGACGATAACAACTTTTATAACTTTTAGAATCGTTATATCTCAGAAACGGTGGCTCGTAAGAAAAAAAGTATTGATACATTTTTTATAGATAATTTTATGATCTACAATTTTTGTCTGAGGTACTTTTATGATAAAACTTATCGTTTTGCTGAAAATCGCGAAAAACTCTTTTTTGACCTTTGACCTTGAATTAAATTTTTTCCTTACAGGGGAATGATGGGGAACTTCTAGTCATTGTTTGTAATTATGTTTTGAACAACTTCACAGAAATTCAGCTTGTTGGGACTTTATGTAACTTCGAATGTCTAAATTGACCGGACTAAACCGTGGCCATTTAAATTTTTAAGAGTTAAAATAAATCTGTGCCAAAGTTATTACAATCGTACGATAACACTTATTAACGTGAAACATGTTTAATATATAACCAGAGGCCGGCCGTAGAATACACAATGGCGGTAGTGACAAAAAAAAATCATACAACATTAAATACGTTTTCCAAATGCAAGATGTAGTTTCTTTAACAATTTTTTCCAACAGTAATCTCTATTTAAGAATCACACAACATGAATTTATGATCTGTTAATATTAATATCAAAATGTCGGTAGAAGAAATTTGTCAAGATTGAGATAAGATGGCACCGCGTTGATGGTAGGTACTCTCGGTTTATTGTTAGAACAGAGCTAAAGCATAATTAATAAAAATTAATTTGAAAATTTAATAAATACGGCCGCGTAAATTGAACTACAAAGTTGAAAGTAACACTATTAACATTAATACAATCAAGACAATTAACGATGATCAAAGAAAATTCTCGAATAGTATAAAACTGTATATGTATTTTGTCAATGTCTTTATAAAGTAGAAAAATTTAAAAAACCCGACTGCATAAAAGTGAACTAAAAAGATGGAAACACGATGATTTAAAAAATCGTCCAAATAAATGTACCAAATATGTTCAACCGGACGCGTGCAGCAAGAGTCGGCGAATAGAATATGTATCTGATGCTTCTGAATGTAATCATATTTCATTGGATGATTTTTTAATCATCTTTACCAGTTATTAGTTAATGGTTGTTCTACATTGGTGTAAAGAGAAGATTCACAGTCCCTGCTCAAACACGGCCGCGGTAAAACAGGCTATTTCGCTCTCGTCGTATATAGTTTCGTCACACCTTCCGATGACGTTCGCAATATTCTGTCAAAAAGTACTTAAATAACACGTTATAAGCTTTGAAATACGCTATATTTAGGATAAGGGCTCAGTCGTGCATTATAATAAGGGTTTGACATAGTAGAGATTTTTTCATTTAAAGCACCATCGGAAGCTGAGATATAAGCCGACTCGACAGAAATTCACCTAAAGGTCAAAGGTCTCGTACTTTCTGTAAGAATGTTTCTCAGTTATCCCAATATTCGTTCGCTTACCAATATAGACTCTGTTTGTATACAAATAGAGTTGTCTTTGTTATTTATAAAATTTTTATTTTTATACAATCTTAAAATTACATCTAAAACATCATTGTACTATAAATTAACCTATTCCAAGGATGTAACTGGATTACAGACTACGTACATCATGCTAATTCAAAATTTTTTAATGATTGTTTGTTGACGTACATCTTAAATTAGGTATATCGCTAATCATCAAAAATATTTTACTCAACTGTTTAATGATTGTCATAGCTTGTTATTGCATGTATATAATATAAATACGTATGTAAAAGAAAAATTTTGTTAATATGTTCAGTTACTATATAAATGGTAAAATAAATGTCAAATTGTTATTTAATATACGAATGAATATTCATTAATGATTCCATTCATTATAATAATTAGATATTTTTATGATATAAATGGTATAATTATTACTATTTTAAATACAGTAATTATGAATCATATTATATAATTAGATTTTGTATTAGGTATAATCATGATTCTATATTCTGTTCATATATTCAAACAAAAAAAAAATAATGAAAAAATAAAATAATGTCAAATCGCTCCACCGATGTATTGTTTTAGAACAGCACGTACAATCGTTTCTTGCACTAATTGTATTTAAAAATAAAAGTTTCTTCTTATGATACTTCGATTGTAACGTCATATGATTAATAATGTTTCTTTCCTTGTTTTTCTTTGGCACTCTGTACAATACAACGCACAAAACTAGTGCGTTATATTGTACTGTGAAGTTAGTCACGAAAGCGTCGCAATCGTATAGCTAAATAAAATAAAAATAGGAGCACGGGGGAGAAGTAAGAGTCGGCGAGGGTTAAACCTGCGCATTAGATCATTCGCAGACAATTCAGAGGGGCAAAGTTTCGTGCGTTGTACTGTACACTTTGAGCAGTTTTTATGTCAAAATCTTAAGCAACTGCGCATTTTCCCTTTGTTCTTTACCTTGATCCATTTTTTACTGTTGAAATGGTTTCACAATTTTTAACAGAACAAAATAAATAAATGATGTTCATATATTAATAATATAATATTTAAATAAAATTTGAATGAATATTAAATATGCTTTAAATTCTTTATTTCTAGACTAGGTAACTGCTTCTACATAACCATAGGAGGTGGGGTAACAGTTTGTTTACTTTTGCTGACAAAGGGCGGTTAAAATTACACAAATTCTACTTATGTAATACTTGAACGGACCCCGTTTCTACAAAAAAAAAACTATAAGTAAACCATAACAGTATCTTTTTGTTTTATTTTATTTTTTATAGCAATAATACTTATGGATTGTTGCTGTTTTCACTACAGCCATGACAGTTTAATTATTTACACTTTAATTTGCAATCACTTTGATTTCGGGGAACAATAATCATTGATTGTAATATTCGGGTCATATTATCGTTGAACTATTAATAATAATACGATCCTAATGTTACCATCAATTGGATGTTCTTATTTCTTACATCAGACGCATTGACATGACAGAAATAAATTCCTCTCGAATGATAGTGACGACAATGATTGCCCCGTTTTTGAAATTGGAGCAACAAATAATATAATGATCTCTTTTGTTGCCGTAACGATTATAATAAATAACAATTATGGATATGATGACACTTTGTCTTAAACTAAATAAAAAACTTAAGCATTGTGGCCAAGGGCGTAGCTAGGTTTTAAGTGTCTTGGGAAAGGCAATCTTTTGGGCTTCAAGAAATGACACAAATTTTCAAATGATTCCATTTTTCTTCTATACAGGCCAATTTCCCTGTGAATTTTGATCGCGACCGCGGTCTTCTTCTCGATGTCAATCCTAGTTCCACTGTCGGGACCCGCTCTCTCCGTCTCCGTCTCCGTCCCGCTCTAGATTTGATGCCGTTCAAAATACCGATCTTGGTCGTCCTTTTGGCATTAATGGTGGTAATAACAAATTACTGCTTGTAATAATAATTACTGCGGTAAACAAATATAAATCGCCACAGGAAAACAATATGATACGAGTATATATAGCCATTAACCGTCCGTTTCGCTGTGCGTTAACTAACATTTATTAATATTTTTTGTAGTACAAATATTCCCACGGCGTCACTCGCATGAGCTTAGAATGGACCCCTTCAATTGTGCTCCCGATCACGGTCCCGCTATTCCAATGTCGATTTTATTTATTTGGTCCTTCCTTGGACATGGTTGTTAATGATAACAGGTTACCATTTTTAGTTGTATATATATATTTCAATAAAGATAATCTCATTATATATAATAATATAATGTTATTATATTATTTTTATATTCTATTTGAGAACATAATCTGCCTCTATGCAAAATTTAACTATACAATCCGCCCAGCCATCAGCGCATGACAAACATCCACACAAACATACTTTAACATATTTTATATTACAAATAGCCCAGAGCCATCTACAAACGATTCCACATCGAATGGTCGCAGTTCCACACCGATACGTTCACTACTTTTTAAGTGATTGAGCCTCAAATAAATATATACAGATGTGTGTACACCTCTTATAATTTTTGAACGGATTAACCGATAGAAACACAGTTTACGGCATTCAAAAGTAGTTCGCTGAAGTTAAACTTCCAAGAAAATTGGACTAATTCCGCCCGGTAAATTTGAAGAAATCTGAAAAATAAAATACTCAGTAGAATGTTTTTTTTTAAGTAACTCTTAGACTACTCTACCGATCGATACCAAATTTTAATATTAGCTCTTTTCCCCAAACCATGACATCAATTACCGTAAATTGTATAAAAATCAGTTGATTTGTTCGATATAGTCGAAGAAAAAATTTCAAAAGGTGTTTTTTATTATGATATTTTTAAAATTACTATACCGAATAATTCCGAAATCTAACCAATTGCTGCATTGAAAAAAAAAACAACACCGATCCTTACCAACTGCATCAAAATCGGTTGGTTCATTAAAAAATTATCGTTAACAGAACATTCGAAAAAAAGGTTTCTCTAAAATACCTTATGAAATTTCTATGGATTGCTGTTTGGTACTCAAAAAATCTTTTTCTTATCAAATGCCCAAACGCAGATCAAAATCGAATGATGCATTCGAAATATATCGTAGGTGAAATATTAAAGAAAAAGCGATCTATTTTTAATAAATTTAGACTTTAAGCTCAAAAAACTTAAAACATATATTACAACTATATTCTTGAGATTGGAGTGCTCGAAAATATACCGATTTTTTTACGTTACATATTTTTAGACCTATTCAGCTCGATAATAGCAAGAACCTTTAGGGTCGGCATGCAGGCTCGACCGTCTTTCAAATCATTGAAGTTGAAAAGGTCAAAAGAAATTAATGTGCACTAAACAGTAAAAAAAACCAAGTGCGTATTCTCCTACAACTCAATAATCAACTTACCTACTTTTTCTACTCATCAATATGTAGGTACGATCTATATGTTTACCACGCAAGAAGGTAGGTAGGTACCTACCCACTTCAAGTTTAACTCAACACACACCTATGAATAACAAACAATGATCAAAATATTTTTAGAGTTTTCCTAAGTAAAGTGAATTGAAAATATTAGACTACTGAAAAGTCAATCAACTTATCACGATAATATAATGTAGTTACAACTATTGTTATTTTGGAGTCGGTGTCTATTGCTAGATATATTCTAGTTTACTTGGCTGACACTTAATATTTTTTCCTAGCTTCTTGCGTGGTAAACACATAGATCGTACCTACATATTGATGTGTATAAAAAGTAAGTTGATTATTAAGTTGTAGAAGAATATGCAATTATTTTTTAACTTTTTAGTGCATATTAATTTGTTTTGGAATAGTTTTTGTTTTGAAGTCGGTTTTTTTGTTTATTTTTGTTGCTTAGGATTCCAAAATCAAATAATTCAGAAACTATTTCCTGTTTACAGTTCAGAATGCATTATTAAACCAAAACTAATGCTTACAACCAATAAGTAGATAAATATATCAGTTAATTAATTTTTATTATGTAAACATATTCTTGTATTTTTCGCGTTGGCAAATAAACCTCTACATTATATGTTAGTGTGACTTTATTTAAATACATTTGTGTTACAATTCTTATACGTTTTTTTATAATTAGTTCTGAATTTGACAGAAAAAATATTTGGAATTTATGAATGAGATGATAAACTGTGTTTCGATTCATATTAAATATTCAACAACTATGTAATTGAATGTGTATGCACTACAATTATATTAAATGTTTTACGTTAATTCGTGCCACAAACATTTAAAATGTTTATGTAGTGTCTCTATGGGCCTGCAAAACTGTGTGGAGGAGAGATTTTTCCAGGAAATATAAAGGAGAAAATAAAAATTATTGTTAAAAGAGCTTTATGTGAGGTAAAATAATAAAGATTGCCACAGAAAACACTTTGAAATTGAGAGAATTCTCTAGAGACACAACATATTTGAAATATATAGGACGTTGTTACCTGATACGTGCAATAATTTTACTATAGCCAGTAATTCTAGGTCGTGCTGTAGTAATTTTAACGCTGTAAATGCAAAATATAAGGTAACAATTATTACTGAGACGTAGGATTACTTCCAATGGATCGGACGACATTGAAAAAATAGGATAAATAGGATAAATAGGCGTTAAAGAACTAAAAAAAAAATTAAGGAAGTAACTTTGTTTACATTTTCTTGAAATCATGTACATTTTAAAATTGGATGCCTCTTTGTAAGTTAGCCCTTAGGGACATGCGTGTCACAACAATAATATTTGCATTCACTTTGCTTTTCGTCTGAAATATTTGATAACTTTGGATGACGCACACGAATTTCGATAAATTACGGTCCCGTAAGCCAATTATGTTGTTATTAGTTTTTATTTAACAGTATAGGTTAAAGATTTGTAAACAATTTACTACGTAGAATTTTGTAAAATATTTTATGTACAAAATGATTGTGTTATAGATGTTTAAATCGTTTTCAAATTTTTGTCATAATTTCCTCAATTCAACTTATTTCGGCCTGAGCATTTGACCGTTAATCAAAAATACCTGATTTTGTTGCTGGTTTCAGCTAAACACTTGTTCTAAACTGTTCGTCATATAATATACATATATTTGTTGTATTGTTTTCTTTGAATTATTCTCAGTAACCCTTGTAGGCATTTGACAGGAATTGAAAGACATCGTTTTTGTCGTTCGACAAATGGTAAATTCCATTCCCGCCCATTTGCATTTAATACACCATCCCCTATATTTTTGGTGTAATTTATTAATAAATAACGTTTATAAATTTGCCATACATTTTACGATCATTGCTTTCTTTCGAGTCATGGGCTGTAATTTTGGTATTCTGAGACATATTTCGTTTAACATGCTAAAAATTTCAGCGGAACTGGTCCAACCATATTCTTTACTTTTTAGTGATTTTCAGTGAAATATAAACAGAAACAGTAAAAACATTGTAGTCCTTTTGCTTGATTTAAATTATCTCTATAGCACATTTATTGAAATCACACAAATTATATTATAAGAGTGCTTATTAATCTCACAAAACACAATGACCGAGCCATAAGCTATTGTAATCACTAATTCTTTTTTAATAATCAAAATTATTTGTGTACATTTCAGCGAAATCGGTTCAACTATATGGATTCTTAGAATACTTACAGAACTCTAAAAAATGTACCGAATCTCCTTTTACTGACATTCAGCTATATCTATTCAAATTTTATTGATATCAGCTTAGTGATAAGGGTCCTCAGTATTTGTTGTAGTTCGCTTTCGTTGTTTCCATGCTAAATTTTATATCAATAAATATCACGGAACCCTAAAAATTTATTTCATTTCCTTTTATTGGTTTTCAGTTGTCTCCATACAAAAATTTGTAGAAATCTTTTAATTATAAGGGTTCTTGGCGATTTTTACAGAACCCTAAAAATGTAATTGATATCCTTTTATTGATTTCCAATTTCCTCTATTCTAAATTTTATAGAAATCGTTTCAATTGTAAAAGTTCTTAATGATTTTCACGGAACCCTAAAACTGTATTGAATTTCTTTATTAGTTTTCAGTATGAAATTCGTTAAATTATGAGAGTTTTAGGTAAATCTCACGAAACCCTAAAATATTTCGAATATTCCTTTACTTGTTTTCAATTATCTCTATTCTTAATTTCATTAAAATATATTAAACTACAAGGTTCCTTAGTAGTTTTAACGGAACCCTAAAACTGCATCGAATGTCCCTTTACTGGTTTACAGTTGCCTCTATTTTGAATTTCATTAAATCGGTTAATTTATAAAGACTCTCAGTAGTTCAGACGAAACTCTAAAAATGTATCAAATATACTTTACTCGTTTCCAGTTGCCTCTATCCTGTATTTTATTAAATTCGATTAAACTATAAGGGTTCTCTGTAATCTCACTGAACCATAAATATATATTGGATTTCTTTTTATTAGCTTTCAGTATTTATAGTAATATGTATTTATTAAAATCGCCTTAATTGAAGGGTTTTTCGAAATTCTAACGGAACGCTAAAAATTTATCGAATATCACTTCACTGGTTTTCAGTTGCCGCCATTCTTAATTGTATTAAAATTAAAGTGTAAGGCTCCTCAATAGTTCTAACGGAACTCTAAAACTTTATCGAATATACCTTTACTGGTTTTCAGTTGCCTCTATTATGAATTTTATTAAATTCGGTTACATTATTAGAGTTCCCTGTAATTCTCACGGACTCTAAAATGCATCGAATGTACTTTTACTTGTTTCCAGTCATCTCAGTCTTTAATTTTATTTAATTAAATTAAAAGGGTTCTCAGTAATTTTCACGGAACCCTAAAAATGTATTGGATTTCCTTTTATTAGTTTTCAATTGCCTTTATTCTAAATTTCATTAAAATCGGTTAATTTATAAAGATCCTTAGTAGTTCAGACGAAACCCTAAAAATGTATCGAAAATACCTTCACTGGTTTTTCAGTTGTTTCCATTCTTAATTTTATTAAATTCAGTTAAATTATGAAAGTTCTCTGTAATCTCACGGAACCCTAAATATGTATCGGATTTCTTTTTATTGGCTTTCACTTATATTTATGTAAGATTTATTAAAATCGGCTTAATTAAATGGTTCTTAGAAATGCTCACGGAACGCTAAAAATGTATCGACCCTCCATTGGTTTTTAGTCGGCTTCCTTCACCTTTACCATACTATTTTTTTTGTTATTGGTTAAACTATAAGGGATTTTTAGTAATTCTCACGAAACCCTAAAGAAGAGTCAAACCTGTAATATTTTTTTATCGTGGTTAATTTTCCCTCGTGGATTCACCCGTGTGGACATAGGACAATTGGTTTACAATAGGACCTTTGATTCAATTGCAGTAAAATTATCCCATTTTTAAATTTTCCTATAATACACGCAGGAACCCTAAATGTGCATAATTGTCATAATTTATATGGAAAGTCCCAAATATATTTTTCGATGTTTGATAATTGAAGAATCATCAAACAATATTATTTTTACATTTTATTTGACCATATTGATAAATAAACAATCTTTGGCGACTGGCTATGCAGTACCCTGGTGAAATATTTTTTTCAAAGAATTTGTCTTAATCTAAAAGGGGTGTGGCCTATTCACAAAGCCACTCCTTTCTAAAAATCCGCCAATTGTAGTAATCACGAACATGCATGTATTTGCCTTTAATAGCACAAAACCAAAATGTCTGAAATACAAGTAAAATTTTGCCGCATTATTTTAATTATATCATAATTTTAGAATAAATTGTACTCTTATATGTGAAATTTGAAAATAGCTTTCCGTGAAACTGAGTTTGTTTGACCGCAAATTAGCATTTAGGCCAAAATTGAACATTTTTCTGTGATACCGCCGAACAGCGTCATCTCTCGACACTAGCTTTTTGTAAACGTTTCGAACCACCTTATGAATTCTCCGTTTATTATTGACTCGCAGCGCCAAAGTTTACCTCAAACTGTTCGTACTTACCGATAGATAGCGCTATTACGAAAATAGAAAAAAAACATTTAACGTAAGACTTTTAGATTTCTTAATTTTTTTTTAAACGTAAAGATCCTGCAACTCTTAAGCTATACGTTTAAGATTACAAAATTTGTTCACATGATAAGTAATTATTGAAATCTATCGTCCAAATCTATATTGAAAATTTACAAAAATTTAAACTTTATCAAGACTTATGCCCGATCTATCGAAAACATGCAGCAACGTTATCAAAACAATTTCGTTGTTATTAGCACTTGATTAACTATAATTATATATATCCATGATCGATACCATCCTGCATAATACTATTAAATGTAAATAAAATACGATGAAAATTATCTTGAATTTGTATATAAATTACGAAAAAACCTTTTCCCCAAACTTAAATTTCCTTTGGTCTCGCCCTAATCAGTCCCCATACTCGGTATATGTGCGCCGTAGTATACATTAAGTCGGTTGACCTAAAAAAGAAGGATATGTCTAATTGCGTACAATTCGTATTCATATCGTATTAAAATGGCGTCGATACAAAGGATATTCGCTTTTGTCACCTGAAACTGTTAAAAGTGGTTTACAGTCAATTCTTTAAGTCATCTAGCGGACGGTTACTACATAAGATAGAATGACATGTATGCCAAAATATTAAAACTCTTAAAATTATTTAAAATCGGCCGCTTACTAGTGTCAGGATATTGTGCTAGTGCAGTATATATTCATCGATGTCAATAGATGAGCGCTACATGACAAAAAAACCACCCAAATTAAAGTGAATCGACTATCTTAACGAGTGTACGGTACAACGTACGAAACCTATCGCTCAGAATTGCATGCGAATGATGCAATGCGCAGGTTCAACGCTCCCCGGCCCTTCCTCCTTCACCCCCGTGTTCCTATTTTACGCCATTGCGACGCTTTCGTGACTAACTTCACAGCGGCAGTGTCGCGCGTTGTAACTGTGCTCCAACCGGCAGTCGACCGCAAGCGTTTTTGTTTTTGTCTTGGGTCCACAACTTGATAATTTAATAGTCTCAGTATCGGGTGGAGACATCTGGCAAATTCATAGACTCGTCTTTGAAGTGCACGCCACAATACACCTCGATTAAATGTCAACTTTTATATCGCACTTACCTTAATGCTTGTGACGGTCGTCATTTCGACAACCATTTGACAACAAGACAACGGATGAATGTGCTTCAGTGAATGTTTCTTGAGGTGCGGTCATATCAAAAAATAAAGTGAAAAAAAAAATCGGCTTAGAATAAAACTCCAGGATATTTGTTTCTAAATTTTGTTTATTCAAGTTCGTGACATATTAAAATTCAGTATTCGATTACAATTTCTAGATTCCTTAGGCCATTTGCAACAATATGATAGGTCTGAATGCAATAAAGTCGCTGATTATGGAGGAAAATTTAAGTGTATAATAAATAACAATAATTTAAGAATTCCAGTAGGAACAATAAATAAATTATATTAAAATAAAGTATCATTACTAAATTCATATAATTTCTTGATCGGTTGATAATTAACAAAAAGCTTTGACGAGTGACGCAGTCACGCAAGAAGTTTTTACAGAAGCGCGGCTGATTTGGGACTTACATTTTTATACAGATAAAAAAGATGTATACCATCACTCTTGCAAATTCCACTCTTGTGACGAACTTTTTTAAAAATTCGATTACTACTATAAACAAAAGGAAAAGAATGTTTAATAAAATATAAATAAATAAAAACAAATTCGTATTATATGTACAGATTCGTAGCCCACAGGCAATGCTAATTTAGATATAAGCATAAATACAACACGGCGTCCTATTTAGCACCTACAATGAAACCCTGTGAAAGGTATTCAACTACTAGGTTTTCAAAATTTCTACAAAAATACGTTTTTTTCTTTTTATCATAAATAACATAGTCATAATATCGCCTAGAATTTCAAACAAACGCGTGTTTGTTTCGCGCAATCGTGGCATGCAATGCATACTTCTCATAAATACTACCTAAAATATAAATCTTTAGGTTCTCATATCTATCTTTTAAAATATTTTTGTAATACTAGTTTAATATTGTCACCTATAGACTAATATTCAATTTGTTTTAAAAATAAAATAAAAATAAATGAAGAATAAATAATATGCTTAATGACTAAATACAAATCGGCATTGTTGGACTTTTTCATGTAACAATTTGGGTGATGATTTAGTTATGGTTAGTCTATGACAATCGACAGGCATGTCTATTGGTGCTGTGGCTGCTGGTGTAGGGGGCTGTCACCTTAACGTATTAGTCTGGTCGAGAGTGAGTTTTCTGAAAATAGTTAAAACAGTCTTAAAAATATGGGGTTTGGTGCATTGGATTCAATCTCCTGAAGAATGGGAATTTTGAATTTATCCGCCAATAAAATTCCAATTGTTATAAACAAAAACGAAAAGTCAAAAGGTAGTGTCGTTTTCAGCTATAACTCAAAAATATTAAAGTTAGCTCAATTTGAAAAAGTTCTAAAGAGAGAAAATTTTAGTAAATAACTCCGTCTCCCGTTGTAGCTCATTTTAATTTTAATTTTACGCTGAAAATGGGTTCCACGGCGTTTCAGCGCTGTCGCGCAATCAAACAAGCGTGCATTATAAAATATTTTTCAATATTCAATATTAATTTAAAATTTGGAAAAATTATAGTGTCTTCAGAAACTTGAAAGAATACGATCCCGTTGGAAAAATGTTTAACTCTATTTTTCTTAAAGTTATCTAATAGTTAATTAATAATTTTTTGGACTTTAGTTTTATTAAATTCATATAAAAGTTTAAATAATGCACCTATAAATTTTTTTTTTTGGGAGCTCTTCTTATATACATATAATAAATCTTATATTGTTTTTTATTTGTTATTATGATTTTTGTAAACAAAAATGAAACCGTAAAGTTATTAAAATTTAAAAATACTTCTGTATTTATATATGTGTTTATAGTTAGTAAAAATTTGCGCTTTTTATAAATTTTTATAAACAAATAGACAAGTTTATTTTATCGAAAATTCCATTTATTGTTTCGTAAAATGATGATTTTTTTTCTTAAAACAATTTTATTGTTTATAATCGTTTTCATTTATCAATCCTTAATTATTAAGAATTTTTTTACATCATTTCATTCTTAATATAATTATAAAAAAAAATTTTTATTTCAATTTCATTGTTTATCAAATAAACAATTTGTTATAAACAAATTCTGATTTTCTTATATTTTTGCCGTAACTTTAATAAATTATAAATACAGTCATGTGCATCAAAGTGGTCAAAATTTTTCTCTATTTGTTTTTGCATTTTAAATAATTTTTCAAATCAAACTCGAAACCGTCCTCTGTTTTGTCAACTTTTAAATTGTTATAACTTCTAAACTATTGGTGATACGGTCTTTGACATTCAAGTCGATCTTTTGACAATTTATAGATACAGAGGAGATAAAAAATTGATTAGATAGATCAATAAATTGTCTAAAAGATCGACTTGAATGTCAAAGACCGTATCACCAATAGTTTAGAAGTTATAACAATTTAAAAGTTGACAAAACAGAGGACGGTTTCGAGTTTGATTTGAAAAATTATTTAAAATGCAAAACAAATAGAGAAAAATTTTTTGACCACTTTGATGCACATGACTGTATTTATAATTTATTAAAGTTACGGCAAAATATAAAGAAAATCAGAATTTGTTTATAATAAATTGTTTATTTGATAAACAATGAAAATTGAAATAAAAATTTTTTTTTACAATTATATTAAGAATAGAAAATGATGAATTAAAAAAATTCTTAATAAATAATTTAAAGATTGATAAATGAAAAACGATTATAAACAATTAAAAATTGTTTTAAGAAAAAATTTATTTTAAAATATCATCATTTTACGAAGACAATAAAATGGCAAAAAAATTTCGATAAATATTAACTTGTCTATTTGTTTATAAAAATTTATAAACAAATGGCATAAAAATTTTTAGCAAAACTATTAAACACGATATATAAATACAGAAGCAACTACAATCAAATTTTAGTAAAAAATTTTAATAACTTTACCCAGTTTTCATTTTTTGTTTACTTAAAAAATCATAATAAACAAATAAAAACTTTTATAAATTTTATAACGGTCTTGTTTATTATGTATATAAGAAGAGCTCCAAAAAGAAAAATTTATAGGTGCATTATTTAAACTTTTATATGAGATTTAATAAAAACTAAAGTCCATGAAAAATTACTTAATTAACTATTAGATAACTTTTAGAAAAATAAAGTTAAACATTTTTTCCAACGGATCGTATTCTTTCAAGTTTCTAGAAGACACTAATTTTTCAAATTTTTAAATTAATATTGAATATTGAAAAAAATTATTTTATAATGCACGCTTCGTTTGGCGGCGCGACAGCGCTGAAACAATTTCAGCGTAAAATTAAAATTATAAATAATAGAGCTACAACTCCGGGAGTCGGGAGTTATTTACTAAAATTTTCTCCTCTTTTAGGAACTTTTCAAATTTGAGCTAACTTTAATATTTTGAGTTATAGCTGCAAAACGGACACTACCTTTTGACTTTCGTTTTTGTTTATAACAATTGGAATTTTTATTGGCGGATAAATTCCAAAATTCCCATTCTTCAGGATTGAATTCCGAATCAATGCACCAAACCCATATTTTAAGACTGTTTTAACTATTTTTAGAAAACTCACTTCTCGACCAGACTATATTGCTTATAGTGTATAATTGTATGTCGCATGTGGTTGGGAGCGCATCTGATGGTGATTTTTAAAATTACTGACGTTATGGTGGATGTAACTGTCTGCATTTTCCTGAGGATATACTGATCGGGCATCAAACGAAGGTAGAAATAACATGACAACTATTTAGCGGACTAAGATAAATAAAATACTAACACTTACTTAGGTGTTTGATATCCGTCAATCCTTAAAAATAAATATTCAATTCGTTAGATAGGGATTCTTAGTGGAAAAACAGATTCGATGGTCGACAGTGAGTTTCTTGCCGCATTTTAACACACGTCTTTGCCAAGCGTCTCAGATTAATGAATTTTTTCCTCGTTGTAAGTTAAATGTTAGTAGTTAAATAGCT
Organism: Eumeta japonica; assembly: GCA_005406025.1. NCBI lineage: Eukaryota > Metazoa > Arthropoda > Insecta > Lepidoptera > Psychidae > Eumeta > Eumeta japonica. The sequence continues at coordinate 67,290 of BGZK01001219.1, forward strand.
AATTTGTACATAGATTATTTGGTATTGTCATGGGGATTGCTTATTTTGCGAAAGAATGCGCTGGGTGGGGTCGTGAAATATTTGCTGAATACGGCAGTGACATAAGTAATTTTTTTTTTTTGTTTATTTTAGATGCTTAGAGAATGCTTGAGGAAAACGCAGAGGGCAGTATAACATAACAAGATATGAAGATGTTTATAAAGTGGCGAAACGTTGAACTTCTTTGTTACGATGCATTCGTAAACGCGATGGAGCCGGCACGGGTCAGGATAAAGACAGCGTTAGCATGCGGCACGTCGCTCATAATAAAAGGTTCTCTGATGAGCAAGAACAGCAGCTGTCGGAATATATAACACGATGCGCGGAAATGTATTTTGACCTTTCTCCGGAAAAGGTACGCAAGTTACCTTCTGGAGTTACTGCTAAATTCAATCTGAAGCAATATGACACATGGCTTGAGAATAAGATGACTGGCGAGAAATGGTTTAAATACATTTAAATATTTTTTTTTTATTTCAGATTTTGCTTCATCTAAATGGCTCGGAATTACAAACATCAGCCTGGTATAAGAAATTACAATAAGAAAGAAAAGTTAGAAAAAGCTTTAGTCGAAATTTTAGATGTACTGTCAATTAATGCGGCGTCTGTTAAATATAAAATATCTTTCAGAACATTGTATAACAGATTTAAAGGGTTACATGTGCGGTAACATGGCCAACAGACTGTATTCAACTCCTCTGAGGAAACGAGAATTTTAGCATCTGATACAAAATGTGTCGACTGGGGTTCTCGACCACTTCTGGACCTTAATGTTACTTGGATAAAAAAGGTAGAATTGTGTTAGAATTTAAGAACCAGACATAGATTGGGTTTGCAGTATTTTAAAAATACATCGGCAGCTTTATGATCAAAAACTTGCACCTAATATAAAAAGGGTGTGTACTGCTATAAGTAAAGAAATTCTTAGTAGATATTTTACTTTAGAAGAAACTCTTAAAGATGTACCGTAATGTAAGATTTACAAAATTATAGGATAGAGTCTTTATAAAATGTTGTAAACATGCGACGGATATGCCACGTTGAATATTTTTTCCTTCAACAGTCAACTTTGAAAACACTTCTAAATATTTGGAAATTGGTATAAGTGACCAAACATTTTCAGTCTTAAGAAAATTAAAACACAAAAAAAAAAAAAACAGAAGACAACCACTACATGATTAATGTTTGATGAGATGTCGTTCAAGAAACTTGTTTTAAAACAAAAAAAAAAGAGGATATAATAGTTTTCAAAATTATACATTAGAGTAGATCGTCAGTAATAGCGAACCGTGTGTCGTGCGGTAGTAGCACGATAGTAGCGTGCCCTAGTCTTCTGGTTCATGGCATTAGAAAAAAAGAATGAAGCGACCTATAAATTGGTATTTTTCCGGCTACAATGTTACTGCGCATAGATTGATCATCCTGTAATTGAAGTTAGTATACTATATTGTCATATAAGTTTATTTACATTAGTAAAAATAATAAGCTGTAAAATATTAATCCCTAAAACTGATCATTGCTCTCAATAGTTCTGTTCAAAATTTATTACAACTCCTGTAATTCTTACAAAACTTATTACTTTTATTAAAATCAGATGGATGAACCTTTATATATATATTGTAATGTAATATACTATTTCAGGTTCTGCATCACTGTCTGGGATTAACAGGTTACGTGCCCGGTGCGTTCATGGGAGTTCGAGTGGATTGCCAAGCACGCACCGGTGGATGTGGTTCTCTTCGTAACTATCACGTACACAGTCGTTTTGTAAACTGGCATTGCCCTTGAATTAACGATATTTTTTACTTAATTTTAGTTTCTTGTTATCTTTGTTCGTTTTGTTTCTGAGAGAAATTGAAAACGGACAGTCACGCGACCTTTCACACCCAAAAAAAAAACAATACAATATTGCAATTTGATCGACGTCAATATTGAAAAATTTTTTGGTAGTGATTTTGGAAATTGCTATCGATCTTGTTAAAGAATTCTCCTAATAGGAGGATTCTGACGAGAAAGTGTCCTCGCCACAAGTATCTCTAGTAAGCATAGAACTACGTCCACCTGCACGACGATTGTTGTTAGAAACGCCATTATTATCGCCTTTAGCTTTTTCAATTTGCCACTGAAAACTCAAGTATCCACCGAGGGACCCATGATAGAAAGGACAACTTTCGAATTAAAAAAAATTGACTTGCAACGATTGGTATATTCGGCCATACGCCGAATATTTAGTGAACTTGTTGGTCGAATAGTCGAATATTAGGCAAAAGTATTCGGCCGGTGTATAGCGCCAAGACTTGATTTATTGACGGGATTGTTTATTCTAATGTGCTTGCCACCCTCCAGCGCCGGGCCACCCCACACACTCATGCTACTGCACTGCATGTTTTGACAAGTTTAGTCTGTGCACATTGTAAATACTTAAGTACAGTTTATCGTAATCTCTACGTTTTCATTTATTTAAAAGTGAAATTTTGTCAAAATCTAATTAATAATAAATTAATTAACTATCGATTATGGCCTTTAAAAAGAAATCGCTTATATCGACCTACTTCGAGGATGATGAAAGTGACGCGAAAAGTGTCCTGTGTAAATTGTGCAAAATAAAAATTACTGATGGTGGCGATGGAAAAAGAGCAGCTACATCAAAAATGATAAATCATTTGAAAAATAAACACAGTGAAGAACATCGTAAATTAATACCGACGGTTTCTAAAGAGCAAGAAATGACGGATAAAGAAAAGGGTGTAAATGAACCTTCGACATTAAAACACAAAAAGCAATTGACTCTTAAAAATATACAGAAATGCATACACCATGGGATATTATGATTCAAGTCTAAAAAGTTCCATCGCCTATTGCTGAAATAATAGCATTTGACAATGAGACAATAAATAGACAGTAAAGGGCTGGTTTTAAGACTGATTAATAGCGTTTTGTCGTGGTATATAAAGCCGTCCTTACCTTTAAGACAACATAATTACAGAAATATATAGTAAAATGGCTGAGACAATTAAAACATTACTTTCAGAGACAGAATATATTTCTGTAACTTGCGACATATGGGCGTGCTTGCAAAATCATAATAGTTTTTAAGTTTTACTGCAGATTTTATTGATCGTGAATTCAATCTCAAACATGTAATACTGAGTATAAAGCATTTTGAGTGACAACACACAGAAAATAACTTAACCGTGCGTTTAGAAGAAATTGTAAACTTATGGGACGTTCGTGCCGTTCATGTTGTTAGTCATGATAATGGATGAAACATAGTAGGTAATTGTTAGTAATGCACGGTTCACCTAAGTAGGTTCTTTCATTCACACTCTCCAATCAACTATTAGCGATTGTCTGGAAACTCAGTCAGCGATCACTCAAATGATAGCTACTGGCAAGAGGATCGTAACTCATTTTAATCATTCTGGTACTTTACAGGAAAAAGTGCATACTATCCAAAAGGACATGAATCTCCCTCAGAATGAATTGATCCAAGATGTCAGTATGCGGTGGAATTTCACTTATTATATACTTAGAAGGCTAATGCAACAAAAACGGGCCATATCACTCTATCTTATGAATTCTTATGGACTGTGATATTGCCAATCTGACTGCTGCACAATGAGAGCTCTTAGAGCAAATTTTAAAGTTTTTACAACCATTTGAGGAAATAAATATTACAAGTTCTTGATACACTTGCATCTCTGAAATTATTCCGTATGTAGCTACATTGATGCGACATAGCAATAAAATGAGCACATCAGAGCTGACACCCAAATTAAGCCAGATGATGCTTGTCATACAACAAGAGTTAGAAGAACGATTTGAAAACATATAATAATTAAAAATTATTTGGTGGCTCTCTTTTTAGATCCACACTTTAAAATGGATGTATTATTCACCAGTCAACTGCAAAGAGAAAAAGCAGTCATATGTTTCGATCGATAGTCTAAAGTCCAAATGTGAAACAAACAGCGACAATAGCGCAAATGTGTTACCTATTCGGGCCAAGAGGATGAGAACCGAAGAGCAAAGCAAACCAGAATACTCACTCAATTTACATAATTATTTTGAAAAAATGATTGCAGAAAAGAAAAAACAGTTCGTACAGAGACATCGAAAGAAAAGAATGCAGTGGCAACAGAAATAAATATTTATTCAAGTATTAAAAATATATCACGTCATGACAATCCACACACAAGGACAACAGATTTGTCTCACGACTTGCGCAGTCGCAATTTCGTACGCTCCGTGTATTTTTCATACGAATTCGTGCACAGCCTTGTTCGATCCGGCGCACTGTGGGGTATTAGAAGCAAAAAACCGGTCAAAAGTCGAAATCAAAATTTGTACCCAATTAGTAAATGAACCTTCATTTCTCATTGTTGAATAGTTATGACGTCACGCCCCGATCACCTTACAAGTGTCATTCAATTTTGTTTGCCCCTCCGACAGTCGGAATTTAGTCGTTGTTCCTATCGCACGTCTTTGTTCTCGTCGTCGCTTGTAAAAACGGAGTTTTATTAACCGCTATTGTAAGATTTCTGAGAAGTGAAGTGAAGTTTTTTTATAATGGATCTTGAAGATCGAGGTATGTACTGTATTTTAAAACTTATATTCATTTGTATATCATTCATATAAATATTTTTTTTAATTTTATTAGCAAACATTAAACTTAGCATAAATTATAGTTTTATTTTTCCTTTTTTAGTGTTTTAGTTATAAAGTTCGGATAGGTTCGGTCAAAATGATAGCACAAATATTAGCCTATCTTGTGTACTATCATTTAAACCAAAAACATAATCCGCCAACATCCGCCTTTTCGAAATATAGTTCTTTATATGAAACAGTAATTTAGGTACTAAATTTAAAATATTTTTTGTCCTCATAGGATTTGAAGAAACTGTCCGGGAGAAAAGTAGGACAGATCTCTACAACTATATAAAGCAAAGTTCTGGACGATTACTTGATGACAAGTTCGCATACATGGAGGATTGTGTCATTAGGGAAACTAATTGTCCAACTGAAAAAATAAGTAGTCTCAAAAAGGAATTGAAACTGTTCAAATGGCAGTTCAGACAAAAATGGACGGCGGCATCGTACAAAGAAGAAAGATTCCTCCAGAACAATGCTAAGTGGCTTACAGGTACTATAAAGTTATCGGCCTGGGTAAAACAAAAGACTGGTCGGCCGCGGCCCTCAAAAGAGTTTGGGGAGTTAAGTGATCGCAGTAAACGGCGCAAAACAAAAGAACTCCGGGCGCAGGTACCCGATGCAACGTTAACATATGCTGCTCAAATGAGTCTAAGAGCCGCAGGAAAAAGCGATGCTTCGGCTATCATAAAAGAAATTACCAAGTCCCCGACTAGAGCATACAAAATACGTAAAGTAATCACACAAAACAAAGAAAAAAATATACAGCGGTTATCAACAATGGAAGCCTTATCAATGTTCGTAGAAGCAGGTTTGTCTCGAAGTCAGTACAATGTGATACGCAGTGCTAGAAAACAGCTCTATCCGTGTTATTCTTTGTTACAAAAAGCGAAAGCTGATTGTTACCCTAAGCCTGAGTCATTTCATGTCACTGACACATGTGCTGAGATTAAACTGCAAGATTTGGTAGATCACACTGCTTCACGGTTATGTACATACCTTGAAGAAGTTTTGAAAGGACTTTCAAGTGAAGAGAAGGAAAATTTAAAACTTATATCAAAATGGGGATGTGACGGATCTCAACAGACACGGTATATGCAATCCTTACAAAATACGAACAAAGCTATGACGATGCAAATATATTCCAAAGCTCGTTTTGCCTTTGAGATTACTTGTTAGTCATAACAGCCAAAGTAAAGTCATTTGGCAAAACCCCGTCCCGTCGAGTCCAAGATTTTGTAGACCTATTCGAATCAGATTTGTGCATGAAACTAACGACATCACAAGAAATGAAATTAGTTATATAGAAAGTCAAATTGAAAAATTAAACCTATCTGAAATATTTTGAATAGTGAAGTGATAAAAGTAAAGCATCTGTTTTATTTACTATGGTGGATGGAAAAGTCTGCAATGCGGCAACTAATACCCTATCAACAATGCGTTGCTATATTTGCAAAGCAACATCAAAAGATTTCAATAAATTAGAAACAAGAAGAGAAGACCCTGCGACTTTGAAGTTTGGTCTTTCAATATTACATGCGAGAATAAGATTATTTGAATCGATTCTACATTTGGCGTACAAATTACCTACACAAAAATGGCAATCAAGGTCTTCTGCTGACAAAAAAATTGTAAATGAGAATAAAATACGTATACAGCAACAATTTAAAGAAGAAATGTCACTACTAGTAGATGTACCAAAAGCTGGTTTTGGAAATACTAACACAGGCAATGTATCAAGACGATTTTTCTGTGATCCTGAGACAGCATCTAGAATTACCGGAGTAGATTTAGATTTGATAAAAAGGCTTAGAACTTTGTTAGAGGTCATTTCAAGCGGTCACAGAATAGATACCGACAAATTATCAACATTTTGTAAGGAAACTTCAGAAATTTATGTGAGACTTTACGGATGGTATCCCATGACGCCTACACTCCACAAATTGTTGGTTCATGGACCTACAATAATAAAACATGCCATAATCCCTATAGGCCAGCTCTCTGAAGAAGCGGCAGAAGCGAGAAACAAACACTTTCGGCAATACCGTACTGATTTTGCTAGAAAGTTTTCAAAAATATCTTGCAAGGTGGATGTACTAAATAGGCTTTTATTGAGTTCAGACCCATTGTTATCGTGTACGCGATCAAGATTTATGAAGAATAAGAAGCCATTCACAAAGAAGCATTGGAATTTCTTATACCAGAAAGTGATGATTCTGAAGATACAGGAGCACAATATACGACAACGATAGATGAATGTGATATATCTGATGATAATGAATTTGACTAATATAGTATTTTGATATATAAAATCTATTGTTTTAATACCCTCTACCCAGTAACATTTTACTTTATAATTTATTCTTAGATAATATTAAAGGTACGCTAAAATTATCAATTTTAACGTACCTGAGGGCAGTATAGTAATCGCCATTGAGCAAAAATAGATAAAATATGACCAATTTATCAGTTTAGGTAGTTAGACCATAAGAAATAGTTTTGGCCAGCTTTTTGTTACAAATACCCCACCGTGCGGCGGGATTACCGTAGCTCCTAAATTAGGACGTTGATCTTGGATCCTCGACCAAGTGAACACATTTGAAAGGCGTCGAGAGGGCTCAGCGTCTCTCGCAAGGTCGTTCGGAACCGAGAATATCGCGGATAAAAGTTTTCCCCCGGTTAAAATCACCCCTACAAAACCTACTACCCTCCATTTTAGGGCGTTCACTACCTCACCCCCTCATACCTAAACTCAACAAGAATTGAGACAAGCCGGCCGAATTTGGTCTCGTTCGACTTGCATTTTGGCAAAGATTTTTGGCTTCGTTTTCAAGAAAATTGAATCAGGAATGGCTTTATAAAAAAATATAAATTCAAAAAAAGGACTGACAACTGTAATAAATAACAAACCTTATAAATAGCCAGGTTGTTCTGTAACACACCTTACGGGACTAGGAGAAATTCCTTACAGGGCGACCTTTAAGTAAATTCGCCCCACTAGGGGAAATCTGGGCAAAGTAAATAATCTTTGCTTAGACAGCAAGATCATTCTTATGTCTAGTGTAAATGTTATGGATGTCGCTCGTTTTTTGTTACGATTCTCTTTATCATTTGACATATACCAGGTTAGAAGCTTGCGTGCAACATACATTAACATGCAGCATCTAAGCAAGTGATAATTGTTTGCAACTCCTAAGTAAGTGTTAATTGTTTATTTATCTTAGTCCAATAAATAGTTATATTGTTATTTCTACGTACGTTTCATGTCCCCTAGGCACATCCTCAGGAAAATAGTGTGGGTGTAAGGAGTGTTAACACTACCAACGGCTGCGCTCCCAACTACCTCACGTGATACAGTCATGCAATGAGTAATACGTTAAAGTGTAACAGAAGCACCTCCATCAGCAACCACAGACCATTACCAATAGCCATGCTTGTAATTGTCATAGACTAACCATCACCAAACCATTGCCCAAATTGTTCCGGACAAGCGTCAACAATATCGATTTGTAATTTGGGTAGTGGCTATAAACCCATAAAAGTTCAAAAATATATTCTATTCATAAAATAATCAATACATTAAAACATAACGTTTCTAACAATTTCACATATTGTAAGTGTTCCAATTTTGTATACAGTGAGTCCTGTTAAGGAGCTCACTAATTTATGTTGAATTTATCAGAAGCGATAACGGAGCCGTGGACTAAGGTATTGTAAATAAAAAAATGAATGAAACAATTTTAAAAATTAGGAACAGATGCGAGCATTATGTAAAAAGTACTTTATAGTGATCAGTAGCTTATTATAGGCACGTTATGGTACCCAATGAAAATAGCTCAAATTTAACTCATGAACCTAATCAAGACGCATTTCTTGTCGAAAAACAACAAAACATACAACAGTCGATTTCGAATATCTATCAAAAACCAATTTCTAGTGCAAAGCTTAACAATTCCCAAAGATATAATATTACTTTTATTCGCAGAAGACCATTATAGAATAATTTTATATAACTTTGAAAACTTTGAAAAATTTTAAAATGTTAATTTTGTTTTTGGAAAATTTTTGACTTTTTTAAAATGAAATTTTCTTTTCGAATACAAATCATTAGGTAATCGTGAGTCACTTATTTTAAGAGTTACATACATAGCTCGCCTTTGTTTCGAAAAGCCCTGCTACAGACATAGTCTGCGAGTGGAGTGTAAAAAGGCAAGGCAGGCCAGCATTCAGGAGGCCCCCGAAAAACGGCTCAAAAGGCGATGAAACTCCATCTAGATCGATGTCTACGGGTGGAGATAAATGACGCCAATATGACAGTCGAAATAAAGAAAAATGCAAGACGCGTTCGACCGGATGGACAGAGGGTAGGATGGCATAAGATTATGCGGGTATTAAAATTGCACACTTATCATAACAGGAGAACGAAGCGAAGTTCGTACATAACTTTAGTCGTGCTTTTTTTTTGCCATCGGAAATGGTTTACGCTCTTAAATGAAAATTGAATTCAGTGGAAAACACAAGAAATATGTTAGCATAAAGTTTTTATTGCCTTTTGATTTTATTTTTCGAAATAGTACATATATTATTGTAAAATAAAGACGAAGAATTCTAACGGTTTGTTAATGCTTTTGCCTTGCACTACTATACAAGTTTCGGTATCGGACAAAGTGCGAATATTTGCTAAGAGATGTTGTGATCTTAAGAATTGCATCCAAGTGTGTAAGATTGCGCAGTTTTGATGCGTGTTAGATTGCGCGCGGCAATTTTACACGTCTATGAATAAAATATCCAGCGCAGAGCGAGACATTAACGTAGCTGTCGTTAATGCTGTATCCTAGACTGGCCATTTCATACCACCGTTTATATTTGGCAAGGAAAGGATGAAGGTAGAACTCTTAGACACCGTATCACCCGGATCTACTGGTATGGTCTCAAATCCCAGTTTTATAAATGCAGAACTTTATCTCGATTGGCTAACTCATTTCAGAGAGCATACGAAGCCGACTAAAGGTCGACCCATCCTACTGATTTTAGATAACCACGTCTCGCACTGCACATTCAGCCTCTTGATAGAGGCCTCCATGGAGTTTAAAGAAATTTTATTTCAGCGAGTGCGAAAAATGGCTTCGTAACCACCGGGGAGGAAAATTGTCGTCTATCAAATGACTCCGATTTTTGCATCCCCTTTTCATCAGACTGCAACAATTGTTCGTAAAGTAGAACTCTTTTAAGTGTATTGGTATTGTGTCACGGAATCCTGACATTTTTAATGATGCTAATTTTCAAACTGCGTTACAGAAAGGGAAGACCCTGAAGATAATAAAGATATCCCACGTGATACACGGCGAGCACAGTTTTTACATACACAAATGTTTATGTAAGATTGATTGTATTTGACTCATGCCTATGCCTACAAATTCCCAAATCTTATGGTAGGTCACATGCCTGTCTGTTTCGATTATATGATGCACAGCATCGATGTTTTTGTTGTTCACAGGTGGACGGGCGAACATTACTAAATTCGTCACTGATATTGACACGACCGCACTTTAAATCTGCAAACCAGTTATAAATAGTTGTCTTGCGTGCTACTTTATTGAAGAAAACAGTTCGAAACCGAGCGAGGCTCTGCAGAGTTATCAAATTACACTTAAAATCGTAGAAAATCATGCTACGAAAATTTTCTCGACTTAATTAATAGTAATGAAGACGAGACGCACTTTTTAAAATGACGCCACAGTGTAAAAACAATTGACAGTTAAATGAAACAAAGTGTATTGTACAGCCAAAGTTCCATTTTCAAATGTAGTAATTACTTTTTAAATATTGTTTATATAAGTGGCCAGTTCTAGAAACTTATAGTGCGTCCCATGTATACATTTTAATATTCAGCTATTTTCATGGATAGATAGATAGTTATTCTATTAAATTTTAATACAATAAATGACTAAATAAATGATTAAATGTATCTATCTTTTCATGTCCGAATTCACTGAGAGTCGTCTTATTGACCAGAACTGGCTTTTGAGGTAACAAAGTCCAGTAGATCAGTTGATGGATACATTGATGCATGCAAATAGTGTACCAACAAATGATACTAACATTATAAAAGCTAAAAGTATGTTCCTGTCACGCCAGGGCGCTTAATTGTGGCAAATCGCCATCACTGTCACTAGGCATGGCATGGTTTTAGATATAAATGTTTACGGTGACCATTGCTCTCCTAACACCGCCGCACCATGTCTCGAGGTTACGTAACCAAAACTATATTAGGGAGAATAAATGGCAAGCCTCATTTTTAATTTAGATTATACGTAGCCCAAACGTTTCAAACAAAAAAGCTTTACTGTCAATCAAGCAAAACGTGTTGTACAAAAAAAGCTGATGTGAAATATGTGTCATAAATATTGTTAGCAATCTAGATTTTTGAGTAAATTACATATATTCTAGTTAAGTGTTATGAACAATAAACGCGTAAGTTATTCGCGTTTAGCTCACACAAAACGATGAGTTATTTGTAAATAGACATAAATATATGCAAAATATGAAATATTTATGAAAATGTAACAATCCGAATATTTGGGCGAATTATATTTAATTAGTCATTATGTATTAAGGTAAGTCGTGAAAAGATAACATTTACCACATAATTAGAACGCATATAATATGATATAATAAGTAGAACATGTTCGTCGAAAATTCTAATGGAAAATAGGCGAGCACCGATTAGTCGCCAACGTTCAAGTGGACATTCACTCGCGCATAATTGTAGTGGCGTTGTGCACATAAATATGGCACAACATTTTGTTAAAATCTGCTTGCTACTGTGCTGTTCTCTCGACTTTATTCTGCCGCTCTGCTTGTAATTAATTAGAAGTAAAAGTGTTTTAAGTAAACCAGGTCTCTTCTTCCTCACCACTGAGCTACAGATAAATTTCTGTATTAAATGACTGATTGTGTCTATTTTGGGGGTCAATAAGCAACATACAGTTTCAGTCCAGTATTGGACCATCAGAGAAGACATCATAATTGGCAAGTCATTTTCAAACATTACCTTAAAATTATCGGCTAATAATTTTTTTCCCAACACTAGGCCCTTATAAGTGTATTGTTAAATTCTATATATATGTAGAAATTTATAAATGACATTTTTTATGTAAGAAAATGTAGTTTTTCTCCTGTTATCTAGATTTCTTAAAGATGAACTGCTAATTTAAGTTGTTACCATTAATATTTTTTTAGATCAGAATGATATCCCAAATTTTACAATGCATAATCATAAGCTAATTAGTCTATGACGAGCTACTGTACAAGTTAGTTGCTCATAATACAAAGCACATGTCATGAATACAGTTCACTCCTCGCTTTCCCGTAAACACACAAAATTCTAAATTAATAATATACACACCAAACCAAATTAGAGCAAGACGATTTTTAAGATGATTATTTTCACAATTATCGTTTGAGTAATACTTATATGTATACAGATGCAAACTTATCCACTTCAACCGGATATAATTTAAATAAAATTGAACCTTACATTTAGTGAATTAGACTAGAGTCACAAGTTAATTTAAACAAATTAAAAAAAAATGTAATGGAGAGTAATAACAAGAAGTTCGACAATAGATATGTTTCTATTACTCATTAGTGCTAATACAATATTTGAAATTAAATAACAAAACATAGACTAAAACTTATTGTCAACCAAATCAAATTTAATTCCAATTACTTGTAAAATTCATTGAATCTGATTCGTAGATCCGACCTGTTTGTTGATCACTGTCATTACAATTAAAAGTACAGACTAATAATTATATATGTTGAAACTTTCGTAAAGAGCACCTTAAGTGCTACATTTACCAAGCTACTTTTCTCCTCGTCGGCAGATCGCTAACTCCCTCTCTGTGTATTTTGACCAGCTCCTTCCTCAGTTTCTCCTCTTGAGCTATGGACTCCCTCAAAGATGCTTCCATCGCCTTTTTTTCGTCGAGTTGCTCCTTCTGGACTTTCAATTTATTCAATTCTGATTGGAGCAGGTTGATATTGCTGTACTCCAAATTTTGGTGCTGAAAAATAAAAAAAATGCTAATAGGTCAGCATTAACAAAATAATTAATGTCGGTGTATTCAGATGTTTTTCGTTCATTTTCTTTCTCTTGCAATATGTCAAATTTATATTATGAATTAGTACAGGTTGTTTAGCTTGAAGATTTGACGTCAAGACAGTTAATGGTAATTTACAAGCTTTTCTATAACTTGCCATGTTAGTATGTGTGGGTCAAATCTTGGTAGCTAAAGGACAATCACTTCTGACGTTAGATTGGTCTCAAATTTGGTATACTTGTGCATCTTCAGTAACACTGCAATAATATGGTACCATGGAGCAGGTCTGATGATAGAGTCCAAAGGAAGGAACTTACAGTGAACAAGATAAAGCTATGGAGTTTGAACTCATTTGTTTTGCCTCGGCAAATACTTTTGTGCTACATGACATCCATGGTCTGAAAATGGAGACAGTGATGTTTATAGAAAATTCTGAACTAAAGAAGACATACTCATCATGCTTAGGCTTATCTGATTTGTCTTAACAAGCATTCTGGTGCTACATGATATCCAAGGCCTAAAAATGGAATCCGAAGGTGCCAAAGTAACTCTATAACAAAAGCACACATTCCTATCGAGTTTGGAGTCATCTGTTTTGTCTTAACAAACACTCTAGTCTTATATGATAGCTAGGTTTTGGGGATAGAGGCGAAAGTTAAACATTGAACTTCCGAACTAAACAAGATAGATCTGTCGTGTTTGGGCTTATTTGATTTGGCTTGGCAAGTACTCTGGACTTTCTAGGGTCTAATGATGGAGCTGGAAGACACTCAAAGCAACTCTGTTATGTTGCAACTCTATAGAGTTAGGTTTAGTTTGTGGTTGCAGAGATTGACAAATTGGGCGTCATTAGCATTGATCTGCACCTGTCCCAGAGAAGGAAAACTGGAAAATGAAACCCAGACTGCAACTTGCATCAGTCGCTAGTGAAATTAAGCGATAGTTCGAAATTAACAGGAAAAATATCTTACAATTATGATGGACTACTAGAAATTTACTAAAAAATTTTAAAACTAAAAAATTCAAAATAAAATTGTTAATAATTTTATTTTAATACAAGCTTTTATTAAAAAAATATGTTGTACTAAAACGAAAATAATTATCTTATGAATCCTTGCATGCTGATGAATGTTATTTAAATAGATGATAATCAATCTATTTTATCATAATCATATAAATATATAACATTCCTCGGCGCAACCCTTGCATAAAAATATTATTTGCATTTTAGTGCATGTAATTTTTTAACAAAATTTATGTTTAAAAAAGTTGTTTTTTATAATATTGATTTTTGCATTTTGTCAGATACAGACAAAAATTTAAAATTGAATAATGCTCTTTGAAATGATAATACAAGTTCTGAAAATGGTTTATATTTTATATAGATATATAAGCCTTATGAACTTTTACCATCAATAAATAGAAGCAAATTATTTATAACTGTTTATAAAACATTATCTCGAAAGTTATTGTTGCAATTTTTTTTGCAATAACCACAGTATTTTTTGATGTTTCAAAAAATGTTGCATTGATTGCATAAACATCATTTTCAAAACCAGCTTTTAGTTATTATTAAAAAAGAATATAGATAATTGGTTGGTATTTTTTTTTCATCATCATCATCATCATCGCTCGACCTTCAGCCAGTCAATGACTGAAAGGGACAAGTCCCGATACATCGAGGCAGCGTAAATATCGGGAAGTGTAGATTCTATTCTGGATTGGAATTGGGAATTTGTAGAGCCAGCCGGTATTCGTGCAACTTTAGCCAGAAACTGGATTAAGGATGGGTAATAGATACTATGTGTCAATAAATACAGTAGGAAAGGTTTCTTCATTTGTCTTCCGTTCTCCATTTTCTTTGCTTGGTGTAGAGCTTTCAGTGTTTGCTTCTGGATGTTGGTGTGGTTCGTCCGTAATCTTTTAGTTTCTACGTTGCTCATTGCTAATGTGGCCTATTCCCTTTAGTTTTTGTTGTTATAAGTCATGTGTGTTCTAAGATAGCCTTTCAGTCCTAATTGGTTGGTAATTTTTTTTTCATTAGAAATTTAAATAAAAACATATTTACATGTGTTTCCCTCTCCTTGGCGCGTACTTCCTGATGGAAGTCTTCAACTTGATTGAGGATCTGCTCTCGCTCCAGGACATTTTCCTTCTGCCTCTGGCGATTCATTTCTATCTTCTCTTCGACCTGATGCTGTAGTGCAGATAATACTTCTTGCATTAGAATCGAACGGGCTTCACGTTCCTTCGCCCATAACTAAAAATGTACAGTAATTTTATTTCTGCAATACTTTATAAGTTTGAAAACCTATAAAACCCAATGTACACTATCAAGTATTTAGATTTACGACATCAACTTTCACTTAAGAAAAATAACTTAGTATCAACCCGAGATCTACATTTTATATCACAGGATGCTTAAAAACTTCGAAAGCTTTGAAAATCTATAAACGTTATGAATTAATACAGCATTCTTTGTATAAAATCTTTTTATACAAACAAATACTTATTTCTATAATTGTCATTCAATATATAGCATAGCATAGGTATAAGGATGATTCCGTTCTGTGACTTTTAATGTCCTGTATTGTTTGTTCTCACTGGTTATTAATAAATAATCTATTAATGAAATAAAAAATTGACAGGTAAATTCTAGAAGTGGACATGACATGGTACTGACCTTTGAGTGATATAATAAGTTTTCTGAATGGCAAGTTATATTATATATAAATATGTTGTTGTTATATATTAATTAATGACCAGTGAGAACAAACAATAATCACACTTAGAACGGAATCACCCATAAACCTCTTCCATTGAAAGTAAATACAAGTTTCTTTTTTATTACTAATTTTGAAATATAAATAGAAGAACCAGTAAGACACTCTGTCAGTCCTACATCTTTCTCATATATAAAACTTAAATCTACCACATTAGTAAGCATTTTTGTTTCGCCTGTGGCATAGCGGTCACGGCCCTTATGCATCTATGACAATCCTACTACGAAAACGTCACAGCTGCTGTAATAAACGCCGGAAACTGCAGAATTGGCATCGTATCGGTGTATTTCAAAGGAGACATGCCCGTCAGTCCGAACTTCGATCGCGTGTGATATGTCGGCTCGAAACTTGACAGTGACAAAATAATCCTGGGGGGTGACGTCAAGGCGTGAAGCGTCTGGTGGGTCAACGAACGCGATAATGCACGTGGTGCAGATCTTTGCGACTTCTTTAATGTCGAGGGACTGCACATCTTGAACGAGGGCAATACGCCCACGTTTAAAATGTTCGGAGGGGACCATCTCTTCAAGTGCGTGGTGGATGTGACTGCGGGCAGCTCTATTCTACTGGATAGGATGGAGGGATGGCAGGAGGTTCAAAATCTAACATCCTCGAACCATAATGCGATCACGTTTGCTGTGAGTGTGGAGGGACGACCCGATCCTCGGTTCCGTTTTGGTATACGGTTTTACAATACTGAAAAGGCTCGATGGTCGAAGTTCGGAATAGCAACGGATATTGCTCTATGCGAATGAGCCCTGAGAGTCGAGGTAGTGAAATTTATGAGCTCTTGAGATCAACTCGATGTGAAGACCTACACTGAATGTATTCGACAAGCTTACAACGCTGCCATTCCGCGTAAAAGCTCGGAGCGTAGACTAAAACTCCCCTTGGGGAATCCAACGGGATATATGCACGAAAAAGCGAAGAGCAGCGAGTCTAGGAAAAATGCAAAAAAGATACGCCGAAGGAAGCACGAAAGAGATAATCAAATGCTCCTTTCCCTGAATGGTAAGAGAATATAAGGTCTTCCGACAAATAGAAATGACGTCCCATATAGCGCAGATGCTCACGGGACATGACGGGTTCGCACACTTGTATAAGTTTAAGTTGAAGGACTCGCCGTATTGCGCCTGTGACCCTGCTAAACTCCAGGGCGTGCTGCACGTTCACGAGGAATCTCATATATTCCTGTGGGAGCGGGAGACACTGGAAGTGGTAACAGATGGTCAGGTCGATAAGCGATATTTTCCGGAAACATCAGGGGTAAATTCTAATGTTTAAAAAAAATGTGGTAACGCGATGCGGGAAAATGAATAATAATTCATAAAAAAAGTAATTAAGGATAGTGTATGGAAAGTAAAAGGATTTATGGACAAGATGAAATACAGTTGAGATGTAATACAAAATGTGTTGTCGGATGTATAAAAAAAAATAATACATAGTAACTTGATGTAAAATAAGGCAAGAAAGGCTCTAAAATGGTAGGAAAATAAAAATGTGATTAGAAGTTATAAGGATAGATTATATAAACACTTATGTACATATAGATGAAAATGATGTTCTATAAATAGAGCTAAATGGAAAATAAAAATACTAGGATAAAAAATAAAGCAATATAAAGTAAATAAAAAAAAAACCTTATTATTTTATGAGCAATAGACATGTGTAAACATTAATATTATTTACATATTTATACATGTAAAAATTTTTGAATAAACAAATATTCAAAATCACAAATCTAAAATTGTTTACTAATCGTTTCGAATATAACATATTCATATATGTGCATGTTTTTATGGACCTACTACTAACATGTGCCCCTGACTTCATTTGCATTTTTGTCCTGTTAAAACGAACTTTGAGCATAGAACAAACATTGGAATTTTATGACATAGAAAGTTATACTGTCCCCAAGTAATATAAACTATATTTTATCCTTTGTCCAAATGATCGGTAATGGAAACTAAATAGAAAGCAAGGCGGGGAGCAGAATCGAGAGCTAAAACCGGGACTAAAATTGAAAACGTAACTAGGGTAACCTGAGTATAGGACCAGGACTGAAATACATAGCGTAACTGAAACAGTAATTACGATGAGTGCCATAATCAGAATTGGAAACTGGTCCGAGATTTGTAATCTGAGTAATATCAATCGATGAAGAAAACACATTCTTATACCATGCGAGGGCGAGAAGCTAGTTAATTTATAAAGTAGTAGCATAGCATAACAAAAAAGGGAAGATGCACAGTTTCATACTATTTGGAAGGCGAAAAATGGCTCAAAGTTTATATTTTGTCTCTGTCTTACATTTTATGATAGCATTTTGCAGTGCCAAAGAAAAAGAAAGGAAGAAACATTATTTACCATTTTCAACCGAAATGTCATAACATATGGTTCATTTTTAAATGCAAAGAGAACAAGTAATGATCATTTTGTTATTGGAAGACAAGAAGTCATATTTTTTATAATTTGAATGTGCTGTACTATAACAAGACATCAGTGGAGAGTACTTTAATATTATTTTAATTTTTTATTATTGTTTGGTTGAATGCATGAAAAGAATTATAGTATATTTTTCTTCATAATAAAGGTGTTCGCGACGAAACCGTTCCTGCGCACCCCGACGTACGCAAGGCATGAACATACTAACATATTTACTATCTTATTTTTAGTCCATATAGTTCGTATAGATGAATTACGAACGTGTGATTTTTAAACAGAAAAACAGTTTTTTGATATAACTTATAATGAAATGTACGTTTTTAATATGGTTTTGTATATATAGGTTTATTTTGTAAATAAATATATGAGTTTTACTTCCTAAATGCATCAAACACATATGCAATTTAGTGCCATAGAAATCTTTCAGAGGGCGGACCACGTGACAGACATCAGCGGTCCTCACAGCGGTAGGGCCGACAACCGCTGACGGTAGTCATTCAGGGAAGGCCAGATAGTGGCGCCCGTTACGATACGACCCGGAATCGACATCGGAAATTAGCATAGCTGTCTCGATAGTACGGCTTCCGATTGAGGACAGATTTTGAGATCCGGGCCGCTTTGATACGATTGGTCTAAAATCAACCCGTCTAATTGGTCGCTTTTTGAAGGACGAATCAGACAATTGCAGAAAATAGTTTAAGAATACAACTGCATTATGCATTCAACCTTCACTACCCCAGTACTGCATCTAGTATACAGTCCACTAGTACAGCAATAGCATACATTGGCATATCGGTAAAACTCTGCGCCTCTATAGATATATAAATGTTCGGAAGTGTTATTTCAACGACCAAGTTGGCGAGGCGGCGCTCCTGCAAACAGTCAGCTAATCAGCAAAATAAAAAACGGGCCATTAAGCGTTCCATACGTTTGCGCCCGGTCTGTCACATAAGATTAATGTAGTAATCAACTAAGATTAAAATTAATATGAACGTTTAATTTCATAATACTGGTGAAAACATACATGAAAAAACTTGATAATTTCCAAAATGCATAAATTGTAGTAATATATAATAAAACTTCCTTATTATTTATATAATAAAATAAGATGATGATTTAAATTAACATATTTTTGATGAACATAATACATTTATATAATTTGCTAAAAAACAAATTGAAATATAATAAACATAATTATTTTTGGAATAGGTTTAAGGTTGATTTCCTTTTAGAGGTAATTTTAAGATTCGTATACAATATAAAACAAATTATAAATAAAAAAAAAGAAAAAAGATGACTCCATTAATATAAGAACAGAGTCTCTATTGTTAAGTGACCAAATAATGTGGCTATGCAAGAAATACGAGATCAGTGTTGCTTAGGTCTATTTCTTTTTAGTCAGTTTTTATCTCGGTTTTTGATGCTACTTTAAATAAAGAAATATAAAATACTCATCTAATACTCATTAATAATACGTGATTAAGTACTCACAATAAACAAACTAAATTTTGCTTACTACAAATACCATCCTTTTTCATAGCTTTAAGTGTAATTTTTGCATTTTTTAACAGAATATTTCAACGTCTAAATGGAAGGTGCGACGAAACTATACTGAATGCAATGAGTGCGAAACTGCCTGTTTTAGCGCTCATTTACTGCGGCCATTTTTCAGCGCGAGACTACGCATTTTCTCTTTTTTATAAATCAATTAGTAGTCGTTTTTTTCATGAGTCTTGCATTAATACATTTTTTTTAATTGTTCATTATTTAATTCTATTATTCTATTGGGAATTTTATTATAAAAACGAATTCAGTCACCAATAACTATATGAACCACACGTTACTTATTTATCAATGATGAACCATATATACACATATAAAAGTAGTATATAATTTATTATAAATGTTTGCATATGCACTTCAATAAAATTATGGTTGCAGGGATTTATACACGTCATTTTTGATTTTGGATTCAAGTGATACAATTATGGTTAAAAGGATTCACTTTACCTAATGATACTTCTGAGAAATTAAAAGGAAATTTTTGAGGGACCTTACCCTATTTCCTTTCTAACATTCGTACAAACATTGATATTTATACAATATTAAAATGTATTAAAATTGTAATGACTGCTGCAAATTTATTAACATAAAATCACATTTTATTTAATAGTCTCAATAAAATATTATATAGTACTTGTACATCTTTTCGTATTTCATATGCTTGTATTATGGTACCTTGTCCTGTTTCTCAGCCATTAGTCTGGCCTCTCCGTCGTACAGGGCTTCGATACTGGCCTGACGCAGGGCTTCCCTTTCCCGGTGTTCTTGCAACTGCGTGTACGCATCATCCAATAAACGTTTATAAATAGGGTCTTTTTCTATTTCTTCAATAAAATCCTACAAAATATATTAAAGATTTATATTGACATAATAATAACTAGAGAATACTCATATTTATCACACAATCACATGAAAAACAATTATAAAAAAAAAATTAATTCCTAAACTGTTATTGAAATATAGTAATACATTTAACTTAATGGCTAATTTTTTATTAATGAGATATTTAGGCGAAAAAAAAGGCTTAATATTTATGGATATAAAGATATGATATTTATCCATCAAGGATAATACAAGAAAATTTTAACAACATATTCTGACATGAAAATTGGTAAATCATTGTTATATTCTGCTTCAGTGCTTAACAAAGATTTATTTGTACCATAGAATATCTAGTAAGTAATAAATATTAGAGCTCTTTAAAACATGAAGTAATTCAACAAAACCAAAAAATAGGAAATACATATATCTCTCAATATAACTACGGCCAAAAAAATATGTTAAAAATACAGTGGAATCTCAGTAACTCAAATCTCATCAAGTGGAATTCTTCAGTAAGATGAAAAAAACTACCATTGTCTTCCACTGAATCCCTAAATGTGTGGTATCTCGAATTATTAAAAACTCTAACTAAAATTAAAAGTTACTTCCTTATGAAGTATTGATAATACATATTTATATTTATACTCTATAACTTTGATTTCAAAACGCAGACTCCAAAGTCAAAGTTAGTTAAATGTAATAATGTCTTACATGGAATAACACAAACCCAAAAACCAAAAAATAAAGGAAATGTTTGGTGGTTTTGTTTTATTATCTTTCTACAAATGTAAATGTAAACAAACTTTCTAAGTAAAGCACCTGTTTGTTTATGTTTGGACATTCTTAATAAGTCAAAAACTGGTTAATTTTAATTTTTTTGTTTCCCTTACGATTTGATCTATCAAGATTCCACTGTATTGTATAAACTGATATACCTTTAACATAGTTAACTTTATATTCTCCAACATTTGCAAATCTAAATCGATTTCCATTAAGACAGCTTTAACTTTTTGTTTTAATTTGTATTTATACAACCCCATATTGATCAACATAGTTTTCTGTTCAGATGCCAACTTTTCATGTTGCTTAACTCTGTCTTTAGCAAGGAACTTCAATTGATCCAATACAATCCTTTGTTTTTCTTCTTGTTTCCTCAACATTCCAACAGCTTTTTCCTTGTCGCTTAACTCTGCTATCTGGTCTTCGAGACAGGATCTCAATTCCTGAAAATATTTATTTACAAAAAAAATAAAATAAATATCCTTCATCTAGTTAATAGTACCACAAATACAATAATATAATTTTTAATTTTATGAATCGGTTCTGCGATAAGTATCAAACATCTTCTAGCAAATAGTTAAGTTTTTTTATAAATAGGTTTCAACATAATTAAATAATAAATTTAAGATTGGGTATGCAAATATAGTAATCATAATATTTCTTTCACACTGCCATAACAATACTTGAAATCTAAAATCTAGAAACATTTATTACCAAAGAAGAATACACAAATTACCTTCATTTTCTGCTCTTTCTCCCTCAGTCGTTCTTCTTCAATTTGTATCTGTCTTCGAATACTCTCATCTCTTTCCTTGATGATTTGTCTCGTCTCTTCTTCTTCTTTCTGCTTCTGCATCTCTTTTTCTATAATTTGTTCCATCCTGAATTTTTTTGATAATGTTAATAAAATACAATTAAGTTAGGCATCTTATACAAAATAATTTCAAATGAAACAATAGGATCAGTTACTTACTATTCATTGCTTATTTCTTGCATAATACTTTCACTATCCCATAATAAGTCCCTAGACTAATCCAATTATTATTTATTGAATAAAAATTTAATAATAATTTCAAATTGTAATATGAATTATAATGATATAAAAATACTAAAGTTTTAAAATGAGCAACTTATGTTTATCATAAATATTTGCATCCTAAATGGAAATGCAAAGAGTAGAAGTCAATACACTAAATGACATTGCTTGTTTGTTTAATGATATGAAAAATAAACACTTTTCATATTTCAACAATCTAATTTTTCTTGTTTCTTTTGCCTGAATACTGAACAAAGGCCTAATGTGCGGGCCATCCCCTTGCTTTGTATTTACTTTGTCTTCATTACACAGAAAGGGGTCAAGCCTCATATCCTATTGTCAAACTTTTTCAAAGACCAAAAAAATTGCATTTATTTTGAGTTTTTTAACATTCTAATATTGGCACATTACAAAATACCCTTTAGCTTCCATGACACACCTATAACGGGTGATTTAAGGATGACTAAATAGGACATTTATGATTTCTAATACCTAGAAGTTGATCCTCACCATGCTGATTTGCACCTATTAGCTCTTACGTAGCTTTCTGCAGCTCTAAGTTCAGGTTGCCTCGCACGCCATGCATGATGGAGCCTCAATTCCGCTTCATGACGCCTCAACTCTTCTTCCTTTTCTCTAATGCCTTGATTGATGTCTTCTAATGCCGATGTCGGTATGTCATTGATCAAAGACCTGAAAATAAATGTAATTTTAAAGTACAACTTCAAAAACACCGCATTATAAAAGAATAATCAACAAAAGAACTTTGTTTATCAAGAAAGTATGTGTTGGTTTTTTAATATTTAAATAGTAAGACCAATATTCGTTTTAAATAGTATGAATAATATTTTTAAGCAAAAAAAAACCTGGAAAAATGCAAAAATGTCCTCTTTTTGAGCAAATGTGGTGGATAATTAATTTGAAACTCCGATATGTAGCAACACAAAACATTTTTACAAGCAACCCCTTACATCATCTGAAATAGGTACTCCACTCCTCAAATTCATCTTACAAAATTACTCAATCATAAATAATTATTACAATGACTTTGACATATTAAGGTATTTAATTTAAATTTACACAAAATCTTATATATAGTAAAATGTAAAAGCGCCCTGTTAGTAAATTGTAAGAATTTACCAAAGATTCATTACGGGTGATGTAGAGACTGTAATAGAATACGATTGTTTTTATAAATTTTGACCAAAATAACTAGATTAATTTTCTTACAATCTTTACAGTTCTCTGGAACATACTTTGGGGCAATACTGGGTTACATTTTATTCAAATTGAATAATGTAAAATCAATTATTTTTTAACAATAACTTCTATGCACACAAAATTGCAGGCGCAGCTAGTCATAAATACAAAACTAATCCTATAACAAGTACGGGGATCATTCAAAATTATTGAGATACAGGAAAACTAAATAAACAAGACACGCCAGATTTATATATCTTCAGTCTCTTTCAGTATCATTTCAGCAGCAGTGTCTTCTGTAGATAAATTTTCCATAAATGGAAAGTATCGCGTCAGTCATATACAGAAATAGAGTCAAAACATACAGTAATAGCTCTCTTCTTTTGAGGTATAACGGTGAATATGCAATTTTTTTTAATTAAAAAACAATCAAAAATTGTTTTGTAGCTTTTGATTATCTTTTAATTAAAAACATTTCAACGTGGTTGTGAGATCCACCGAGAAAGGTCAATGTTCTTTCCCTTCCAAAATTTGATGGTGAGTGCAGTTTATGAGAAGGTACATTGTCGTGGTGCAGCATTAAGCTTTTAATTCTAAGAATCTGGAGAGCATCTAGCAAACAGGGTTGTATGTACTAGTTTGGCCTGACATTTGTTTTTTGTCTTTTTAATTAGGTAAAGACATCGACTGTCATCTTCTATCATTTTATGAACATGAGTGACATTATGTAGAGTGACTTTTAAAACAAGCTTTCCCATTTGTTCTTCATCTTGAAGTAAATTACGTCCATTATGAAATTCTCTAAGTCATTGAAAGACAGCACACTTTGCTCTTTGGAAAGACTAACTTTAAAATCATGGTATATCATAACTCGCTACTGCTCACGTTTCAAATACCTTGTCTCACAAAAATACACTTTACAACATCATGTTTATAAATGTGAGAAATGAATACTGTGCATGCTTTTGTAGTGAAACAGACTTGCACACATTCACAATCATAACTGCAGTAAAAGGGGGGTTTGACAGTATGTTAATAATTTTAAAGTGGCCCTTATATACATACAACTATTTGAAATATAATTATAAACATAATAAGATTTTTATATACATACAAAATTAAAAAAAAAATAAATACTATACCCATTCTTGAAAAGCTTCGGCTTTGATGTCACATGTTTAAGTTCTTCTTGCAACTGCATATTTTCTTGAAACAGCAGCAATTCCAATTTCTTACGTCTCTCCTGGAGTTTCCTGACATTTTTAAAATTAACTTTAGTCAAACAAAACATTTATTACAATAAACAATTACATTTGACTATTATTTACTATTCTAGTAAAAGAATAACGTATTCAGTACCAATGAGAGGAAAAATTGTTTGACAACACATAACTTAAGAGAAATAAAATAAAAACATTAATTAAGTGTTAATCTATTGGTCTGCTTTTATTCCTAATCAACAGTGCAATATAAATTTATTTACATATTTTTTTAAGTGGTTATATGCAAACATTATAAAAACAACTATTATGAAGTTTATTTACATCAAATCACACTTGAAAATGTAATACATAAAAATAAACTCATCTTTATTAATATGAAAACAGGTCTATAAATAGTATAAGAATGAATTAAACAAAAGAAAATGGTTGATTAAAATTGCGGCTTTCCGTAACCAGAGTTTATAAGCTTTTATTTATAAATTTTAGAACAATTGATTCTATATTATAAATAAGTTAAAAGACGATTTGAAAGTTATAAGTATATTTTTATAAAAGCTTCATAGTTTATTACACATTTCTGGAATTTTGAGTAATATATAAGAATAATGATGATTCTTTTGAATAAATATACACACACCATCAATTTGAGGAAAAATAAAAAAAAACTACTTATACAAACAAAACATTTGTTGCTTCACAGTACAAGTCAGATATATAACTAAATAAAATTTTCTAAAATCAAAAACAAATATTAATAGCTTAGCTAGTATAGAGTAGATAGTACATCATTAGTAATAAAATAATTTTTTTAAATTCTAAAATATAGATGCAAAACCATGTTACTTTTATTTAGTAATTTTTTGTAATACATGAGCAAATAAACTTACATACAGATAAATATT
Organism: Eumeta japonica; assembly: GCA_005406025.1. NCBI lineage: Eukaryota > Metazoa > Arthropoda > Insecta > Lepidoptera > Psychidae > Eumeta > Eumeta japonica. Next base: position 92,838 of record BGZK01001219.1, read on the forward strand.
TTGTACATAATTGTTAGCTACTAACATTTTTAAATATTTTGAAAGTAGAGAAATGGATTATAAATTATATGTGTAAGCAATTGGTGCTGGTAATGAAAATTTCATTTTTTATTTTTACTTTTATTACAACATGCAGCAAAAGTGGAAAAGAAAACATACATACACTGATTTAGTTTTCTTTTCATTTAATAACTCTGCATCTTTGGTGGCTCGTTCGTAATAATCTTGGGTTGTCCACTGCTCATGTAGTTTAGATGCTCTAGTATTCTTTTCAAAATAGTGAGCAACTTTTTTAAGCTCTTCAGCTTTCCTAAGCTCTGCGTCACGTCTGTGAGCTGCCAAAGCTTGAAGCTGCCAAGCAGGAAGTTGGCGCGTCATTTTCACCACCTACAAAACTAAAGATAACAATAGTTATTTAAATAAAACGTATAGTTACTCTACGTAAAATGCTAATTATAATTTAAAGCGAGTCCAATTATGCTGGAAGTTGCTAAGAATTTAATATAAATGCCGGTAGATAACTTTAATCTGTTTTCTAGTGCATGGTACTTATTAAGGGTTTGTCAAATTTCATTAACTGAATCATTAGGTCCTCTTAAAGCAAGAATAAAATACAAAATACATATAAACTAACATTTAACAATCACACATGAAGATATAAATCTTGAAAAGGAAGATAAACAAAATTTCAAAAAGACTTGAAATACCTTTATAAAAACTTCACTTCTTTTATTTATAGACTCAAATAAAATCGATATCATTCAAAATTCATAAACCACAACAAACTTTCCGACTGAGGCACTGCGAAATCAATAATTATGCTTAGTTTCATTTCGTTATGGTTGCTTAAACACAATCGATTGAATATAAAGAAACAAAAATCTATCCAACTTGCATTCTTACCTCTATATTTCGAAACAACTAATTAAACAAACAAACCGCACAAATACTTTTCAAATACTACAAAATTTTCAAAGGCAACGATATTGACCACAGACTAATATTATTATATGTTGACATAACTTTTGGCCTATTATTCCTTGCATGAGAGGAAGTAAACTGTCACTTTTATTGTCAATATGCAAAAAGTAGAACTTTATAATAGTTTAATGACATTCTTTTAATACAGATATATTAAGAACAATTTTAAGGCCTCCTTAAAATTAAAAATGAAAAAAGAGAAATAGAATTACTTCTTCTCTAGTTTCTAAAATATAAGACCCTGGCTAATTTTGGGCACGTGTCCTATATCGATGTTTACAGGAAATTTATTAAAAAAAGATTGACGGCAGGTTGTACCAAAAGTAACGTGTTTCGTAGGTAGATATAGTCCTTAAGATATAACAGATCACGCATATATTTTCTGTGAAACCTTACGGATTATTTTTAAGATTCTCGTATTTACTTTTAGTGCGACCAGCCGCAAAAATTTACAAATGCCGTTATTGCAATGTTTTCATAACAATCTATCAGAGTAATTGATCGGTTCGTAATTGTTCAAAACTAAGAGGTGACAAAAATTATGTAAGACTGGAAAATTACTGATAAATTGCGTTATTAATTATTACAAAATTATAGAAAATTTTATGCACATGGAGAACTGATGATTATAAAACTATAGAAGATTATTTATTATTTAGAATCAGATTTCTGTGGTCAAATAGATTCTTTAAAACAAAGTTTAAATTAATATTGAAAAGAATAATAAATTGTAAGCCAGAGGATGAAAAATGATTGATTAATATTATAAAAGTAATGTAAACAGTTCTAAAGCCATGCTAGTAAAAGGGTAAAATGATTTTTTTTTTCAATGAATAGTATTGAAACAAAAGAGTCATTAACAGTTAGTGAAAAGACAAAAGTAGAAACTCATATAAATAAAAGAAATTCATATAAATAAGTATTATACGCTAATTGTAACTAAAGGTCACATTCTAAAATGAAAATTTTGTTTAGTGTGTTAGAAAACATTTAAAACGTCTAAATTTAAATATACTACTTTTATTTTACACACGCGATGAAAATAAACGTAAATAATGTAATAAAAGGAACTCTAAACGGTTAAATTTAGCTTTAATGTCAAGATTAAAAAAACGATGGAGATGACGTCAATGATAAAAATAAAAATCAAATTCACTCTTCATTATTAAGTAAATACCTACCATTTCTGCTTTAGTCCTAGCTGAAGTTCAAATGGTGTAATAATCGTACACCCATGTTATCTGATGATATCTGTCAACTTTCTCGAATCGATATTCAGTTAGTTGGATAGGGATTCGTAGTGGAAGAACAGATTCCAGGGTCAGCGGTGAACTGCATAATGCATGTTGCAGGCTAACATCTACTTAATAAATATTAAATTTGAAAATCTACTAACACCGTTTTAGACTTTGTTAGAATTCAAGTATAAACAGAAGATATCTCTTATACAATGAAGAGGCCATTTTTTATCGAATTTTTGCAATGTTTCGTCTGTATCGTTTCTCTAATTTTGATTTAAATGCTAAATATTATTTATTAGGTGCTAAATATATATTTTTTAATATTTAAATCAATGTCGCTAATAAACTGTAATACCTATATTTACTCTTTAGAAACTCTCCGATCCTAAGCCACTTAAATGTTCCAAGAATATGCATTGTAAGTTGTACCTAAAACTGCACTGATAAGACAAGAGTTACACCCAGGTCGAACCTAGTTATATTAAATATAAAGCTTATAAACTTACTGGCACCCTTTAAGATGTCGCTAGTACTTAAATATATATGGTATATATCTATTAAACAATGAATAAACAAAGAACTCAAGCAATTTTGCAATTCCAGCAGTCTGCATTGTAAGGAGTACCCTAAACTAAACAGATGAGTTCAAAAAGATATACCCAAATCGAAATTGGATAAATAAAACACTAATCTTGTAGAGCTACTTACACTGTTTTAGCTTTAGCTCGGGTTCAAGGATCGATGGTAGATATCTACTAAATAACATATAGGCCATTTATTGTCTAGTTTTTTATTGATGTCATCTCCATCATTTTTTGAATCTTGAGATTAATAATAAATAAGTGGGTCAACCACCAGTGTTTAGAAAATCGGAATATGAGTAAAGAAGTGCGTTATTTTTTTACTGTCGTTTTTTTAAAATAGTATCCCTTAAAATAAATACATCGCTGCATTATGGAATCATTGAAAGAAACACTTCCCACTCGCACTTAGGGGTCGTTTGAACGGCTTTTCATATGCAGCCATTGCTTCCTGGCGTTCACAAACCACTTTCCTCGAAATTTTTCTTTCGCTTTAGGAAATAAGCAAAAATCGTATGGTGCGATGTCGGGGCTGTAAACCTTGTGAGCGAATATGTATTTATATAACTAACTTTCCCAAACAGTTTGTTTTTTGTTTGGTGGTGTGCGTTGAGGGGTTGTCTTGATAAAAGAGAATGCTATTGCGAGGTCGTTTTTCCCAGATTTTTTACAAAATAAGAAATAAACATTTTTTAGTATACTAGTTTGCAATGACTGTTTTTTTTTATCTTCTAAAGCGATTGTTGCATAATGGTCTGTCATTTCCAAGAAAGTAACCACCATCTTTTTCCCGATGGTTCGACCTCTTTTTACATTAGTAGGCAATTCCTCAAAAGGAAACACCCACTGAGCATTGTATTGTGTGAGGTGTTAATTCGCGGAAATCCATAGTAGACGCTTGCCTGCAACATGCATTAACATGCAGCATGCAACCCACCGCTGACCCTCGAATCTGCCTCTCCACTACGAATCTCCATCCAAATGATTGAATATTGATTCCAGAGGATGGACAGATATCGAACACCTAAGCAAGTGTTATTTATTTTTATAATTATCTTATTCCCCCTACCGTTAAATTGTTAATTCTACGTACGTTTCATGCCAACCAGGCACATCCTCAGGAAATTGCCGACAGTCACATCCACCAGGGTGCAAGGAGCGTTAAAACAACCAACACAACCTCGTTAAGCGAGCCCCGTTAATGCAATGTTCAAAGAGCGACGAAAACATTCTTAAGGCAGCCACAGACCACCACCGATAAACTGTCTTTTGGTTTCGGGGGTCACAGACGTAAATCTAGCTTTTGTCACCTGTAACTATGTCTTGTGCAGCATTTGAGTCTTGATCTCTTACTTTCCGTATCTGCCAGTAGGTCATCCTTTTGTCAGTCTCTATCACGAACCGCACAGTCCTAAATGTTGTCTTCTGTCTTCGCCGTAAAAGGGCTTTCCTGACACAGATCCTCAATCCTATACCTGTAATCAAATTTGAACTCGTTAAACTAGTTATAACCAGTAGCAAGGGATGGGCTTTATCATGAAAGGCCAACTGAAATATATTATGACTTTCTTATTAACTTAAATGGCAACCAAAGTCATAGAAAATCATTGTAAGTAAATTTTTTCGCGTTAAATCCATATTGACTTTAGATAAACAATTTTCTTTTTTCCACCAATTTTAAAAATTAATGATAAATGATTGCAATATACATAATAAGGTTGGCAGAGTCCCATTTTCAAAATTTAAATAGGTTTTTTTGTTTTCCACTTTTTAGTGGCCAGTTCTAATAGTTTTAAGTGTGATCTATGTATCTACTTGTGCTAGGCACCGCTCCTGAACTACGAAATGTATTGTAATATTTGTTAAAAACAAAAGCGTCGACGCGATAATTATGACGGTGCGTCACTGGGATACTTGTAGAAAATGTTTTTTCATTCAAATCACCAAAACCAAGTATTACGAACATCTCTATGGTCTCGTCCGGTTTCCACTAAAGAATTTTTTTCCTTCTTAACTGTCTAAGTGATGCTCCTATCTCTTTATTCACTCTGCTGCGTAAAACATACAGAGAGTTATGTTCCGTCTCCTCTCTTCTGTTATACTTAGTCTCGTCATTTTCTATGCTGTACTTTATAGTTCTATTTTATAGTTCTATTGTATGTTGCATGCTTCAGCAGAGAGGTTATAAAAACCTGACATAACACAACACAATCTCCTCATTATTTTTAATTATGTAGTGAGATTTATTTAACTACAAACCTGTAATCAAATATTACATTTTTATTCAGACCCGCTGCCAGTTCTATTAAGGATCACTACACAAAACATCTGCAGGTGATGATGCATTCCATACTGATGTATTCGTACTTCTCTAAGATACTGATTCGGGTGTTCGGAAATCCATAAATACTGTAATCTGTTCATGCGAAATGGATTATTCGTTTGGAGTCCCTGATGGGCGGTTATGTGAACCATCTATGAGACAGTTATACAAATTTAAAATATTTAACAACCAAATACTTGGTAGAAACGGTATTTATTATACGATTTCAGAATATTTAGATGGCATAACCAATTCGACTTCTTTCAGCTTTGTTACCTTCTTTGATATTTGATTGTGATCGTATATAATTAAATTTGGAAAGAGTAAGCTCAAGTTTTTCGAAAAAAATCAACCTTCCGAAAAGGTTGCAAAACGCTAAATTGGCAAATCCTTAAAATATTACGACGTATTTAAAGTTTGAGCATATGCAGTAAAGATATTTTAAGTTTTAATTTAGGATTTAGGAGTTCAAATTCGCGTACAAATGTGATTCCTTAACGTATATTAATTTGATGTCATATCGTTGTGTTATGACCAGGGTTGTTTTATGATTCAACTTTTAGCGTTTAATAAATGTAAATCAAGTCAAAATTTTGTTTGTAGGCAAACAAAATAAACACAACAAAACGTAATTCTAATGAGTTGTTGGTGCAACTAAACAAGTTGTTTGCTAAGGAACTATCTTTATTGTTTAAAAGTATCCATATAAACGTCGTTGTAACGTCGTACACATGTTAAATTTTAATAAAACATAATCTATTAAATGAAATGGATGAGTATTATAAAATGTCACTAAAACAACAATATCAAAATTAAAGTTGAGAAACTTTTAAAACAAGATTTTACTAATAGTCAAAAGAATATTGAATAAACAGTTAATTAACCAATCTCCTGACAATGATCATTTTACAATACAGACAGTTGTAAAGTTTTTCAAGAAATAGGTTTAAAATGGATATGTAAGGTAAAAGAGAAATTATGTCAAATGACTATTTTTCACCCATTTCAGAGATAGTTGAATATTGTCCAATCGAAGTTACAGTTTTCTTGGGTAAGATCGTTTGATTAGGTAGATCCAACTTCAATAAAGAGGTTACACGAATAATTCTACTAGGCTGGGCAGCGTTGGAGCCACTACGAGGCATCTTCTAACGACAGAGCCTTTGAACAATACGTGTTGACACAAATGACGTAATTTTAGACGCAGTCCATAATGTTGGTCTTGTGTACCAACAATAGGGACTATGTCACTTATATGTTGAGTAACTTTGAGTGCAACATACAATGGCTGTAAACATGCTCGGGGTTTTCAGATAAAGAAAACCAGAAACAAGGAAATTCTCAGAAGAATCAGAGAGACCGATGTAGCTCACAGAATTAGTCAATTGAAGTAGCAGCTCACATCTCTCGTAAAATCTGTCACTGCTGAGGAAGAATGCGAACTAGACGGCGCAGCGCGAAACGGTCTTCCACTAAGTGAACTGACGATCTGAAAAGTTCTTGGGCCATTGTTGGTTACAGGATAGTGCGTCGTTAAAAGGAACAGGCCTTTATTCAGCAACTTCTTAGAGCTTAGATTGCAATGATGGTAAAATAATTGTTTTTAATTATTTGTATTCAGGCTAAGAAAACTAAAAGTTTCATGTAAATAATTTATTATGGGTGTGATACAAACCAAATGATGATATAACGTCGTAACGATACGTACATAAGTTGTAAGCTCTTGGCCGACCGCAGCGCCCCGCCCATTCTGGTCTACAATGCAGCGAAACTCTCATCACCTTTCTCGCTCGTCGCTTATAAGGACGTAACGTCTTGGCATCGATATGCCGCTGTAGATATTATTATCGTCAAACAGCCGAGTACCGTTTTTGACGCAGCAGATACTTATTTTTTAGATAAAATATAAATTTTAATATTATAGGGCAACGATAACGTAATCGACTAAGCAGCGCCTTCGAATTATAAGGCAGCGGGTTTGCATAGCCTAGACGGATTGATCAAAACTTTCCATTAATTTAACCCACTTATTCAATTACTCGGAAGACGTGCTTCCGAAAGTTGTCAACTTATTTGTGAACACGACCGTTGAGAGACTCGATTCGAGCTGCGCTAACGTGAAGAGCTTGAAGCTAAATCCGTGTTAGCATGTTAGCATATATATATTTTGATAATTTTACGAATATAGTTATCGGAATTTTATTGAATCCCCATGTATTGTGATATGCGTGCATTATGTTTATGCGGTGTCTGTAATGAAAACCGTAAATCTACAGCTTATCGACATCGGAGAATCGAGATAAAGGCCTGCCGTTATCATCACAGATTAAAAAAATCAAAAAAGGGCATAGAAAAGCCGACGGATACGGAACTAAGAAACTCAAAGCAAATAAGCATAAAAAATCTTCTTATTCGTAAAAAATAAATAGGGTAAATGTATAGCTGTACTAAATTATTACTTAATACAAATGAGGAGGTATTTTTCAAAAGTGGCCAAATCCAATATCATAGTATCGGACTCAGCTCCTTTTGGAAATTATCTCTTTAAATATTGTTTAAAATTTATCGATACTTTGATCATCACTCCTCACTTCATAAGAAGATCGGCTCAAGGTGAACTCGGGGCGCATTCCGACGAACCATGGCAACGTACTATGTTGCCAGTCTCAGGAAAAATACTTTGAAGAAGTGTTTATTTTCAATCTTTTTCAAATATTTAATGAAGATGAATATAAGGAGAACTGACCAGTTTGGATGCGCATGAGAGGAGGGACTATTAATGTGAGAATGCGTGTGTATCGATATACGTATTTCTTAAGCCTAAATTTATGATATGATCTAGGTAAACAAACTGTCGTTAGCAACTTCGTGACTCCAACATTATTTTAAATTACAATAGAAATGGCTTGTATTCTAACCAATATGTGCATTATATATTTTAGTAATTTTAAGGAATATTGGTTTTTACACATAATTAACAAAATCGTGAATTGGATGGATTAAATTATTGGTCAGTAAATAAAATAAATTTAAGTGCTTGACTACAATATGTTTGTAAATATTTATCAGCTAATATTTAAAGTTTTACTGTCAGAAGTCTCATCACTTAAAACAACAAGAATATATTTCTAATTGTCAGATCACCAAACATCAAAAATTTTATATTTTTTGGAAAAAAAGATAAAAGAAAACTAAAACTAAAATAAAATAAGATCTATAAGAATATATCGAAGTAACTCTTAAAAGTTTTTCGTTGACTCGTATTTAAAAAAAAAAACTTTCCTACATATTGTTGATTATGGCTCCTTTAATGTTTTGAGTCACTACTTTGTAAAATCCCTTCTATTTAATTGACAGCTTAAGTACTATGATATTGAAAAAAATCGTAAAAATAAAAGTAATCGGGTTTTACTCTTCCTCAAGAAAAAAAACTAAATATTAAAATAAAAAACAATTTATACACGTTGTACTTATGTTACTGAAGGCAAAATAATAGTTTTCATAATTTTTACAAATTTGACTATGCTTTTGTACACGTTAAGCTCAAATACTGCTTAAGCCATTTGAACGTTGTTTTGGCCGATGTATTCTGGCAAGTTTTCTGTAATATTTAGTGTTTGTTTCATTGCAATCAGTTGATAAACAAAAAAATTATGTTGATCTAAGTGTATTGTCTCGATAAAAATTAAAGAAATATATGATTTTTTTCGAGACAATTACCATTAATGTATTTACTGCAAAATAATTGATATTTAGCGACAAACTTACATACATTTATTTTTAACCGATTGCTAATCTTCATCATCTCATAATTAACATACCCAAGTAAATTTCTATTTTATTTATAAAAGAGCCTGAATAACAATTGAATAGTGGAGTCGCGGGCACAGCTAGTCCACACAATTAATATTTTTGAAATATTCATCAACTTAATTTGACTTTACGAAACAATATGTTACACCATCTCTATTATACATTCAGATAAAAATAAAAACATAATTTGGGTTTCATATCACATGGTGGGGTAAGATCTTCATATTACCTGGTCACACCTGCGCATGCGTCGGTCGAAACCACATTGGCTGATGCCACAGTCAAGTTGGTGTAAAGCCAGTATTAAGTTAACCGCTTCTGTATACGGATACCTTGTGCGTACTTATTAGAGCCACAAAATGTAATATTTGATATTTTCGAGACAATTGTAATGTGAGATTAAATGATGTGCCCTCAACAGACCAGTGGACGGTGTTGATTTTGTGATAATCAAATTGCAGTGCGTAATGTGACCCGGTGCACAGTTTTTTTTTAGCTCACGCACAAACCCAGGTACGCTTTGTAATTGCTGCGTTCCTGATGTCGGAAATGTGTTTATAATTGGCCTATTCCGATTCCAATGCAGAGAGTAATGCGTTTTGAAATAGCACGATTCTTTTCGCCTATTGATTTGTTAGGTCCCTGCATACACACGTAGATACTGATTTTTGATATCAACTTTCGTAGTGGCAAAAGCCGGTAGGACTCATTGTATATCATTTTACAGCTATCTTTTAAGGTAAACTTCCACATTTTTAAGCGCACATTCATTTTAGTATATTTACAACTCTCGTCTATGATGGAATGTGCTTGAATTGGCATTTGGCGCCAAAATAGATCTATATTAGTGTATGCCGTAATTTAATGATTCATTATTAAATACTTACAATATTACGGTAGAGACGTGCGACCTAAAGTAGTGGTTTGAAGGCAATGACAATTTTGTTAAACCTTCTACATTAACGTACTAGTTAATATTCCTCATTCAGTGGTTTAAAACTTAAGATGTTTTATTATTTACCAGTTTCCTCTAATCGTAGAGATATAATGTTGTAAGAAATGATAGCAAAATAATTATTAAGTTTAGAGCATATCTAGAGAAAATATAAAAGAATTTGCGTTTACACAAATTCACTACACTTTTATAAGAATTGATGTAATCAATTGAGTCGACGAAAAGAATGTCTTTTGAAAAATTTGCAATTAAACTTTATTGCTGGTTTATATATAGCAATAAAGTGGTTATATTTTCGGTTTAGTAATACAAAAAAAAAATATTGAATTTCATGGGTAAAATACAAAAGAATTTAAAAAATACAACTCCGTCATAAAGTCATAATTCTTCACGAATTTTAATTTTGATATGTACATATACATATACAGGATATATGTATGTGTATATTATACACATACATATATCCTAAAATAAATCTAATGGGATCGAAGTATTTAAATTCATTAAATTAATCTTAATGCATTTTATATTCGTATTCGATGCACACGTGCATAACAAATCGGCTGTGCATCTGCCGACGGCTTAAAATTTTACGACCAACCTTTTAGGTTCTCGATGCCATTAAATTTGATTTCGAAAAAATACTTTTTTTTTTAAAAGAATGCCCGTTAAGAAAATTGAAGTTGCATCATTAAAAAATGTACTTGAACAACGAAATGTTATGAAAAATTCCATTTAAAATAACGATTGAAATTCAAAACCATTATTGTTTGACTCTACAGCTCTCAGGATAAGTACTTTTTCAGGAAATGCTTCTACGTAAAGGTTAATTTATTAGTTTGAAAATATATATTCTTCTATTAAATAAACCTTAAAATAAAATCCTTATATTTTGTTTGTATCAAATCCAATAAAATTATCGGATTGCCTATATATAACCGTAAATAAAAATTTGAATTAACTGTCATAAATTCTTCACTAAAAAAAAGTTTATTACTTCTAATAAAAAGTTTTGCAAAAATTGTCTTCATTAGGGATAAACTCGATGGTCCCTCCAAATACCAATGCGGAAGGACGGACAAGCCAAACGTTTTTACTGAAAGCTTCAACAATGAAATCGTGCTTCCTTTACAAAAGACATCAACGCGTTCTTATATGCGTAGCAAACGAAACTAACGTGATATTGTATCTTCACAATAATTCAATAAACAAAAATATTATGTTTATATACTAACTTTTCATACAACTATAATTATCCCCATATCAGCTTTTTTTTACAAATGTACTTATATATTTCATTTTAAATAAATTGTTTAGGATTGTGTTGATCTCCTCTTATATTTACTTAAGGTATTTATTCATTGTATATTATATATGCCTTTCAACTAATTTCTATCCAAAATAGTTTTGTCTAGGTTAATTATGTATTATTTGTAAACATGGTTTGTTTTTAATTATTATTGTTATCAGTACAAATGAAAACATAAATATTAATTTGTTCAAAATCTTAAATTTCCGTTAATTTTTCACCGATTGTTTTAAAATTTTGACGCAACGTTGCATTCCAATGCATACGTATATCATATAGGTACCTACTAGCATTCAACGTCGACTTCTATTTGCAAGAAATCATGACAAAATTCTGTAATTACAACTGTAAAACCAGAACCGGGAAATATTATTATATTCACACGACATCGCTCCTTGGGCTTTGGGCTCCGTTTGTCGTGACGAAACAGGCTAACTGCCGCGGCTGACGCCAGAGGGAAATTCTTCCGTTGAAGTCCGCTACCGGCGGCGCGTGCTGCGCCCGAGGGTCGATTTCACGAATGCATTTTTTTGAAATGCCAGTTAAAAATGGTGCACAGTCTCGAAGGATGCGCGCATTTTTAAAGAAAAGAAAGCAAAAGCTGACAGGCATCCGGACACGGACTGGCCGACCCTACATAGAATGCAAGGGGGCGATTTCGAGTAGGAAAGTTTTCTATAAATCATCAAGCTTTATTATTTTCCAATTGTCGCTCTTTTAATTAAAGCCGCTATATTTAGGGGTCGTTTTCATGCTTTTTCCGTTTTGAGTAAAGGATGAAAGAAAGAAACGATATATCGAGAATTGTACAATAGAACAAACAATAAAGCTTTATTTATCAAATTTACAGAGAGTAATTTTGCAAAACATTAGGTATGTAAAAAAGCCAACATTTTAGATTCCCACAATCCCTTTACGTTATATCATCTCAAAAAAAAAAACGAATATTTCGCTCAAGAAACTAAATCATATTAAGTAGAGGAAAATATTCTTTATAGCATTTTCGAGGAGTAAACGAGCATTGGGAGCCACCAGAGAGTAGGTGACCATCGTCGCCCATAGACAACCCGTAACCGTAAAGAAGTCACCGATACGTTGCCGGCCTCTTGGGTAGGAATAGGATATTTGATGGAGGAGAGGTCGGAGGAGGGGGAGTGGACTACCGGAACCCTCGCTCGCTGGACGAATTAAATCGGCGGAAGCTGTTATTTTATGTTATTCCGCGAGAATGTCGACATCTTATTTTTGAATACACGACGTAAGAGGAATGACCTCTTCATCACAATATTTTTTCAATTTCTCGAATACGTATGCCGTAAAGAATCAAGTCTATATTTCGCTGCTCACTAACGAGCATTCAACAGTCTGGATAACAACATTTTCACTCTACGAATTCGTGTCATCCAACTCACAAATTACGAGCGCAAACAAGTGAAACCGTGTCAAAATCGAGTACAGAGAGCCGTCGCCGTCCGAGAGCGGGGCGAACTTGATGCGCTCACGCCACATCTCGTGCGCCTAATGGCCGGGCCGTAGTTCTGACAATTACTTAGAATCCGCCGTCGCACCTGGCTTTTGGGGCAAACAAACAGCGGTAATTTACCTCGGAATCCCCTTTAGGGCGAGTCGTTAAGATGCGACGGGTGTTGCTTTCGTGGCAGCCGTTGAATTATTCGAATGAGATGTCATCTTATATCGTCCAAGAGTATATATTTTTTGTGACTGACGGAAAGTATCTATTACGCTCGACAGAAATAATCTATTATGTATTTTTATTTTTGTTAAAAAAAAAACAGATATGATACAAATTCGAGTTGAGTTCGTGCATGCGTTTCCCTAACCTACGGCATCGTAAGTTAGGACTACTTAACCCACCGAAAGACATATAGCATCCTATATTCGATACCAAAACTTATGTATATCAGATATTGATCAATCATTTTAAAATATCGAGATATATTATTTTTTAATTGAGATAATTATTTAGAAAAGAATTGAAAGGTTTCGTAATCAGTTCAATAGCGAGTGACAAAAGAATCTGTAGTGGCCTATAAACGGCATGTCAACGCGCGGTTTTTTTCTAAAACCCATGCCCCCTCTTTGCAAATAAAATACGTAAATGCTATTTTACTAGGTAAGCGACGGCTCGTGCAGGCGTACTCTCAAATCCCTAACATCGACCGTACATTATTTCAAATAACGTGACTGAAAAAGTACACAATACGAAGGCTGCTATTTATGTATCCGTGACTGGCCACATACAGAACAATATTTAAAAAGTAATTACAACGTTTAAAAATGGAACTCCTTGGCTGTAGAATACAGTTTGTTTCATGTAACTATCAATTTTTTTTCCATTGTGGCGTCATTTTAACAATTGCCTGTCTTTATCACCATGGATTTAACTCGGGAAAATTTTCGTGAAATGATTTATTACATGGGGTAACTCGAAAACCCACGATGAAAAACTATCGATCAACCCTTTTCAATTTTTAAAAATATCGATGCTGTGCGGGAACTAATAATGCAAGATCGTCATGTTTTATATCGCGAGATAAAGGCATCCCTGGGCATAAGTATGACGAGCATACATAAGATATTACACGAAATTTGGCTGTAAAAAAATTTGTTCACGTTGGATTCCACACAACTTGAGCATTGATCAAAAACAGGCTCTTGTCGATCTTGTCGAAAAAAATGATATATAAAAATACAAACATGATACGTCAAAAGCTGTTATAATATCTACACAGGCGATGAATCTTGGATATATCTGCATGACCCGGAAACTAAACAACAGTCAACGACGTGGGTTTTCCAAGATGAACCGAACTTAATAAAAGCAATTCGTGCCGAAAACACTTTCAAGCAAATGGTCGTCTGTTTTTTGGTGTAAGTGGATATATGGTTACAGTACCACTAGATAATCGTAAAACGGCTAATTCGAAGTGGAACACGACCATTTGTTTGCCAAAAGTCTTTTAAGAGATAAGAAAGAAAAACCGACGACGCAATCATTCTTCATCATGACAATGCTAGCTGTTACACGTCGGCCGAAACAACTCGATTTTTGGAAGGTTAAAAGATCGAATTGGCGGATCATCCGCCGTACAGCCCCGATTTGATACCCAGTAATTTCTATTTGTTCCCAAGGGTGAAGAATAAATCACGTGGTCAACGTTTTTCGAGCCACAAAGGGGCCTATGGTTTGTTCAAAATGCACGTTTTGGAGATCCCTTAATCGGAATGGAAAAGGTGCTATAAAAATTGGTTTCAGCGTATGCATCGATTATAATGGCGAATATTTTGAAAAATAATATAACCATATTAAATGACAGATGTTTATTTTATTTTTGATATTGCGGACACATAAATAGCAGCCCTCGTATCGTTATATTAGCTGATGTATAAAATTATATTCTACAACTCTTACATTCAAAGCGATTTCGCAATTACCTAGTAAAATTGACTTCGCAAAATAAAATGTAAACTCAAAAACTTATCTTGATTTAAATCGTTAATTTTTTGATTTAATTTTCAATTTTTAAATAAAAGTTATAATATTATGATTGTCGCTTTTTTACGACATTATACACTAACTAAAGTGCCATGCGTTGAACAACAGATATGATATTGGAGACCGCGAACGCGCACGCACCTTCGTGTCTCTGGGTTAATCTAGTTGAAATTCATTGCTAATGACGAACTGTCTAAAGGCCTGTCGCCGACTGAGAAGTGTTGTAATAACCCAGGACTGATCATTATAATGGACACAGCATTATGTTGCGTTGTCACTTTCAACTTGATCACTGTAAAAGACCTAGAGTACCTTTGTTAGTGATTTCGAATGAAATGCGATAAAAAGAGTAACAGAGTTGATAAAGCGCGTCAGGGTCTGTCTATCTGATCGTATATGGTTTTGACCGAATATTTAACTAATTCAGTTACGTTGAGATCGTGTTTTACTAAAAAAATATATGGTGTTTCAATTGTTTTAAGAGAATTAGAGCCTACTATATCTCGTTTTGCAGTAATAGGTAATACCGGCAATAAGGGTAACTAAAACTCTGAATTATCGTTTTTTTATGAAGCCAAAATATAATTCTAACGCACCTCTTCATACGACCTCATTTTAAATTACGATTAACTTTTACTGATAGGCTAGTTTTAAATTCGATTTTGGTTTCAAAAGTGACTCTTCTATGAAAATGAGTTTAAAAGGTAATCGTCGGCGAGCCCTCAATTTTCAAAACGTAATTGACGTTGTAGGAAAAATTAAACGCAATGGTTTAAGACAACGCTCTGTGCAGTCTAACACAATCGATTCTGGGTAAACGACCAGATAAAGTCTCCACCTCCGTCTGTGGATGGGAGAACTTTGCTATTTTCCATCGATCCCAGAGAGAGGCATCCTACTCTCATAGAATACTCCCGATGTCGTCGTGGCCTTTTATATCAGGCATTCTGTTTCCTATGGGTAGAATGTTGTGGAATGCGGGTAAATATTGAGATATGGTGCGATTTGACAATTTGATAAGGTAATAAGATCTTAAGGATCGGAGGTTTCGCTAGAACATTTCATGAGAAAGCAAATCGGGATACATTTGTAAACTTTCACATTTGTTTAAAAGCACGTGATTTGAGGATTGTTCATCATGAAAAACCGTTTAACCGTTTCAAAGAATATTATTTTTAAATTTATGTAATTGCTTCTCGTTTTATACATTTATGGAGAAATTGGTTGGAACATTCTTTAAAATTGAACATTAAATTGTAATAATGCAGCAGAAGTTACGAACTGTTCATCACATTGTTATATTTACGCAATAGGCTAAGCTGCTACTATGAAAATATCATATTACGTTCTTGGCAAATCCGAACTTTTGGGGCAGTAGGTGCAGCTTTGCTTGACATCCACGTCACGTAAAAAAAAAATTGTAAAACGATTAACCCTGCTGGCCATCGCTAAAACATGACGTTATGATATTTATAGATATGTTTTTAAGCTTCTAGAGTTCTAAAATATAGAGTTGTCTCAAAGATCAAGTCTTATCTTAAAGCATTTCTAGCTCAAAACTTCGAGAATTTATAGGCCATTTCTGAAACTTTTAGCTAGTTTCAAACTCAAAGCTTTAGGGCACTCGACGCAGTTTTTTTAACTAAAGAAGTTCACCGATACCGAACATCAATCCAACAAGAACTTTAAAAGTTATATTGGAAAAGAAAATTTATGCAAATTTCTCGTTAACAATATCTTTCGAACGAACTAAACAATTTTGATGCAGTTTGAATCAACTAACGTGATTTTCTAAGTAAATAAGCTAGTTAGATTTTGTTAATTTTTGTTAGAAAAGTTTAAGAAATATTCTAAAAAAAACACCCTTCTTGAATTTTTTTCAATACATACATACACATAGAGATATATAGACTAGGAAAATGGTCGAAATAGTTTGCTAGAATCCCAAAACGCCAAAATTTGGTAAAAAATCGATTTTAAAAAATCGGACTAAATATATTAACTTCCCAATTTTATGAAGAAATCCAATTTTCATAGAGGAAAATTAAAAATGTGATTCCCGAATAAAAATTTCATCAGCCGTCAAAATGTTAAAAAAACCTCCAAATTGGATGCGTTACAAGAATCACGTTTGATAACAATGTCATTGACAATTGCGTCTGAGGAGCCGGCCATTTCGAATTCATTAAAGCTCTATCATACATTTGGGATAAATAGTGGACGAAGGACATCTAGAGAGGTGGAAATCTCAGTATGTGTAGTTAGTCCTGAAAGATAGCCTTTTTGGCAATGTGCAATTGTAACTTTCTCATGCCGATGATACATTCATAGAAAACATATAGGATAATAATTAAATGATATTACTTAAAATCAATTAAAGAGTCCATATTTTCTTAAAGAATCATAAAAACGGAGTCCTTGAATGAAATTTCCTTCCAACAATTTTATTTGTAATAGTATAAAAAGCATACATTATAAACTGAATGAAAAATAGAAACTAAATCGATTGCAACGCGAAATCGAAAAAATACTACTAGGGATGTATCTTAGTTAGAGAAGCGATGTTTCCATTTTAGTTGCCCAACTAAATAATTACAGCTTCCCCCTCTATAAAAATCTACGACCGATATAATATTACATCGCTGTTATTATTTGATTTCTAAAATTTGAAAATGGGAAAAATAATACATCATCTGAACGATATTCCGCTACTCTCGCTAAAAGCTCTATAAAAATATATAATAGTCAATGTTGAAAGCTATACCTAAATGCAGATCGAAAATTTCCTCACATTGGAGCTAAGCTGCTATTAAAGGTATAATGGTACTAAATACCGACGTCTATTTTTTTGTATTCTTACACCATTCATCTTCTATCCTCTTTTAGCACTCGCAGTTCGTATGCTTCTATCTCGCTCGCGCCTCAGGCTGAATTTCGCGATCTGGCGGAACTCGGTAGCTTATTACTCGGACTAGCCGCGGGCGGCTTGTAACGACTGTCAATAAAAATGCAATGAATGACGATAGACTCTATTTTTTATAAGCTAAAGTCCAATTTAATTTGAATATGTAAGGGTCAACTGTTCGGCAAGGCTTCAAGGTAATCGCATTTAAAACATAATCCGCATGAAATGGATCGATTTTACGAGTGTCGATAAAGCTGTGGCTACGCACGGTAGTGAAAAAGGAGAATACTGCAAGACGGGTCAAGTGCGAAGCAGACCACACACTGAGAGCGTCTTCCCTGTAAAATAAACTTCATTATAATGTAGTAAACACGCTTTATCCCATGTAAGTTATTCCACTAAAGGAAAAGACAGTTTTGTCGACTGTTAACCCATCATCGATATAATTACAAACGTCACCATTATTCCCTACTTTAAATAATTCAGTTTGACTTAACTTATATATAAATGTAAGCATTTTTTCAAATAACTCCAATAATAGTGGAAGAATTAAGTCTATAATTAGCGGACTAGATACGGAAGATTACACACTTTTCTATGCTCTATTATTAGATAGATTCTATAAGGTTATTATAATATGAGCAGCTTTTGTATGGAAAATAACAACACAGTACATTTAGAATTAGCTTTATTTTGTTTTAAGTTCTAGTCCTTATAGAATTAATTCTACATGTAACAAATACAGTTATGTTACAAATACAACGGACGAAATTTTGCCGCTCTGAATTGGCTGCGAATGATATACTGCGCAGGTATTACGCTGCCCGACCCTTCCTTATTCTCCGTCGCGTTCCTACTCTACGCCATTGCGTACGCTTTCGTGACGAACTTCACAGCGGCAAAGTTTCGTGCGCCGTACTGTAAGTTAACAATCTATGTTATTATACTTAAATTAATAAATCTCTTGGGATAATTAGGTATAAATTGAATGCTTATGTGCACGCATGGGCCACCGATTGCGTCAGACATGTGGAATCCGTAAGATAGAATGAAAGAAAAATAGTTTATAGCACCGATATAGTTTCATCTCAATCGCATATTTTATTTTGTCTTTTTATTCTATTAATAGTTGTATAAACTGAGTGCGAATGTGTCACGTGACAAACTCAAGTTCAGTATTTCGATATAGTACATGCGAAAACATTGTTTAATGTATATTTTTTTAAAAAGGGGCAAACACTCTTATATTATAACTTTTAAAAGTTTTTAATTATATCGTCCACTAGTTACTTTAGTCTATCTCCTGGATAAACGGACGGGCGGAAAGACAGCGGAGCCTTATGTAAGAGGATTCTCTTGGCATCTTGTATGTACGGAACCCTAAAGAAGCAGAGTGTTTATATTCGTCGCGTATATATTTTTTATGTATGTTTCTCTGATTTTTCAGAAACGGCTTAACCGATTTGAATTGTTTAAACTGTAATCTACTAAGACAGATCTTGAGCTTGTCTCATACAGTTTTTTACAACTTAAAACATACCGTTGTTGTGAAATTTTATAAAACATATTTATAGTATTGTCGACGCCGTTTGCTCGTGGACTTTACGATATGTGTTGATAACGTGATCGTTGAGTTAGATTATTTATGTATTGCGTTACGTCTGCAGAGGTTTGGTAATTACGTATTTTTTATAGAAATCGATTAGGTATTTTCTAAATTAAATAATAATTCAAGTTCCATTAGCGTCTAGTTGGTCACGTTCTCTCGCTTTCCGGTGAGTCGGGAGACTATTTGAAAATTTAAAAACATGGGCGTACTTAGTGTCTAGCCTGGGTAGGGGAGTTAGATGTTTTTTAGATCAGATCTTGTAAACGGGGCGTAATATACTATAGAACATACAATTTCTAGGGGGGGCAGCTGAAGTCCCCTGTACACCCCCAGGGGATTCCCATGTTTAAAAACATTTGGATACCAATCGGTCCAATCGAAGGCCTGGCGATGTTACTGTGAGTCCACAGGTGGTCATCTAGAACTGGAAGTGTAGAGACCTTGCCGTGGTCACGGATGCCACCGGGAAATTCGGAAACGGAACTGTTTTTTCAGTTCCTCCTCACAAATGAGAAGAAGACCTTCGACCGATTATATTAAAAGTTGGCTCAATGCACGAGCAAAATCTAAATTAATTATGAAGTATAATTACCGAATTTCTGTAAAGCTAGAATTTTAATTTTTTACCAAAAAAAAAAAACTGCTTTTCGAGGACCTATTAAAATAATTAAGTCTATTTGGAATGTAGGTGTCAGCTAAAAAGGGTCAAAGAAAAAAAAAACCATCCATAAACACGAGTACAAAACGGAAAGTGTTCAGTCAACAGATATCAAATTTTGAAAGCCGAGAGCCCCGAGACGCAGCCGCGCCTGGTATGTCGCTGATCGGCATCGACTTCAAATACTTCTAATTCTTTTAGAAATCTTGAAAGTCGCCTTTATTTTCTTTTTGAGAATTAAATGCCATTTAAACAGATAATTTAACTCCATGTGTTTCTACATATCGGTTCTGCATTGAAGTAGGTATATCCTAATAATATTTCTACTCCTATGCAATGTTTTGTAGTTGCCGACGCGCGTGATGCACTTTCACCGAGCTCCTTAGAAATCGGCTTTCGAAAAATGCAGACTGACCCTGGAACTTACAATTTTTATTCACTCGCTAAGAAAAGCAGTCAAACACTGCGGTCTTGGAATAAGGGTTCCGCTTTAGCAATTTAGATACGGGACCCTAAATGTAGGAAGGAATAAAAAATAAAACCTTTATTGTTACATTTTTTTCCCTCATCGATGCGTTGTGTGGAGTAGAAGCCCCTTTCCTCTCGATTTCAATAGACTTCGAAATTGAGATGTCAAGTACCTTTAAAATGTATTAGAAAAGCAAATACAAAGTATTTTAATACATACATTCTAACGCCATCTTGGAAATAATCATAATGCTTCCTCTGAGTAAATCAAAATGTTGCCATCAATTCGATGGGAAGTAGATTTTCAATAATTCATCTGAAACTAGTAACTTTCTGAAACTTTACTGAAAATGTGCGATTTTTTTAAAAAAACCTTTACATGTAGTCGCTGCGCCGCCTTTTCGGTTATCGTTTCAGCTGTTTGGCGTCTTTGAACACTCACCTCTAAACTTTTCGCAGAATTAATTGTTAGGATTCCGTTACCAAGTGCCCAAGGAAAGGACTATTAAAGGACTATCAGCAAGGCTTCGCTGTTCGTGCGCCCATCTCTCCATCCGTCTGTCACAAGGCTGTATCTTTTGAAATGTAGCGAGCACACTTTTTCGGAAACAATTAATTTTCACAGAGTACATAATTACTTCGTCTGCTATAATAAAAATAAAATAAGGTTAAAAATTACAGGAGATCTCCGTACAAGAAACGTGTTTGTTTTGGGGTTTTTTTATACGATCACAATTTATTGCTCCTGTTTTTTTATTATTAACTAATTTTAAAAAATATGCAGTACTAAATATTGTTCACTAATGCGGAACCATTCGTACACGACACCGACTCGCACTATTTCTAAACTATAAAACTGCAGCAATTCAATTCCTTCTCTTACTTGATTATAGGCACGACAAATTCAGATGTGGACAAACGTATTATGCTCACACGCACGCAATGAACAGTGCATCCGCGTACTAGCGTTTATTTTCGTGCGCGGGAGGGCGAGGCCCTTGTGAGAGGTTGCATAACTTAATTCACGAGTACAGTCACCGCCTTCGGGTTAAAAAAAAACGCGTTCCTATCGGCGGACGATCCGCCGCACGGCTTACGTCATAAATCATATTTTTTTCACCGTTCGAAAGTGAATGGAGAGTGTTGATTTTGCAATTCATACCCACGGACGGGAAATTAAACTCTTTTAATTTTTTATCTTTTTTTTTTTTTTGTTAATAATGATCGGTTTCATACAACCTCTTTGGCTTTGTTTGTTAAAGACGTTTCCCTTCTGAATGCCTCCCGATATATATGAATACTTTTCTTTGTGGAGGAATTGAAATGCTTTTTTGAAGGTATAATTGTAACATGAAAAGAATTTTAAAATGCTGTAATTTCTTAATTGAATGATTTGGCTCATATTCGAACTCGACCTTTATAATTGTCTATAGAACATGTATGTTGAGTTTCATTAAGATCTCTAAAGAAATGTACACGCTATCGTGCTGAAAAGTACGCATTATATCGTATATATATAAACTTTTGAACCATATGTATTTTCTGACTCAGCTCGTCGAGTTACGTCGGAAAACAGCAAAATTTTTTAAAAGTTGCGTTATGAGGACAAATACAATAGTTAGGTTTTTATGAAATCTACTAAAAAGTTGTACGCCCTGCCTAAAGAACTTTCCGATCCGTTTTCCAGGCGTAAAATTTCAGTCCGTTTTCTGTGAGGCTTTTTCGAAACGCTATGAATAATGTGCGAGTATCTCAAAAGCGTACTTTGTTTCAGATACTGAAAACAGGATGTGACCCGCGCTCATGTCGCAGCGGGATTTTTCCGAGGTATGTAGATATGCAGATATGCGCATAAGTGAGAAACGCATGCGCTCAAGAACTCACTATTGTAAACATTTTTTTTATCTTGTATTTTTTTTCATTTATAGTTATTATACATTTAAAAATTTAGTATTAAAATTAATGGTTGTGTGATTTGTGTTTGGCTAACGGTTATGACTTAACGGGTCTTGTAATCTGGCTGGTATTGGATGCGCGTTCATATGCAGTCTATATCTCTAGTCAAACATAAAAAACATACACACACACAAAGGTCAAATATATGTTTATACAAATTTCGTCCTGCATAGAGATTTAGGTATATTAGTTTTGTAATAATATTTCTTTAAATGGAATTTATTGTTATTTATTATTTTATATATGATTTCAAAAATATCTGAAAAATCCAAAAGTGCACACGGTATAAAATCTCATTTAAGTTAAAAAAAAAAAGTTTTATTACTGATTTGTAAAATAAATCGAAGGTTGAAAAAAAAATTGGTTGTGTGCAAAGTCGGTTTACGAACGATAATTTTACGTGATAACGTCATAAGAAAACATTGATGAAAAATTGCATACTTTCATGAATTGAATTGATTTGTTATCACTGAATTATCATTGTTTTGTATAATACAAAGAAAGAGATAATTGAAATTGTTGTAATAAACAATGGAAACCACATTAACTTTTCACATTATTTTATAAACAGTTGATAAAACAGTTCACGTATAGGTTGTGTGCGGCCGCTGTCTCTCTTCTACTTGGACGCATCGGCCGAGTGGAAGAGAGAGACAGATGCGTCACAAGCCGAAAGGTAAGGTCAATCGTGCCTCTTTATTGTTCCGCGCTCTCGCTCGCACACTCGGCTCAGGCGGAACGCGACAATGAGTCATGCTTTTTCGTGCATGCAGCCGGCGTTCGTAGATATATAAGACGTTATTGTAAAAAACATTATCTTCAAGAAGAAACAAAGACAATTTGTAGAAATCTTGTTATGCACCAAACGATATTACAATACTCGAACCAATTAAACGTCTATAATACTGAATTTTGGAAATATATTTTATTATAAACAAACCACACGAATTAGGCGACTGGTATTCTATAAGAAACTATGCACAGTGATTTTAAAGTTTGTTCCTATACGCGAAAGTTTTCGGCCACTACCGTGACTGTATAAAAAATCCCTCAGAACGGGCATACTGACGACCATGAAATTTTTTCAGTTTCTTTTTTAAATTTAGTTTTTAATTAATTCACCGGCATAAATCCTGTTTAAAAATATCAATTGATCACAATAGTATTTTTCCACGTGAGGTAGTTTAATCCTAAAAAAATACTTATCTTCCACGAGCCAAGGATAGCACACACGCAAACGCTTAAAGTCAAGGAGGCGTGTGATATTTTAATATTTATTTATGTTTATTTTTCTACGCCGAGAGGATTTTAAGTGAACTAAATATATTATCAAAATTTCTATCTCACTCTACGTGGACCAATGTCCAAAACACTAGACGTTTACTATATTTGTTACAACAAAAAACACACACAAAAATTCAAGAAATTTTAAATGAATTATTAATTGATGTAATCATATCACCCATCACATTTTTATCCCATGTTATAAAAAATTATGGATTTAAAGATTTTATTTGCACGGCTTTCTTAAATTATGTACATTTGAATCTTTTGAAATATATAGGCACATTTCGAGTAGTAACATTATATTAATTACTGATAGGATATGTCGTATTTCTCATGCTGAGATACGTACTTAGAAGGTGTATGTACATGCAAGTATATGGTTAAGAGTAAATCGACAAAAAGATTTCTGTGTATTCGTAATCAAGAATGGCGACAACATTGTAAAAAAAATCCACAATTTGCAGCAGGTTCTGGAAGGTTGTAATATTTTCCTGAAGGAATGTGCAATGAAAGTCAAATCGATCATGAAAATTTCATTCCTAATTGCGTTGTAATAGACACATATGATGAGTATTCTTAGAAAATGGATATAACAGTTAACGAGCAGTTAAGAAATCTAAATTGTAAAGTGTAAAAAAAGAATACACACAAAAAATAAGAGTAAAATGAAAGAAAACCAAATAAAGTAAAAGTGATAAAATAATAAATAATATTTATTGTCCTCTTCAGCGCTTTTAGCTTCTTTAGGAAGAGAGAATCATAATGTAGCGACTCATTTAATAGACGATTGTGCACGTCACAAGTGCCACAAGTCATTTGCGTATAACCATTTTCGAGTCAGTGAATTTGCATGTTACATTTTTCTACATTTTCAATTACAATCCATTCGTGCACTTGTAGGTGTTCCATACAAGGCGATAACAAAAAAAAACTTCAAGCAAATTATTAATAAGCACTATTAATAAAATAAGTTTATACATTAATACTTACGATTGGCGCGATATTTTTGTATGAACTGTTATTGGGATTGGTGTCGCTATTTCGTATCGCCAGATTTGAATTTTAAAAATGACAGCCGTCTTTTAAACTGTAACGTATAAAATTTCGAAAAGACTATTAAAATTCCCGTTTAGTGAAATTTGTACTGAATAAAATAATTCCAATAAATCGTTAGCTACATGAATAATGTATGCGTTTTTATTTAATTTAATAAGACTCAACCGGACACTGTAATAGTTTAATTTGGTCCGGTAAACAAATATTTTGATTTGCATATTGATGGGCGAATCGGTTTTGAAGTAATCGTAAATACGCTCGCTGCGGCAGATTAAGAAATTAATTCTGTTCAAATATAATTAATTGAAAAATAGAGATGTCTAAGAGAGTATAATAATGTTAGATTATAGAAAATTATGAAGTGCTTGTAAACACGAAACACGTATGTTAATTTTTAATGTTGATAAATTGTTATTGTCTCGTTATTGGCTTGTTGCGCATTTAAATGGTAATATTTTCTGTTCGATATTTTACAAACAAATTCATTGAAATAATGCAGGTAAATTTTCAAATGCAACTAAATTTAACAAATGCATTTAAAGAGGTATAAATTATATAGTAAATGACTTTAAGCGTTTTTTAAAGTTTCATTCATTTTTATAAGTGCTAACAGTCAGTTCAAATTGAAAGTCTAGTATTTACAAGAAAATTGTAGTAGATTTAATTCTAGACAATATTGAATTAACAAAATAATTCAGGATTTTCAAGCATATCTTATGTGTATAATATATTATCTCCTCAATGTCTATCCGTTTTTTTTTTTTTTTTGGAAAATCATTTGATGTTTAAGAGTTTGAAATGTGAAATAACTGCAGTTCAAGAAATATTTTAAGGCTGCCGTCATCGTAATTATTGGTATGCGTTAGACCACTGACGCACAAGAGCCTTCCGCATAAAAAAAAAGATTGTTCTAATCACCGCACTTGGCTGACTGTTAGACAATTACATATCAAAACTACGACCATGGAGAAGCTCAAATTGTGGTCTAGAAACGTAATCTAATTTGTCTTCATTTTGTGGCGTAATCGTAAGAAGAAAAAACGCGTCTCGATGCTCCACCACGCAACTGGCCTAGCTGGTTTTTGGCCTGTCTAAACTTATGTACATATGTCTAAAATGATGTCTATAATAATATATATTGTTGACGGGCACTCAATATCGAATGCATATAATAGAATTTTTATTATATATCGTTAAACGCCAGAGTTCAATTATGACAGCACACGGAGACATATTTACAATTTATTTATTACAAATTGTTTAAACAATCATATACATTTTTCGTGATAGATAAGAGGTTACTTTAAGTTTTTGATTTTTTTATTTGTAGCCATGTTTTAAATTTACACTAGAGACATTAAGAAAAACTGTAGGGTAAGAGATGGATTCATGTTCCGATCTCACAATAGCGTTCATCGTTATATTTTCATTGTGAAGTTTCATTGTTAAACATGTAAGAATAAATACATTAAAATTAAAACAATATTAAACCAAACTAACGGACGTATTTTAGACTAGCTTTTGCCTGCGGGCTCTGCCCGCGGGGACTTCGAATGAATCCTACGTGGACGTACGACGCGCCCTTTCCACCTTTCGTATCGGTCCGTAACGTTATCGGCCGTGATCGCTATCTCGGTCCTGTTCTCGATTCCCTCGATTCTCAGAAGAACCCACGCTTATACACGCATGTGATGCCGCTAGTTTCTATATTATGAAACGATCTTGATGCTAATCTCGAACTCTAGTCTCCTGAATTGACGCTAGTCTCCTGAACATTGTTGTTCCAAATAACCGATCGCGATAAGTAAAGAATTCGTTCAACGATCACACAAGCGAAGCCGCGTGCAAAAGTTAGTATCTTTATAAACTATAACTTATACTTTATTCCGATATATAAGCAAGTTATTTTACTGACAATTTTCAGTTAATTTTGTTCAGCCGTTAAAGCGCGTGATTGAGTTACAAACATTCAAACACCACAAACTTTCAAGTTTTTGATATTAGTAGGACAAATATATGGATTTTAATAATTTTGTCGGACTTGATTGTTTCAATTTAAGAATTATTTTGTACTGTCAAGTTCATTAATTGATATTTTTGACTTGCCGTGTGTGCGGAGAAATCTTTATAACGTAAGCGATATTTGGCCCTAGAATGCCAAAGGACTCAGAATACACATTTCTTTTTTCTGTTCGCCTATGTATTCGTACTTCCAATTTTCGCAGTTGTATAATCGCTCGATTGCCGTATTTTATTTGCATTTAATATTTCAATGCATATCCATTCGCAGTGCAGTTGGACCTCAAACGACGTAAATACGGCCCCGGGCGCCTTCAGTCTTATGAAAGTTCCGTCTGCAACGTCTCCGAATCATTTTCTGTAGAAATATCGCTAGAAAATTCTCGAATAGTTGCCGTGAAACTGCGCATCGCGCGCTCTCGCCGGACACGCGACGCTTTCTGGGCTCCTTCTTTTTTCAAATACAAGCAAGCATAGAACAGAATACATAAAATATGATCTTACAGCTTTCAGCGTAAAGAATTTACTGTTCCGACTACTATCATACCATAAAACCATTAGAAAATATTGTCTATTGATAAGGTCTGTAGCTGCACGTTATCTTTGTACAACGCGACTTCGAATATGTCTAAGCCGATGACGGGCCTATATGCTTTCTGTGCCTCATCTCAACTATAAAGTGATTTTAGTCTAGTCTATGCGAACGCAAAGCGAAATGATAGAGGGTTGTTTGACGGGACAAATGAGCGCTTTCAGATACCCTCAAATTATCCTAAGGCCTACTGAGTGAGCTTAAATACAAACATGATGTTAAAAGCTTAATAGGACTTGCGAAGCGCGAAGATGTTCAAAATAGCTGTCACTAGATAGATATCTCGCCTATCACAAAAAGTAGCACTAAATAAAAAGAAAGCCCAATTTAACAGTGAACTGTTCAGCCTCATTGTGTAAGATGGCTAAATTGCTATTGATTGCTATTGTATTCGAATAGTCAAACATCTGAACACAATACAGTAATTTTAATGATGGTAGAATCGTTTTTTCTCTCAAGATTTAGCTCTCTGTACCTCTCACTATCCTCCTGTCTATCCGTCTCTAGATGCAGCCCGCTATCTGTCTATAGATTCTTCTCTCTACCAATCTCTAAATGCAATTCTCTATCAATTTTCCCTCTATCCGTCTTTATATGCAGCTCACTACCTGTCTCTAGATCCTGTTCTCTATCAATTTCAAAATTTATTTTTGTATACATATAAATATAATTCTCTCCACTCGTTTTAAAATCCAGTTGTCTATAAAGTCAATAGAATCTACTATCTCTAGATGCAGATTTATAAAGTTTATACACATCTAAATATCCTTCTCTGCATCCGTCTCTAGATGCAGTTTTTTAGCAGTTTATAGAATCTCCACACTTCCCTACATACGGCTTACCATTGGTTTATAAATCCTTACT
The DNA here is from genome assembly GCA_005406025.1 of Eumeta japonica. NCBI lineage: Eukaryota > Metazoa > Arthropoda > Insecta > Lepidoptera > Psychidae > Eumeta > Eumeta japonica. The sequence continues at coordinate 120,972 of BGZK01001219.1, forward strand.
TCTAGCTATTTTTACATGCAATTCTCTTTCTGTCTGTAGATCGCTTTTCTATCCATCTCGAGGTCCTGTTCTTTATCAATTCGTTTAATTTTTTTATATCTATGTATAAATTCTTCTCTATATGATTTTAGATACTATTTCCTACTCGTCTATAGTTCCAAATTTCTATCAGATTTTGATCTCGCTTTTTTATATCTGCATATCATTTGCCGTATTATCATTTATTACTATATTTTATTTTTGCATTATTGTCTAATACACTATTTACCTTTTAGAAACTATATTATTTATTACCTTTTCATTGTTTACCTTATCGTCAATAGTATAATGTATTTTATACTTGTATGTAGGTTAATATTATATGTAAGTCTCTCTATAGGTCGTGCTTTTTCTGTTTTTATTTTTAAAAAACAATTCGTTATTCCTAACTAATTAGAAGATTGAAATATAGGTAGTAAAGTTATGGTAACTCATAAAATGTATTATACTTTCATATTCCTCACTATTGACTTAATTTACTATTAACTCAACGACATAAAAATTAATGTGTTCAGAAATAAATCATCCTTAAATATAACGATTGCGACCGTCAACGTTGACAGGCACCGCCAAAGAAATCTTATAATTTTTATATCATCTTCATTTCGGATTTAGACATCGACAAGAGAAAGTCGAAATGTGTAGGATCTAGAGAATATTTCGTGGTCTAATCATTGCAAATACGTTTTGCAAAATCATTCTCGGGTAATTTTAATATCGCAAACTAACCTTGTAGTCTGTATTCCCAAGCCAATTTTTTTTTTGTAAATACCCCGAGTTCTTGTTCTCGTGTTCATCAACCAGAAAATGTCTTCTGAAACATTTCAGTGATCATTTGCAGAATAAAAACATGGTTCCATCTTTATTTTTAAAATATCAGAATTTTTACGTGCATTTCAATCACACCGTAAACTATCTTATGCACAGTTAAGTCAAGAACGCCCATTAAAAATATATTGCAGTTGGGAACTCGTTTTTATTGACTAATAAACACAAAAAATACTAAAAGTTAAGTTTTTATATTTTGGATACGAATTATTTTCTTTTTACAAACCATTATTATTGTGTCTTTAATAATTATAAACTGATTCCTAAATCCTTTTTCATTCCTAATAGGAGGTTTATATTAAATTTTAAATTATTGTATATTCTTTTTGATAATTTTCAACTTTACTTTCTGAACTATCATTGTGTCTTTTCTTAAGGAAAAGCTATAAATTATGGGATTTTAATTTTCATGATTTAAAAAAAAGCACTTAAAAAGTCATCAAGGGACGTCCGGCAGCTGCGAAATATCAAAATTGATAAATGAATTTTTAATTGAAGAAAACTGGTAATTGAAGATAAAATAAATAAAAACGCATTAAGTCCGGTCGGAACTAATTTCCTTTCGCTATGTATATTATGTATTAAATGTCAGACACATAGAAATAACAACTTTTGAGTAAAATATCAATTTAAATTAAATGATGTAGATGGTGATTTTGGTCTAAATTAAGAAGTTAATATTACTGACATATTTATTTATATGAGGATTAATACTTTGTCGTTAAAAAGTCTAATAAGCAGTGGTCGACAGTCACGATTGAAATCAGAACAAGCTAAAAATACTCCAGTGGTACCTCAATGTGTACTCATTATGTGAAAAAAAAAAAATATTTCATGTATTTATTTGTATACTCTCGTATTTTTAATGTATTAATCAGTTTTTTATTTAAATTTCCTTACCCTTACTAGGATAAATATATTCGATGTTCTGAAACGGTCAATAGATGACGCTTACTTCGGAAACGAAATATTTTAGGTTTGATTGTCAGAAAGCGAAAAATGTTTGTAGTTTATATTTTGTCACTCTGCTCTCGTTAGCCCTGTATAATAAATATGTGATTGCGTACGCGCCGATACGAAATATTATAAATGAGATATATATACTCGTGCTGATTGGAGACCGATGTAATTTGTATTTTAATATGGGCATGTTTCCTATTCCCATTTTTGTATTTGTTTTTGTACAACTTAAGAAAACTATACAAAATTACACAAGGAAGGGAGATCCTTCTTTGATAGGCTGATGAAAATTAAGAATTCGCACAAAAATAACCAGTGAGGCGATTAACGATTTTCAAATGTCATTAGAAAATTAATTTCAAAATGTTTCATTAACTTTTCACTGCACAGAGCGAATGAAATTATTCTGTTTCATATCCGAGTTCCGTTCGAATTGTCGATATCTCGAAGGGCAATCACAGATATACCGCAATAGGTTTTATCACCACCACAACGTTAATGGCCGGCAACTTGACTATTTCCTCGAACCTCGCCCAGCGCGCCCGCCGGCCGGCCCGTGTGCAGGTTTACTCGTTTGCAATACCCTCAATAGGATCTTCATTCAATAACGTCAATCTGTTTATAGTCTAACACTACTGTTCAAAGCCCAACTTTTTAACTTTTCTTGTGTACCTACTGTCAATTCAGTACTACAATTTTAACGGCGTATTCATTCCGAAAGTAGCGAACATCCCGCGAGACGAAAATACAGTTCACGTCCCAGTCGCCGGGGCATCGGTGACGGCCACCTTATTATCCTATCAAAAGAAGAATAAAATAAAATCAACTGCACTTTCAACTCTCGCCGCGGTCGCGGTGAGATTAAATAATTTCGCGAAGTAAGCGAGCCCCGACGCCTGCGCAGCGCGGCATTCGCGGCTCCCTGACGGATTGGAAACCGCGAAATGACTTAATTCCACCTGCCGGAATACCTACAGCCGTTTTCGTGCTCGCGGCTGGTATTTTTCTTGTCCCGACTTCGGGCGGCGCGACGTTTCCGGGAGCCGGCGACGGCATACCGAATTTGAGCGAACGCATAAAGTAAATATATTCCGCCGGCCGCCCGCGGCTCGGTCCCGCGTCCCCGGACCGACTGTCGGTGGCGATCTCGACGTCGACGGTACCGATCTCGAATGCGATTTCGAGTTAAGGAATGAAGTTGTCGGGTATGAATTACACGACTCGAAATATTAACAACCTTCATGGTTAAACATAAGAGTCACATCGTTAAAATACGAAAAAGATAGGTCATATATTTGCATTTATTTATTTTTCGGTAAGACTGCAGCTCCATCTGGTTGCAGCAAACGCACCGCGCTTTTGAATCATCAACGATTTACTTAATTGTAAGTTTGTCCGTCTTATTTGCAATCGAATGGCATTTGTTTCGTGGTCATTTAGTGCCGATTTTGTTAAGGTTTAACTTAATCAATGCACGAGAACGTAAACAGATAAAATTTGCTATTGCACCGAGTCTGAACAAAATGAGTATAATATCATTCTTTACAAATTTAGCCGTTTTTATTAATTTTTGTTTTTAGATTTGAAATTAAAGTTATGATAGTTATCAAAACTCATTTTATTTAAAATTCATATGGATTTCCATATGGGTCGATGATAAATTGTTGCTGTTGATGATTGAAAACTGAACATAAAGAAATTGCTAACAATTTTTTTTCAACGTATTGTTACATGAATTTGCTTATATAGTTCTATTTCTACGAGTTAATACAGATTTTTAAAACACGTGGTTCAAAAGTTAACGACTGTAGCATGAAAGCTAATAAAATAAAAAATTATATCTCTGAAGAATACTCAAAACCGTTGATGCGTTTTTAAAGACCTATTCAAAGAGACCCTAAACACTGATGAGCGCGAATCATCTTTTGATTTTCTCTATGGAAATTAACTCCTTTTTTACATAATTGTGTGGTGGTACGCTTAAGATACCTGTCTGTACAATTTCATCTCAGTTAATCGAAAGATGATAAAATAATAGGGCTGTGACACGCGGATAGACGGGCAGAAAAGGTGGGTAGGACGAAACATGAGGATTTCTCTTTGCCTTTGCGTACGATATCAAAAAAGAGACGTTTTTCTATCAAAAAACTTGTATAAAAAGAATTCGCAGTTCATCCACTAGAATTTACACTTTTAAGTGGTTGGTGTAGCTTTAATTAAAAAATGATGGTTTGAGTAAAGTTTAAGATGTCGCCTGATTGTAAAATCACCTCGAATCTTCACCTTCAACACTAAGTTTATTTGTGTTTACATATTATATAATTTAAATGTTATGTAATTTTTTAGGATGAATTTTATTATTTTGCATTGCAAAATGTCAGAAATATTATTAGTACGAATGTTGTATTATGTTGTTTTTTTATTTTGATCTATAGTTTATTACTGTTATTTAGGATATATTAATAGAAACAGCAACATATGTTCATCTCTACAATTTTGATAGAAAACTCCATTGTAAAAAATACATATTTCTAAGCTATATTTATAAGCTATACAGTTTGAACGAAAAATATATTTAATTTTATAAAAATTAGAAACATTTAACTCAGGCTGCTCGGAGCAATAATAAGCCTTTTCGGATGCCAATCAGCCATCCAAACCCGCCGTGATGTTGGTCTCAGATCACCTAAAATTCAGATTACGACACCGCGTCGGATCGGACACGACATTATACCTCCCAGAACTTAATTCACCAAGAAAACAACTCGAATCCGGTTTCGGCGTTTACAAAAGTTTCGTGCTTCGGGTAAATTGTTTTTCAAATGGTCGAATATCGAGTAATTGGTTACGAGCGTGGACAATGTGCCGGAGAAACAAAAAAAAAATGGTCAAAGGCGCGCCGACTGTGGGTATATTGTGTGTTTTTTGTGTTACACCCTCAAATTAGGGGTCCGTGGGAAGAGAGCCGCTTTGTCAGAGGGGCCCTCGAGCTGTTGCGATAACACCGTACCCAAATGTTTGGAGTTTCGTTTGGCACAAAACGAAGATTGTGCGTCGAAGTTCTATTTTATTTCAGTGCGCCGTATCTATCGAACTTGGAATATAAAAACTTAAAAATTAACTCAAATCAAAAAAAAAACCCACAAATTTCGAACGCATCCAATCAAATTTTTAAATAATACTCATTAATTAATAACTAAATTTTCAACAAATCTCTTCAAATAAGGATTTTAAGATTTCATACCGTTGCCATGGCAGAATTTACAACTGAGTTTTCTATTTCAAACACAATTAAAACTTAATTCGTGTCTTGGAAGTAATTCATCGTTTTCGAAATTTGTCATTGTACCAAGTCATCAACAGCTCCCAGTTCTCGCTTCGCCAATGTGGATGTTTTGACGTCCATGCCCCTAAATTGGGAAAAAAAATGTTGGAACATCACATTCATCAGGTGGAGTGTTAAAAACGTGATAACAATTTGGGAGTAATCAAAATTTCGTGCATAAATAAAACACATCGTAGGTTTAACATAAGCACACTACTATTAAAAAAAATTAAACGTGTGGCACTCGGGGACTGCCGCGGTAAAGCTATTGTATAGCATTTTTATCGACTTACGCAATTATAATTATTTATTTATTTATGCAGTATTTTTTTCTTTGATATTAATTCAAGTTTTTCATCACTTTCTTCATTAATAAATGCACTTTGTTTATTCATATTTTAAACATTTTATACACAAATTTTACGCGTATAGCTATTCACCAGCAACTGCTATTCACTGTTGTACATAGGTACACCTATGTATACATATATACCTACATGTATACTTACGGGGCACATGAGGTGAGTGTGGCATTATAAAGATATGATAGATACCTATACACCTATATACTTTCTCACCAACAGCTGCTTACGTATTCGTCCAATTTCGGAGCAGCTCGTCTCGATCCGTGCGAGCTTCGTACAGTCGTACCATATACATACACGTTAAGCGAACGCTCGGCCGGGCTACATGATGGGCGGAGTGGGGGGTGTTAGGTTTTATTTTCGTTACGGAATTTCTTCATTCGGTCGCTGCGCTCAAAGTCCGCGATAAAAGCTATGCAATAGCTTAAAAATGGAATATCACCTATCCGAGCGACATGCAGAACGACTAGTGTTACCAGATTTCCCACTTTCGGTGGAACCACCCGTTTTTAGCGGTCTCAAAAAGCTCTTTGCCAGCACCCTGAGTGGAATGTCCAAAGTCCTCTTTTTTACCTAAGCAGCTGTTTTGATGTTAGGTAATTTCATGGAAAATTTAAAATGACATTCAAATGTAACACGGGCTGACAGACGCAATAAAGTTTACACAGGACATTGAAAGAGGGAAAATAGAATAAAAGGTGTCTTGTCACAGGTGTCTTGTCAAGACTTAATATGCTTGTCCTAAAATAAATAGAAGTTTTGCTAGCAGTAAAATTAAGCTCTAAATTCAATGTGCTATAAAAAATAAATGGTTATATGAAATTAAATAATTTGCTATCGTTTATTTCTTAGATTGCAACTTCCTTGTGCAGATGTATAGATATAGACTTAATAGCAATAATGTTTTTGTTAAATATGGTAAGATATGTTTAATAATAGTTTATCTTAATAATATCTTATTAATAGTAGACCAATGATAAATCTATGTAGTACACCTTAAGCGCTGATTCATATCATTAACATTTGTGATTTTAAATTAAAGGATATTAACTGTTCCTATAGTCCTTATTTTTTTTCTCTCAATCCCTCTAATTTTTATTTAATTCGCGTTATTTGTGAAAGTAGATCTGGCAACGCTATAACGACAGATGTTACGTATATGTATATAGCCTCGGCAATACTGTGTATTTCATATAACTTAAATAATAAAGTTGATGATAATGATGATCAGTGAAACCTTTTTTAAAAAGCCGTCAATGCACTAGTAACGCTTAGGGGTTGCGGATGTCAATGGGCGGCGGTGACCGTCTATTTTTGAATGGCCCGCATGCTCGTTAACCCCTTATGAATCCTATAAAACTTGATGTATATATACAAAAATAATAAATGATTCATTATTTATTTATTATTGCTTATTTACATACACACACACACACACACACGTTATGCATGTATTTATGTATTTACTGTAAAGTTTCAGCTACTTTTGTTTAGCCTTTAAAGCGTAATTGAGTAACAAACGCACAAACTTCACATTTATACGTACAGTAAGATTAATGGTCTCCCATCCGCTTGACTGAGGGTTACGGATTATGAAGATAATTAAATAAATATGGAGTATAGAATTAAAAAAATAAATACCTAAAACCATTTACAAATTTATTTGTTTCGTGTCAAATGTACAAGTGCCATGCCGATACGTTCAGTAGTTTTTTAACTGATCCCGGACAAAGAGAAAATAGTTTTTATATATGCATGTACGTATTTGGTTTCAATGAATAATTAAATTATATCTATATTATCATAATAAATAAAACGGTATTTTTTATTTGGGAGGTAAAAACAATTTGTTTATTGTTTTTGGAATAGTGATATAATCAATGAATTATTTGCATAAAACTTTTGTTTGTTATGTTCCGATGTTTTCTAATTTCTCGTTGGCTACGAAATCAATTATTCATGAACTACTCGAATGAAGGTCGGTGGTGTGAGATAAAATTTTAAGGCTATATGTTCTGATATGCGAAAAAAAAATATTATAAGAATAAAAAAAAGAAACCTAGAAGCCGATCACAGCGCTACGTACCGATTTCCATTGCGAATCTAAGCCATACATGCAGGTACCTAATCCAACCAACGCTCACAAAAGATTTCATCATAATCGGTCCAACCATTTAGGAGTTCAGTGACTGATCACACGTACAGAAGAACTATATATATAAAGTTTAAAATGAAATCCACAGTTGGAGGGTACGTAAGAATTCTCTTGTTGCGTGTGAAGCATGTAAACAGTTATGGGCTCGTAACCTGTCATGTCGGGCTCAATTAACTGCGAAACGTGTGGGTGCGCAGCGAGAAATAACTCTGGCGACTGCGTATTGGGAATAACGCCGTGAAGATACATAAATCATTTCGCAATATAAGTTTTTAATCACAACTCCGTTTTTTGGCTATCACAAACTGTATCTCGTATTTCATATTTTTACGCTTCAAGTGTCTCTCTAAGAGAAGGGATTTGATTTTAATCGACGTAGAAAAAGTGCACGTTTTCGATTTTTGTCAATTTTGATAGGAAACTCTGGAAAAGGCGAAACGGGATTTTCCTTCATTAACTACACGCTAAGAAATAAAAATTGTATTAGAAAATAATCATCCTTATTAAGATACGATTTAAAATAGGATTAACCCATTGGAAAAGGAAGATAATGTAACAGATATGCTGAGATTTATGATGAAATTGTATCGGTTCTGAAAAATGCCTAATGTTGAAGAAAAAACCTATAAGGAAGTAAATGATTCACATGAAATCGTGGATGAAGAACCAGTACAGACTGGAAAAAATATTGGAGACGAAGACGATGATAGTCGTCAAGATTTCGAAGATCCACTAGAATCGGAAAGATTTATAGAATCTAACGATGAAGGAATGCCATCAAAGAGGCAATAACTAATGGATAAGTGATTAGAATTCCACATAAGGTGATAAATGTGTTTCAAAATATTAAATGAATAACTTCATAAGTATTTAAAAGGAGTCGTACAATTTTAAGCATAAACTGTTACAATTGAAATGCCTAACAAATATATTTGTATATTGTAAAAGTTTCTATTCCATAAATGTATTAAGAATTTAAAAAATCGACAGTAGTATTTTTTTTAGGCTAAACCCCATTAAATCCCATCTTTAATATTTAGAAAACTAACTATTCATGGATATGTAATTTCTTAGTTTAGGAATCTTACATTTTTCAAGTAATTAATGTGTAACTTTCAATACATAGCGTTAAATTGTTAATAATGATTAAAATTATTCGAAATCGAGTTTTTTCGTTTTTTGCATGTTCCGAAAAACATTTCCATAGTAATATATATTTGTCCATCAGTAAAAATAAATATTTTAAATCGAAAAAATTACAGCGTATTTGGTACATCAAAAGGTAAGTTTCCATCAAATTTCATGGATTTTTGTTTTGCTGAAAAAAAAAATTAAATACCATAAAGTCAGTTATTTTGATTTTTCGCAGATATATTGAAGTTATGTGAAAAAAGTGTAAACACAAAAGCTGTATATCTTTTTATTACCTACAACTTTGCCATTTAACTTACTCTGTTCGATAGGAGTCGTAGTTTTGCCGAAAATTTTCTACCCTTAAAACTTCACCCCCCTCACGCCCCTCCTGACTACAAATCACCGGTAACTTATTTTTCTTATTGTTTATTTTATATTCTTTTCCTTTTCCAATAGATGTCATTCTGTTCTAAATTTTTTTTCAGTTTTTACCATTTTCAAGGACTTGTGCCCTGGCCTAATATATCACAAGCGTTGCTTTGCGTTCGCTAAGTAGAGCTTTATATTTGTTTATGATATATGTCGCAAGAAAAACATAGAAACTTATACTAGATTTGATGTCATCAATTTGATGTAATCGAGTGACGGTATTTGTTACAATTATTTTTGGCAAGTCTACTAAAATATTTCATAAGTGACTTTTTCTTCTTAAATACTACTCATAATTTCAGAAGCTTTATGAGACAACAGACTAATTACATTTAAATATTTTAAAAAATATGACTTTCCTAAATCTGTAGTAAAAAAAATGTTATAAATATTATGACACTACAACTCCGTAAAGGAATATATAAATATGACAACGACATCACGCTTGAGACGAAACTAAGGTCGGATTGTCGTGCGTTTAAATATGTGTAGAACGTTAAAATTGCATAAAAAAAAAACATTTAATTTTGTAGCTATTTTATTCGAGACAGTTAATTTTTTTTTAATTTTCATGACTAATTTCCAGCCGCAGCTTCGCCCGTTTGGACATAGAATGAATTACTTCATATATCAAATCAATAAATTTCTCTTTCAACTCCAGTTTCCGGTCTCGCTCTTAAATCCGATGTTGGTACTGCTCTTAATACCGACTTCGATTTCGACCTCGGTCCCCTTTCCAATTTCCCGACCACCTCTCGATTCTGTTCCCAGTTCGGCTTTCAATTCTACTTTTCGTCCTCGTCACGCTCTCGATTCTGATGCTGATCTCCCATTCGATTTCGACACCAGTCCCGTGTCAATTTCAGTCCGGAACACGCTCACACATTTGATCCTAGACCGGCTCTTGGATCCAGTTATGTTTTAGATTCTGATCTCAGTCACACTTTTGATTCTGATCCCATCTCCACACCCATTTTCGTTCCTAATCCCGTTCTCAATCGCGGTCCCGGTCCCACTCTCAATATCGACCTCGTATCCGTTCCCGATTCAACTCCGTTCTGGCTCTCGATTCTGCTTCCCGTCTCGGTCACGATCTTTATTCCAATTTCGACCGTACTTATTCTCAATTTCTGTCTCGGTCCCGTTATTGATTCTTATCCTTAATATAAGCTATATCACTTAGAAATATCATAGCTTTCTATGAGTATATTCCTATGAAAAAATTATATATGAAAACTAAATACATGTAAAAAGAATATAGAACCCTTTAAAAAAATAGTGGCAGACATAAATGCAATACGTGAAATAAAAATAAGCTGTGTTTGCATATGAGTCGACTACATAAAGTCACGAAATCATTTAGGGGGTTCTGTGTTCAATAAGCTCCCTGAACATATACTAAATCTACCCTTAAACCAATTTAAAATAATTACTAAGCAATTGCTTGTTAAAAAAGGTTATTATACAATTTATGGATATTTAAACAATAAATATTTATGGACATAACTAGCTCGATTTGTAGGGGTTTTTTTTTTATATCATAAATTTATATATATTTGATTGTATAATATACGGTATTTAAAGAAGAAAAGAATTACCTTCAAGTTTCTTGCTTGCTCTTCTTGAGATATAATTGCCTTCCGAACGAGTGGCAAAGTGGTAAAGTTAGGCACTCTAGTGCTTACCACTTACCACTTTACCACTTTACCAAAAATATATCACAATATATGGATATGTATAAATATATATGTGTGTATTGTGACGTATTTCTAATGTTGTACATGACCTATGAAATAGAGATACATTTGAATTTGAAATAAAAGAAGCAGTTTCCAAAAGTGATATTTTTAAATTCGTGTTTTTTTTATGAAACTTGTTCAATTTCCATACCATGCAGTCATTCTATTTATATTCAAATGACTAATTTTATATACAATATATTTTTATTTCACTTTCATTTTCTATGAGAATTTGATTTGCACGCTTAAATTCATTTGCTCTCACATATTTTTCGTCGTGTCATATCGTATACTTACCAAAATTTTTAATAAATAATATATCAATTATACAGCCTCATTTCCATTTATATACCTGATTTTTTCCGAACAACATCCGATTCAACATTGAATTGAAAATATAATTAAAACAAAAGAAATACAACCTACACAATCGAAACAAATCGATAAACATTCAAGAGATTCCGAAACGGCCGCTTCAATCGACCATTCGTCGAATGTAGCCGCAGCTACCGACGCGACTCCTAGTGATCGCTTCTTAGAAGCATACGATTGACCCATGGCGAAATATTTTTTCGTGACGACAGCAGGCTATCGGCACTGAGACGGATTGCGATGAAGGCGACGCGTATGGCTTTAACAGTGATTACTTTTCCTCCGAACGTGACAGGCAACCTCCGTTTGCCGTCCGGGCGAAGTGTTTGCCAATCGAATTGTTTATAGCAAGATTCGTTCTCTACGGCGAAGAACGCCGTCGGACTGGCTTTTCGAAACCGCTTTAAAAACAGCCACATAAGTCACTATACTGTTTCGTTTATAAATGCATTGCAGAAGTTAAAAAAACCGTCAAGTGCGAACAGGACACGTGTACCTAGGTTTCCGCACAATGCAATGATTAAAAATTGTCTAGACCTAATTTGTAATTTGCTACCTATTGTGTATTAAGGAGTAAGGGCATGGTAAAAAAGTTCACTGTTTTTTTTTTGTAATGCTTCAGGTAACTATTATTGAGTAAAACATTACTTATTTTTTCTTGTATTAAAATAAAGACGAATACAACAAACAAGTTATAAAAACAATCTTTCCTACAATAAAAAAAAAAGTGTATTTCTTCTACATTATTTCCGACAAGGAGTATAGAATAAAATAGAAGATAATTTCTAATTTAAGTTATACTTCCTTTTGGACATTTAAAAAAGTGTCCAAAGAGAAATGTCAAAAAAGATCAGAGTGTACTTTTCTAGTATGTGACACGCAGACGTAATACACAACGAAGATTTAGACTAAGGTCTGAAGTTATCCAAGTGGTGCTCAAATGACCTATATTTTGCGCGCTCTATTGTCTATGATGAGCCCAAGACAGGCGCGTGTAGTGTTTAGTTCAGTTATTAGCATGTGTTTTAAACATAACAGATATTAAGTCGTATAAATATATATTTATATATTGTATGTATTTCTATACATGAATTTCTGAATACTTATATTTTAGGGTGTGTTTATTATTTATTCACATCAAAGAAACATAACTTCTTACTTCTTGTAACAAGTACACCCACTTTTTTTCCAATAATGTTTTACGAACAGAAAGAGATATACCTTAAATTTTAGTTACCTACCCGCAGCAATCAGTTATTCTGTTTTGACGTAACCGCACGTCAATTTCTTGTCTCAACGGAATGACCCTCTGCTGCATAAGGCCATAAGGTAAAAGGGCGTGCACGAACCCTCTACCGGACACGCATACATGAAAATGCACTCGTCCGCCCGTCGAATTTAGTCGTATACATTGCCGACCCGCCGTAAACTTTTATAAGAATATTCATACACGGCGAGCGATGTAATCGACTGTACGATACGAACGGCCCACGTGAACCGAACACGGTGAGGCGAAGAATGCGGCCCGTGAGAAAAAAAATACTCTCGCTTCCGATGCGCTCGGTTAGATAGCGCAGGTGGCGAACGCGCGAGCTAGGGTCGCCATGATTTATGCGGCTAAATAAGATACAGTTATAAATCATCAAACGCGTTTAAAGATCATTAAACGAGCGTACGGTCGTCGTGTGAGATTTTAATAGCCATACGACCGAGATATACCCTCTCGCGTTCTCATAGCGGCTTGAGGAGCTCGGACTTTGAGCTCACAGAGCTCGCCCGGGCGCTGAACGTCGTCGGCGACGCGGCGGCAGTGTCCGTGAACGGCGGCTTTTGGTTTGTTTCGAATTAAAACCCATCGGTTAATCGCTCGCGGTCAGGATATCTGAACCCTGTTTTATAGCTCTCAACCGCTAAGCCATGACTGCTCTTAGAGTGCTGAACATTGATGACACGTTACATTCGCACGGAATTATAGTTAACATTGGAAAGTTCTAATAGTATATATACGTAGAAACATCTGATATTATTAGATTCACAGACATGACATACAAACGTTTTACTTTTCAGTACGAGTTTCCGTTTAATTGCTTGAATATAAAATGTTTTATTATTTTATACATAGCATGTTCCGTGCCTTGTTATATTAAGCGTCCAGTATGAATATAAATGTTATACCTATATATATTTAAGAACGATAAAATATAGACTAAAAGTAAAACAATAGTATCAGTATACGTTATTTACTTATTTTATATTTGTGCATAAATTATTCTATTAAATTTATTAGTTATTAAAAAGTACAATTTTTAAGGGATGATGGGTGTATGGTAACTCTACGGATGTCATCCGTTTCAAATTTAGAATGTCGTGTTTTTTTAAAAGGTTCCTTGAATGCAGTAGCCAGTTGACATCAATCTTTTTTATCGCTACCATTGTCCACGGACATTAAGCCCTTCTCACTAACTGTCATTTTCAATTCTGTTAACTATTTCTCTTTGTACTTGGCATTTCTCATAGTCAATAATTTTCTGCATTTTAATATGAGATAAATTATTTTCTGTTTTAAATACATTATTGCTCAAGACGGAATCAGTTAATAGAAATATAATGTTTGTACACATGTAACCATTCGTACTTAATGTATTAACGTAAAAAACAGGCTGACAGGGTATTTTGTAAGAAATGATTGACGCCCCCAAAGTAAGTCGACTCGTAAACGTACGAGCCATAAACACTTATTCATACCTAAATAAGTCTACCTATTCTCATTACGCTTGATACGTTGGGGACATCAATAATTGCTGACTTTGGATCAGATATATTTACGCAGCCTGCAGCATTGACTCTATTTTAAGATCCTCCATTAGAAAAATCTATCCTCACCTGTTGATTTGATAAAATAATGTTCTAAGGGCCTATTCAAAAGGGCATATTCAGGGCTTTAAGGAATTTAAAGGTATAAAAGTTGTCACAAACGTCTTTTTGCCTTTTTTTTTCTGCTGCCGTCACATTTTTTTTTTCGCTGAACCAGCGTGTGTTTATTTAGTTATCAAAGTGAATGCTTAAGAGAAAAAGACAGTTGGGAAATCGAAATGTAAATATTTTAAATAACTTCATGTCTAATTTTAGTAGTCACAAAAAGTAGCCCTAACATGTTCACAGTACACGATAATATGGTGTGATTCTGGAAAATTCGACTTATATGTGACAAAATATGATATAAAATAATAAGCAATAAAAAATAATTAATCAAAGTAAATGGCAGCAGCATTTTTTGGGCAACATTTTTAAATTTTTTATATTTAAATATGTCCTTAGGATATTACTTGAATCGATGAACAGATGAAAAGTTTTTCTCATAATGGATCCTAACGATTCGTCTGTTACTTAGTAATATCGGCTTTATCCCCCCATTTTCGACGTACGTGACTGGATGGGCCCTTTTTGGTGTTTAATATTAAAGCTGAATACGATGCTTAAGCGTGAAAGAAGAATAAAATAGTTTGTGTAAGCTTAAATCTACTCGGGCTTGCAACGGAATCTCTATACTCTATACGATATTGAGAAACCATAAAAAATATATATTAACATGCAAGAAATATATTCAATTATCGTGATGGTATTCCGTTTATAGGTTAATGCGGTTATCACAATGAGAGTAGCCAATTGCAATCGACGGTCACTAGTTAATAGACAATGCAAATTAATTATTTTTGGCATAAGTAACTACTGATCTTTATTTGACATGCTCAGGCCATAATCGCCCCAGTGCTGAGGCGTAGGTATATTTCGATAATTTTATTCGACTCGTAACGTGAAGCACTTGATAGTGTTTTTTTATTCGCCTCTTTTCATTATCTATTTCTAACAATGTACTCGCATTAATACAAGAGAATGGGAAAATTTGCATACCATTTTACAGATAATTTAATGAAGATTAATTTAGTCAGCTTCAAAAAATGATTTCCTGCAATAGAAATGAAAAAAAAAACCATCAGAATGGTTTAGAAAATTGTTCCTGTCAATCAACTTTGCAAAACATAAAAACACATCACTCGTGAGAAACATCTATTAATTTAATCTTTTTCCTTTTTATTAGCTTAAGAATTATATCTATTTGCTTTTTATTGAAAACGGCTGTTTAATTGTGTGTCGTTAAATTAAAATTAATAAAAATATAATTTTAGGAATGAGATTCCGTTCCATGAGCGGGATATTCCGTTTTGGTGGCGCCCTCTATTCAGTGGTAAACAAATCTACGACTTACTCATCTATTTCGAAGAGATTGGGTTGTAATAGTTGCAATGATATTGTAACACGACTTTGGTCTAGCGGCTAAGCCCTTTCGGCACTTGGGAACTGAATTTAAGCGAGCGGTTAAATTTTCAGAGATATTCAAGTAATCTGTATATGAGTTCATTTCACTATTAATAATACTCGCTGTTTATTATGTTTATTAGTCTCAGTGTCCATGCTTTTAGATACACCTAAACTTTCTCTCTCTACTTTTACTTTGAGAATTGAACAATATTTCATTCTTAGAAATTTAGAAATACAACTAGAACTAACGTTCACATGACCCGGCATGGAGGCCGAGCGCCCCGCATGCCGCCTACCACTGCAATGTACTCTAGATGGTACTATTCAATTCCTTTTTGTTTCTTATCAGAAATTGAACGTGTATCATGAGGTGTGCACTTTTGGATTTTCCAAATTTTTATTTTTTATTTACAATCGCGAGGATCTCACACGTCAAGCCCTTTGCACGCCGGCAAGGCGAGCCGTTTCTGTCGGGACGACAACGTCCGCAACTTGATTTGACTCGACGTACTCTCCGATAGCCGGAACTGGTGGCTTAATCTCGCCCGAGCTAAAACTTCGCCGGTCAGTACTTCTATGACCGAGATCGGGACCCGGTAACCGTGCGGTGCTGGGGCGCCGCTCTCGACGGCCTAGCTATTACACCGACGTGGTGTTAGAACTATTGTATATTCGAAAAAGAAAAAAATATTTATTTCACTGAATATCGCTAGACGATATTTTCCGCTGCGATGTGGAAATAATTTTTTAAAACAGCAGACGGCCCCGTCTTGACTGTCCAAAATAAATGCAACCGCTCTTGACGCGCATTAATTTCAAAGTTTCGGACCGATCTCGAAGTAACTATTGGAAACAGGTTTCCCGTGTGTTGGATGCGATCAGATGCTTACTTAATAATAAAATTAAAAACAATATATTTATTAGTGGGCGTCGACGCTCCATGCGCGGCGCGGGCGCGGTATTATGTGGTACAGTGTTTAACACACTCCGGTAGGTTCTACGTCCAGCAATATCATGATTTTACGGTATTAATATCTACCTAAATATTTATAAGTACACCCGATGCGATACAGGCGTACGTATTAAAGGTGAACGACTAGTGATAAGAAGGTGAAATTCATATGGAGTCCTTGACGATGTCGAGTTCATCGATCGAGTTTTGACTTTGTTAAAGTTAAACCTTTGCCTTCTTGCATTAGACAGAAAGTTAAGCTGTCGGCCGCGGACGTCGCCGCCCGCTTTGGCGATGGCGATCGTCAGCGGCCCCTAATCTGCGTTTTAAATTGTGTAATCGACCATGGACAAATTCCACAGACCCTCTCCCTTCCCACTTGAAGTCATATATTTTATGCAAGATCGCCTGTAAATACTTGTAAGACAAACAAGCGCCACTTATTTCTTTAAGTTGTCAAATTCTAGTGATTAATACTTAGAAATAATTAATATTAATAGAGAATGCTTGATTTATCAATAGAATTGTTTAATATTACATATGAATCGATAGATAGTTTACATATGGTTATATAATTTATTGTTTATTTAAGTTTTTAATTCATTTAAGACACAGCAATTGTGTACCCGTTATATAATAATAAAAGCTGCAATGTATTTCGTTACATCAAAACAAATGTAATCGGTTTCAGAAAAGTTACATAAATATGTGTATCGTATTTTGCTTTCCTTCATCGCAGTCTTTTGCACGCCGCGGGCGATCTACTAGCTAGGAACAAGCATGACGGATTACAAATGACACGCCGCAAAATAAACTTTACTGTTTGGTGATTAAGTTCACATTTACATGCATGCATAATATTGTAACTTGTATACCTAAGACGCAAAAAAGTCTAGACTAGGCATTTGTAGCAAACTCACACCCAAGAAATGGCTCTATTGTTGTATAACAGATAGCAACAGGCTTGAAGCTCGACAAAGCTGGTATTTTTTCCAAAATTTACAGCGACAACTATTATTGAATCGGCAGCAAATCGCGGTTACCATTCACGTCCTATAACATGCTACCTCTTTTATTTTTTTACTTTTAAAAGTCTGCCTAAGGAATCCTGTTCTCTAATAAAAAGATTGTTGCCTTCGTGATCTAAAGAAATAAAATTACATGTATAATGTTATTTATTACATTAGTTTAATTAAATTTTGTTTAATATGTATCTATCAATTCTTAAAAGTATGTATTTCGTGATTATACCAAAGCTCTAAATCTAAAAAAGGTTTTTAAATGATTTGGTGTACAAGAATTATGTAAATATTTTGACATTATTAATTCATTGAAACACAATTCCCCATTCATTCAAAAAAAAACTGCACTGAATAAACTCTGGTAAATTAACATTTTTTTTTTAATAACAATCGCCCCTCAGAACTAAATATAATATTTATGTACGTCCATGTTAATAAGAGTGTGGTCACGATTCGTATCGATTAATCGAGCGAAACTCAATTACGGCCGGCTAGTGCTGCGCTCGCACAGCGCGATTATACGAAGCTGACGTACGCTAGTGTGCAGGATTAATAATAAATATTTGTTTCTTTACGGGACTATACGGAAATTGTTTACGAAAGTGTTTTTGTATTTATCTTACTAATATACGGTATCGATACTTATTACGAAAGCTTATGAGTACGGATGGATGGTTGTTGCTTTTTCACGCAAAAAACTACTAGACGGATTTTGATGAAGTAATAATAGACAGTAATAATAGCGATAACCATTCATGAGAATGAAACAGGCGGGCGGAACCGCGTGTGAAAATAGCTATATACACATGCATCATATATGTTTAGATACCAGCACGGAATATTATACATAAAATTTCGCGCTATTTTCCCCAATATTTTTTTTTTTCGTATTAATAAGGGGCAAATGAGCACGCAGGAAAATTGAAAGGAATGGTAGATTTCATACATGCATACACGTATTACAGTAAGAGTAGATGCTATCTACCTTTAAAGACAAAGTCACAATTTTTCTTCGCTAACTTTAACATTCTCGAGTAAGAAGATCTTTAAATGGAACATAAGAGATCATTGGCACGTGATGGGCTTCGAACTCCAGACTTTAGAACCGAGAGTCGAATACAATTATTGTGCTACTGTCGTATCATGAATTTAATATTCATGAAATATCGTACGTGAATCTAAAAAAGTTTAATAATTCTTCGTCAGAAATATGTCATTAGCAAATAAAAAGTGGAGACTAATTTCAGTATACGAGTAAAGTAAAATAAAAGTCTTTTTCATTTGAAAGCAAAAATTTGATTCTGGCAAGCGAACAGAATATCAGTAAAAAAACCGTAAATTTGAACTGTAGTCAATCAGTTGACTGCATGAACGCTTCTAATGAGATGATTGCCGGCGCAGGTGGAGCCCTCGGGCTCCGCTGCCCTCGGCGCGGCGTCGCGGGCGCTCTTCGTGGAGAAGGTGCGCGCCTCCAACGCCGCGTGCCAGGCCGGGGACTTCGGCACGGCCGTGGCGCTGTACACCGACGCGCTGTCCCTGGACCCTCACAACCACATCCTCTACAGCAACAGGTGAGCAACTGGCTTATTTCGTAAAAGTAAAACTTCAATATTTATCTACATTCTTTTAATAATCTAACAAAAGTTATATATTGATTTACCTACAAAAAACAAAAGTTAGAATTAGGCATATAACTGTTCTTGATTCTAAATCATTGGCAATTCTATTTCTATTAATGTTTGTCTATTAGTGCATCACGCAAACATTACTAAACCGATTTCGACGAAATTTATTCGTATACGATACTTTTTTAAACGTGAAAGCTATTATAGTCACTAGAATGACGAAATAAAAAAATATACCTAATAGTAAAACCATAGTATTTCACAGGCAAGTAAAACAGATGTAAGATGTCCCTTTCGAGTATTTCATGTGTGTTCATATTAAATGAGGGGAGGTACTATTATGTTTGTTTTTTTATAGTACATATAATTAAGAGTGTTAATATTATATACGCATTATTTTAAGTAATATATTGCATAAATCATTTTTTACGATAAAATAGTACAAGTCGACACGCTGAAAATCTCGGGCAAAAGTACCGTACAGTAATAGCGATACACAGTAATAACGAAATATTTTTAGTTTGTGTGTCTGTTACGCGAGAACATCTGAAGCATTCGAATAACGGTGACGGGGGCGAGTAAGAAAAGCGAGCAAAATCAAAAATCGTCGAAAAAAGGTGTGCTCCTACGTATCGCTACGTCCATGCGAGCGAAACCGCGGACTTAAGCTAGTATAGAATAAATCTCTTTAGCTATCCTCTATTTTCATTCCAGTGCCGCTACAGGCGTACACAAATATTGCCAGATGTCTTCGAATATATTTTACCCGCTGCACGTTGCCAGATGCCGTTGTACAAACGATGAATGCTTTTTCAAAGTATCTTTTTAAGGGTTGAAAACCGCTCCATATACGCTCTCAAATGCCGACCTACCACCCCTTGACTGGTTTTCGTCTTAGAGGCTTCTCTGATTCGAGCGACGAAACTCACCCAACAGGAAGACAAATACAGGCGGACACTCCGGAATTTAGAGCGGATTTATAAAGGGTTTACCCAAAAACAAGGAGATGTGTAACGTTCTCGCAGCGATAGTGCCGTAACTGCGGAAAAAAATTCTTATGAGTTACGTGAACTCTTAATTGAGAAGCTTGTAGCGATTTCTCACGACAAGAATACATCCAGATAAAAACATCGATTTCTTTTTGCTTCTTATATTTTTGTGGGCTTCACTCACCAAAGGGCCTAGCATGATTACTGTAGACTAGTCTCTCTATAGAGCTATCCTTGTCGCGCCAATAGGATGAGCGAAAGGGACAGCCTATAGAGAGACTCTTGTCTAGGGCGTCATGCTAGACCCGCTGGATGGAAGTAAAAGATTAAATAACATGATTTGAATGAGTTTTATGTGTGCATATCGAAGTGTGTATTCCTGATCTTTAAAATATGGAGAAAATAATAAAAAAGCACGAGTTTTGTAGTAAAAAAAAAGCTGTTATGAGATTTTCTATGTGCTTTGCGACTTAGAGCAAACTAATTAGTTTGACTTGGGTTCAACGACTTCTTCGCCATATATCGTTATTTATGAGCATGTACATCTATGATTAGAAGCAACGGCATGGGAAATTGTACCTACTTTGAAATAAGCGGAATGGCATGATAATTTTTTTTATTCTCTCTGGCCTTGTATGCATGAACGCCAAAAGCGACTCACGTCTATCCCAACGAACTGAACTTATTTATGTATTTTATTCGTGTAGTACCAACTGTATTGCAGAAATAATGAAATACCAACGACGTAATTACGTCGAAATTCTAAAAAATGGCGCCAAATAAGGCAATGTTTAGATTTTTATCTCGTTTTCCCAGAGAAGACACCTACAGAAAAGCAAACTTTATCAAAAATAGAAATTTTCATGGAAATCCTTAGGGCTCGTTCCGAGATAGCGATATATATATATATTAACAGCTATCTCGAAATTCGATACATATGATATATGTAAAAGTTTAAATGCATTAGTGTATACATATAAAATGATTGCATCTGAACCTTTTACATAATTCATTTGCAAAAGGTGATCATATCAATCATTCATATCGAAACCACACTGAAGGTATACTTAACGGTGATAATAAGTAAGCAATTGTTTCAGGTCAGCAGCCAGACTGAAACAAGGGCAGTTCGCGGCGGCGCTGCAGGACGCCACGCGCGCCAAGGAGCTGTGCCCCAATTGGCCGAAAGCATACTACAGACAAGGTCAGTGGTACGGCCGAGGCTCGTACGACTGTCAATTTACCGGCCTTAAAAAAGTTCGCTAGTACGGTAAAAACTTGGTAAGTCGCGAGTCCGAACCGTGAGCCAAAGGTTCCGCACCGTCGCTCAATATATTTGTTTCACTCGAAATATTGTTTTCTCTAATTCGGTTCAGGATCCGATGCATTTTGTAAAATCAATGTGATCGTTTGCTTGATGACGTCCGCTCGGCCGGAAAGGCGCGTACTTCTGATGTTCTTCATGAGATACGTCTGATCATTCATTTATTTTCAGTGAAGCACTAGATCTACTTTCTCGGATGGCCTTGCGAATAGATATAGCATTTCTGCGCATGCTCTGTCGCGCAGAAATGCCATATCCATACGAGATGGGGAGTGCTATGAAGAGCCATTCTAATTCATTCCTGCCATTGATTACCGTCATCGTTCCGCTCGCCGGTAAAACCACCAATACCACCTTTATGGCCGGCGTTATGTTACCGTACGCTTCATGCGCAATTTCCTACCGAATACGTTGGGACATTGGAATGATTTACCATCAACGGTATCTCCAACTATCTTTGGCAAGGGAGTATCAAGGAAAAGAGCGCATTCCTATTTAAAAGGCCGGCAATGCACAAGTGACTCCTCCGCGATTGCGCGTGTCCATGGGCGACGTTGACCATCTACTATGCGATGGCCCGCATGTTCGTTTGCCCCTTGTAAATATTATGAAAAAAAGTCCATATCGAAAACAAAGACTGTATATCAAACGTAAATGTCAGTAGTTGTCAAATTGATATAAATTTTCTGTTTTTAAAGAAGTTCCGAGAATCAGCTTTGACAAAACTGAGAAAAAAATAATCCATCATAAACGTATTTAAAATTAAAGTTTATAAAAAAATTATCCATAAAAAAATTTAAAATTATACATAAAATCGCATATCGTAACACGAGCGAAACCGTCCCGCTACAAATTATAATTCTCTGTATTGTATAATGTACGTGCAGCTTTCTCTCAGGCTAACAACGCCAATTGCGTGAATTGTTGTAATTTCGCAGTATCATAGGCGCGACAGCGCACCGTGCGCGTGACGAGTCATCATTTATTTATTAACTTCAATTTTGTTGGGTATATCATACGTTATTTCACTAATTCAATTCACTGTTTGTCTGTCGAATGTGAAAGACTACTTTAACAAAGTTTTTGCAGCCTTAATGCAGCCAGTGTTTCAAACGCCTCAAGCTCTTTACGGCATTTCGCAATCATACATTCACGTATTCTGTATGCCTAGACAATTTAGCGAATATGCTAGGATTGCTAGGTAGACATACATTTTAAACTCTATAGGAAATATACATGGTTCCTAGGAATAGATGGAAAACGAATGTAATGTTATAAATAAGTACGGTAGACAATATTTTGATTGAAACGTTTGTACAAATTATAACAGCATTTTGGTAAAAACAAACCAAATTTGATTGTGGTTGCTTGAAAAAATAAAAGGTTCTTCTATCTTCAGCTTTCAACGTTTACACTTGACAGATCTATAACACGACAAGTCGTATCTTCTCATTGTATCTATTAATTTTTACAAAAAAAAAAAAAACTACTCAAGTCTCCAATTGTTACTTAGAAAATGCTTCCTGTTCCTGTATAACAATTTATTACACACATTTCCTCCCAGTTTTAGGTATGATTCTAGTAAATTTTATCTAATGACCTATCAGACTCGTTTCTTTTTGACATATATGTATATTTTGACTCAAGTCTTATGTGCATATCCCGTGTAAGAAGTAAGTCAAAATATACCTACTATTATAAAATACAAATTTTGTGGTATTTTCTTCTATATTATCAGCTCTTAGACGCGCATAACCACTCACTCCTGCCGCTCCCAGCACCATAGATGAATATGAACCAGCATCATAGATGAATATGAATATGTCCCAGCACACTGACTGTTTTACGACCGCGCGTGCGCTAGAGATGACATAATGCTTCCTACTCTTTCACTCACATACACTACAATTTTTTTTTATCGTTATATGTATTCTTCTAGGAGTGGCGTTACAATGCCTGGGCCGGCACGGAGAGGCCCTGGCGGCGTTCAGCTCGGGCCTGGCAGTGGAGCCGTCATCGAGACAGCTGCTGTCTGCATTGATGGAGGCATCGTTGAAGTCCCCGCTGCGCCAGAGTCTAGAACCCACGTTCAATCAGCTTCAGGCTATGAAGTTAGACCAATCGCCATTTGTTTTGATATCGGTATGTTCATTTCCATCATTCTCGTCGTACTTAAAATTGAACTGTTAGGTAGTTCTGTACAAATAACGTTTAGTAATGTTTTGCTGAATTTCGCTGAATTATTTGCTTAAATCGGTTTGGATCAGCCATCGATGATTTACCAGTTTTCGTTTAATTTACAAATTAAATATTGATCAGTAATAACGAACATAACTATATGGAAGATTCAGCTACATTCAGCTATTCTTAATATTTGCTAGTATATAATTTTTGTAACTAATATGATGACATAGAATTGTAGATAACATTTTTATTTCTGTAATTGAAGCTGTTATACTAAAAAAACTGTAGTGAAGTTCTTTTTAATCCAGCTATAAAAATGACCAATATATCTTGCGGCTTCTACGTCGTTGATTTGTCAGAAGGGGCACTAGCAAAGCGACTAGTCAGTTGCTTAATGGCACACTTAAAAATATATATAAAACTTCATTTTGCGCTAAAGAGACGAAAAAGATTATCTTACGGTTAATAACTTTGGTTTTTATCTACCTATTTTTATTGATTTCTCTTTATCTGTAAGTGAGCTATTTACAGAATTTGTTAAGGAATACAACGTTATTAGTGTAATTGTGATTGTAGTGAAAAAAAGAGGTATATGTTGCGTTTAGTTGTTAGAACTCCTTAGCTTGATCAGAAATTTTAGCGTTAACGTTATTAAAACACGAGACATTATAAATAAATAATGAGCACCTCATCTGCAACCTCCATTTAAGTTTACTTCTAATAAAATGGGTTAATTCTAAAATCCAATAAAAAATAATGTATAAACGTGGAACAGTGAATGCTGTAAAGGGGTTAGTGGTGGTACCGTTACTTAGTATTGTTAGAATATTTGTTGTATAATTGCAAATACCATGACGGGAGTGTTAAATTGCCTACCCATTGTCCACGGTATTTGTGGTATGGTATTAAAAATGTTATACTATTTGAAATGAGACATAGGTTTAATAAAAAAATCATAAGCAGTATTTATACAATGTTTTTATAGACAACACCTTGTCCTATTTAACACTGCCTATAATTTTAAATGGATCATAATATTTTTTTTATTTTAAATTAATTTGTAACGTTAGTGGATGGAGTGGCAAATATTGTCTCGCAAGGGCGAGAGGGCGAGTGAGATATTATGATATTCACCACTCCCTTTTTTTTCGGATATATTATTTATTTAAGTGGACTGTATTTGCGACCAAGTGCACTGGTGAATTCAACATACAATACAGATTAGATATTTCGGAACGATCCTGGAGCACAATACAGGAGGTCATACCGAGCAATTAAATTGCATGTACCTGCAGACCGCGGAGTAGAGCAGCGCCTCGGCTTCTTCCAAGTCCTCACCAGCGACTCGGGATATTTATATACGTGTAGATTTATTTACACGGAACAGACGTGTGCGCGTCCGGTGAGGTTGATCGTTATCACTCAAGTCGCGGGCGGTGTCAAACTCATGTGCGGAGGGTAGTATGGGAAGGAATGGGCACTGGAAATCTAAAGTGTATGCACAAAACAAACACAGCGACTTGGCGCATACTGTGGATATAAAATAAAATTATCGGGATTTGATTTTAGGAATCCCTTCGCTTCTAAAAATTACGAAGGTCGTGTGATTTATGGATGGCCCTGTATCAATCCGTGATACGCGCTATTCACTGCTTATTACCTGTCGTCGGTTCCAAAGAGTGTCCATGGCACGTACAACAATCGCTCGCATGTTATTTTTGGAATGATAAATAATACCATGTGTCTGATCGGTACGCTCAAATGCGATTAAGAAGTGGAACAGCTTATGACCATCTTTTAAAGAGCGACTACATGATCCAACCGCGAGAATAAGGCAGTCAAACCAAGGCAGGAAATATACCAAGACCTCGTGCCTGCATATCGAAATAATAAAAAATATGTGTGAGAAAACTTCATAAAAAGTACACGCATGTGCACGTAATAAAAAAGAGAGGAAAATAATGGTGATATTTAAAAAAAAGTCGGGCACTCGATTGACTTCCATTAATAACTTTTAAACGGTTGTGAGTTCAATAACAAAAATTAATAGGGAGCATCCTTAGGTTAAATGAAAACTTATTTAATACATTTTATCTCAATCCATTTCTTGCATTTTTCTAAAACGTGAAGACTAACCGACGCATAGACTAACGGACGGCGGTCCATATAATTTTTGATTTACATATTTTTTTTAAATAACCTAAAGTGAATCAATTCAAATATGAAATAATCTTATTATTTAATATCTCTGATTATTTGAACATTAATAATAAAGTCGAATTAACCTTTAGCTTAGAGTATAAGAACGATTTTATGTAGCGAAATTGAAATATGGCCACATATTGTACAATAAGCAATTGTTCAAAGGCTAACAAGGCACCTGACACTGCGCCAAACGACTTGACTAGCGTAGCGTTTGGGGCATCTATTTACATTAGTCAAACCTTTTTTTAAATGGGTGTCCATGTTCAGCAACACATTCTCAATCATGATCCTTATCCCTATAGCGGTCCGCTTTCTATTCCAATGCCGGTCATACAGTATTCATACGACCCGCTTTATAATGTACTTATTGAAAATGGGACCATAAAACACGAATGAATTTATTGCAAGTTCATACAAGCAGTGCAGTGGAGCAAGAGCTTGTGCTAGAATTAATATTTAGCATGTGCTATATCGTCGTTTTACGCATTGTGTCAATAGATGTAGGATATTGCAACAGCTTTGCGTTTGGACATGAAGCTGTTGCAATGCACCGCAATTTTTCTTCCAACACAATGCACTGAAGTTGTGAGGTTAGCTATGGTAACCGAAGATGTTCTAAAAACCGACCAGATATCGGCACACTAGAAAGGAATTACCTAAATCAAACGTGGACAATCTTAACAATTTCAAGGAGTCGAAATCGATTTAAAATCGCGCATGCGCATCCGTTGCGGCTTCGCTAAGCTCAGTTTTTGACATTTTGTGAGATCCCGTTTTCGTTTAATACAACCTTCGTTCGAAAATCGGACATTTAAGTGTGTCGTTTTGAGAACGTTTAAAGGCGGACTGTTAAAAATGCGACGTAGGCCCATAAAGTTTGACGGAAGCTGGTCTGCGGCTTCAAGGGCGCAGGGTTCACCTCTAGAATCCTGAATTCCCGGTCAGCGAGACGCGAAGCAAAAAATAAAACTTCGACTCTACTCCACGAAGGCGAGTGTCCGAATTGGACTGTTGGTACGTACCTGCGACGGTCGTCGTGCAGATACACGATCTAGTCGAAATACGGGCAATTGTTTGGTTGACGGTTGAATTGTTATTTCAACGTCACTTGCTTATTTGTACTTTTATAAATATACATTTATAAATGTAAATGTCCGATTCAACGATAAGAAACTCGACGAAGTCTTCCTAATTCACAAACTAAATATCTATTATTACACACCTATTTAGATAGGTATCTATTTTTGTTACTTATGCGACGCCCACATGGTGCGACAGAAAAAAAAGATATTAAAACTACTAAATGACGTGTCACGAGCCCTATTTGGCTTACGTATTGTGATATGTGGTCGTTTATTATTTGCTATGGTTACGATTGTTAAAACTCCGTGTGTGTTGTTTATATTTAAAATCTGAAGCGAAATTTTGATGCACGAATCCAAATGCATGCTTTTGCATTAAATTTCATTTGAATCCCACAAAAATGCATCTTCTAGGGAATACAAAAACTTTATCTACATCAAAATACGAACTATAACTGTATGCATTTAATATATAAAAATATATATGTTGGCGTTCTTTTTCCGTATGCACTTGTATCGTTCATCCTATTAAATTGCAATTTTGGTGATGTGTAAAGGAGGTGATATATGAAAAAAAAAATTAACATTGTCCCCGACTTTGTTTGCGCATTTGTACTATTAAACGGAACTAATAAACTAAAACTGTACCCTATACGTTAGTAAAATAGAATACTAACATTTTATATCCGCACATTATACCCATTCTAAAAATTACTGCACTCGCAAAAATCTACCTTATCCCCGAGTAATATAGCTTGCATTTTATTTAGATGTACTAGCATTTGCTCCCCGCTTCGTACAAACTGGGACCGCTAATAGAATCCGAGTTAAAATTATAGGGAAGAACTGAATCGTGGACAGAACCAGGATCAGAATCGAAAGAGGAAGTGACCCCAAGAAATCAAGAAATGGACTGGAGTGGAATACCAGTGTACAACCGGAATAAAACCGGAACCGGAAATGAAAACGAGATCGGGAGTGACATCGGCAGCGAGATCGATTTGAAAGAATTTCGTGAAACCGCCGATTGATATTCAGTTTCATGAAAATTATAGCGGTGAATTTAGTACGGATATGGATCTCTAACCGACGTGCTATCGCTCCTCTCGTTACTAACAACACCCATAATTTAAAGACACTTTTTAGTCCACTGTACTCGAGGACTATTTGCGTACGTCCGGCGGCGGTGGGGCGGCGGGGGGCGGCGGGTAGACATTTTCGGGGAGACTTACAGCCGCCCGCGGACAATGGGCCGGCCGGCTCTTTGAGCATAGGTATACGTCGCCGGCCGCGTTACAATTTACATACAATCTGCGTCCGTCGATCGGCAGTCGGATGCAAAAATGTACCACTCAAGTCGAAAACGACCGGATTATTTCAAGTATAGCCTTTTTTCCTCTGATTTATTCATGCGCTTTTTTCCCCCGTCGCTCCCGTGGGAGTCGATTGAAATTTTCGGTCGCCGAACGTCGATATACACAGTATGTTCTTATTAGCAGTGTTTAAATGCGTAATGAGGATGCATCTATATTAAAAAAAAAAACCGGCCAAGTGCGATAGCTGATTCGAGCGGTTCAGATTCTGCTTTACCCATATTCAACCTACGAAGTAGGGTAGATTGGATACGGTTGAAACAAAACAAATATCTTGCGAATGGTTATGAGAAGAGTGAGGGTGCAAGGGGAAAACGAAGCGGACGACAGGACCGAACACGTATCTCAATATTGCGACGTCCCACGCGCAGTCTTGTTGTGTAGAGGAGACCGCGTTGTATTTTGGCACCCAAAGGTAAGTATTTTTCTTCTGAGATTTATTTTATTATTGTGTTGTTCTATTTAAGTCAAAGTATTGAGTTTGTGTCTGTGATTTTTATGAGGCTCGTAGAATATGGAATAATAACTAGTTTGATTGTGTTATTATTACTACCATTATTATAAACTGTATTTTATTAAAGGCAGGTTTGGGACAGGTAGAAACAATTTTTGTGAGTACGGTTGAAACAGTAAACATATTGTTTTTTCTTGTTTTATAGAAACCAAGGGTTCGCGCAAGAAAGACTTCCAGAGGGGAGAGTGACTTGTCGAGGTATAAAGATGCATATGAAGCGGTTAAAACTGGAGATTTGCTACGAAAAGCGGCGGACTAGCATGAGATAAACCACTGTTCTCCCTGAGATATTTACAACAGCGACATGCATCGAGTCATTATATTCAGAGGGCAGATCCGTAGAAAAGTAGCACCAGTTGTAAACAGTGGGCTCACGAAAACCGCAAAGAAAGTGGTCTTAGCTGTGTTTGCCACAATCACGACTCAAATTGATCCCCAAACTAAATTATTAGATTTAAGAAATGTTTCTGTATAGTTTATTCCTAAAATAATATAAGTTTAATTTGCTTTCTTTTAAAGAATACTGTTGATTTTTATTATTTTTGTTAATTGCTTTAATTGCTTATTACTCGTCAAACACTGATTAAAATATGAGTATTTAAAACTTGAACACTGTTTAATGTTGTCATATGGTGCCATAATTACGCTTATAATTAAAATTTATAGCAAATGAAACATGTTAAAATATTATTTTTTTATTATATGGATGCGTTTCAACTGATTCCAATAGTTGTTTCAACCGCTCCTTGCACAGGGACGATTGATACAAATCGGATTTTTTTTAAGTTTTATTTACATGTAAAAATAGCACAGCAGGAGCTAAAATGGTGTAGCCCTTTCACAGTTAGAAACGCGCTCTTAAATTTGACATATCATCATAATCGCTAGGTTTATAAACAATAATACCATGAACAAAAAAACCAATTCGTTTCATCCGTACCCAGTCTACCCTACTAGGAATTCCATATGTTTATATAGATACACAGATTGATACTGCACCGGTCAAACACGACTACGAAGAAGTTTTTATATGCGCAGTTGTTAACATGCTGTTCGAGTTATCTAAGACGCGAATCATGGGAAATACATATACACGCTGAGAAGTAAACTTAGAGTATTTATTTCACCTATGACACTTAATATCAGCCTTTCATATTACGCTGTCACGAACTTCTTCTGTACATTAAATACTCGTACATATCGGCTTTTGGAGTGATACGAACAACTGAGAAATACTCATGAGTACAAAATGTTTGAAGTTTAAAAATGGGAGTTCATCAGTACTATACAGTGATATAGTAGAAGAAGTATCGTGGTAACGAAAAATTTCATAGACAGCTTATGTAGTAGAAGTTTCAACGCGCAGTTGAGTTCGACGATACCGTTTACTTTAAAACGAAACCGGTTTATTTTTGGGTATGTTATACCCTTAAAGCTCAGGCCCTTCGATCTGAAAGGAGACGAGCGTACGAGTGCAAGTTTCGTTAACGGGGCGTACGAAAATCCGATAGAAGTGAAGAGCGAACCACGATATTGTATTTACCCAGCGATTTTCCGCAGGTCGTCGGCCAAGAGCTGCTGGCGGCCGGCCAGTACCAGGCGGCGGTGGCCGTGCTGGAGGCCGCCTTGCGCATCGGCTCCTGCTCCCTCAAACTCAGGTGAGAAAAGTCCGGGGATAGAAGGAAGATGGAATGGTCGCTTTTTCTAAACAATTCCTCCCATTTTTCATACTTTATCAAATGTTACGTTATTGAAGGTGCGCATTACTTTTAGGTTGACTTTAAGAACAACGTGGAAAACAATTTATGTGGCGTACGATTAATACCAATAATATACGTATACAAAGTTGTAGCTTTGTAGCACGCGCTTAGAGATGAATTACAGCCTAGGGTAATGACCCTGATACAGATTATATAATGATATAATCTGTGATTTGGTGTTCTGGAAGACTTATTAAACTACCAAAGCAGAGACAGCTATATACTTTTGTATATAGCTGTCATGTAATGTTGTATACAACAACAAATATAATAAATATTCAACAATAAATCAGGACAAATAATACCTTGAAACAAGACACGATACGATAATTTTCACCAAATCGTTCTCTGTGATGTTCTCAAGTCACCATAAAAATATTTTACAAGGGGAATTTATAATAAAATACGGACAATTTATTTCACTGAGATATCGACTTTTTCACGTCGCCCCTTTATACTTAGGTCTTAATTACCTGACACTCCCCCTGCATGCGAGTCAACGGCGAGGAGCCATATCTCTGCGCCCGCGCCGCTTGATTTACTGCGCTCGCGCAGTTTAAGAAATGACATTTCGAGATAGTGAATTCGTGATACTATAATTTTTCGGGTATACCCGAATGTGTGACGTAACTGATTGCCTTCGTCGGTTTGAAATGAATTTATATTTCTTTTTTTTTAAGAAAATGTTGCGTGATGTTCGTTAAATAATCAAAAGAATTTCTGACGTAAGTGCCTTAGTTCTTTATAATTTAAACAGAATTGTCTTCAGCTTTTTTAGCAAACGATAATAAATTGACAGGTATCATAGTATATAGTCCCAATAATCTTTGTTATGAAGAATTTTTATTTTTTTCTGCTAACAAATTAAAGGAAAAAAATGCAGTACTTAATTAAGTTTTAGTATATTTTTTTACCATAATTTTTAGTATACTATAGTATACTCGTAGAATACTTCAATTATCTCAGAAAATTGCTCTAAATAAAGAAACAAAAGGTTTTCCGATATTCCCATTAAAAAGATTAGATAAACAATTTTCACATGAAAATGCCACTAAAAAAGAAAAAAATAACAACAAGAGAATGAGATCGTATCGGGTAATCTCGCAATCACGTTTCATTAACATGTAATATTTACTTAGTCATTTTTATTTACCGAAATCTAGGCATAGTGATATTATAGGATAGCAATAATTCTGCGCTATTTATTTATTAATATCGTTCCATTATCATCTCTGTCGGCCAGCAGATGAAATCGGAATATAGCGAGGGGGCAGGATGGGAGGTTTGAGTTTGTGGGACAATATTTAGGCGACTTTGTAGCTCGTTAGTATTTTTTTTTTTGACTTCTTTTTTACTTCTCTTTTCTTTAACTTCCCACTATAGAAATTGAAAAATTTTCAAAAATTGAGAAGTTACTGTTTTCAATTCTATTTTCAAAAATCGAGTGTTTATCTGTTTTTGGCGGTGATTTTGATCAAGCACACGTATACGCCTAGTCTTAACTTTTGAACTTTTCGCTGCGAAAACGTGGGTGGGCGTGTGTGTGTGTGCGTGATTAGTAGATTTACTGAAAATTTTAATCGTTTCTAATGATAATAAATCTCAAATGTAAAATTTTCGAATAAATGTTTTCATGAAATAAATTTTAGTCTACCTACTATATCGATCGCTATCAAAATCTAATCAACTCTTTTCCCCAAAAAAACGCATCAGTGTCGTATACCGCATATGAATCTTTTGAGTTGTTTAAAAGGTATCATTGGAGAAAATTTTTCAGATAAGCTTTTTTTTTGAATGTCTTTTAAGCTACTAATCTGATTAATTTACAAAGTCAATAGCAGCTTTTCTCAACAAAAAAAGAACGATGATCCTAGCAAACTGTCAAAATCAATTGGTTTGTTCGAGAGATATCGTTAATGAAAAATTTTCATAATAACTTGTAAAATTCTGTTTGGGTTGAAGGTTTACTACTCGATCAACTATTTTACTCCAAAACAACTATGCTGAATGTTGCAAAACGGAAAAAAGCGAATAAAGCATTCGAAATATAATGCAATCGAATAATTAAAAAAAAAATTTAATAAATCTAGATTTTTCAACTCGAAAAGCTCTAAAAGTATCTAAACGTAAAATTGCACTTTTAATTTTTGAGCTCGGAAAGTTCGAAAAAGCACTGAAATCAATTTTTTTACTTCGTAGAACTCATTAATTTACTTCTAGGTATATTTTTGAACGCTTTCAGCTCAGAAGTAGCAAGCTTAGAAGATCGACATTCTTTCGAATTTTCGAGCTCGAAAAGTTCAATAACTTGTATCATATTTTTGATCTCGAGAAGCTCAAAAACGCATCCATAAGTAAGATCGGGAGAAGTTTTGGCGATGGCAGGCAAAGTCAACCGTTTTTCAGATTTTTAAAAATATTTCAGCCAATGCTTTTTCAGTACTATTCTTTGAAACATAAAATAACATTTTAACGAAAAATAAATGGGCAAGTTCGAAAGGCCAAATAGACTTTTAGGTCTACATTAAATGAGTGAAAAAATTGATAATATGAAGAAATATATATATGTATGTTTAAAATTATTATAGTTTTCCTCTAATCGAATTTAGAAGAATATTCACGTCTACAATTGAATTTGTAATTCCAAAATTTCTCTATTCAAAAATGTTTCTTTAAGTAAGGTACTTGTTATTGTCCTTAAATCACTTTGCGTTTACGCACTGTAACATCAATATCATAATGATTTTTCATATCTCGTTGATTCAGTTCCCAAGTAACACATAACCCACATATTAGCACAAAAGTGGATACGGATTTATGTCCTAGAATCAAACTAACACTTTTAATTGACTATTACAAATAAATTTACATAAAATTCTTTGTGTATGAGCTTGTGACATTGTATGCTTTTTATAATGGTGTTTTGTGTTACTGTATTATAGCCTAGATAGGTACATGTGTGCCGAAGAATTAGATGAGCAAAATTGAACTCTGAAGACCTGTGCGCCTAGGGTTTTGCATCTCATGTTTAAAATTGGTATTAGAGTCCATGGCTTCGTGACTGATAAAGCTTCATGATCAATCCTCGGGGCTTATACTCTCTTCTTCTTAGAGAGGCAACATTGAAATAGGGATAGCAAAGACACGGACATTTAACTCATATAAATCTAGCAACGTGCATCTAAAGTCACAAGCAAACATTTCAATTGTACCTAGTAGAACTCGATCGTATAAAGTCGAACACATCACAGCTAAAACCATAGACGATCGTCGGCCTCGCCTTGTAAGGCTTATCCCACGTTTTTGTCTTGTCGATGGTGCGAGCTTCAAAACGCGAGCCGGGTGACGGACCGTTTTATTTGTTTTTTGTCATGTTTTTTTTTTTTATTTATCATACACGGCGACGAAACCCACACCTCGAGGCGATCCTATCGCGTCTTGATCGATTGGATCGTCGGCGGGGGTGTATTCTCTAACCTAGAACGCCCTACAATAAAATGACATTTAAACGAATCTCATTGTGTCACAATTTTTTTTTTTTTTTATATGTTCATAAGTTAATATACGCGAAGGCATACCCTTACAAACCAGTAGGCACCGAGATCAAATATTGACCTATGAGTTTTGAATTTAAATCGAGTGCAACCCACTCGCTTCTTTCCTCGTAGATAACGTCCAGCAATCGGTCCAGGTTGTAGCAACGGTACAGGTGACAGCAGCCGTTAGCGGACCCCCCCACTCCAGACCGCCCTGGGTCTGCGTGTAGGGTTTGAAGTCCAAACAAACCTTCTGGATGAAAGTTGAGAGGACGACGGAATAGATCCATACACGTCCTTACAATAAAAATTATTGTCATTTTTATTAACCCCCTATATATATATAAATGAAATAAATACATTTTACAGACTTATTACGAGATCTCCAAAACTATAGGTCCGATTGATTTGAACTTTGACACAGTTACTCTTTTCGGGACGTAGGCGCTCCCAGAATCTGGTTTTACATAAAGTCTGCATTAAAAAGTCCAGCCACATGCACCTGTATTAGGGAATGATAATAGTGTTCATTAGTCAACAGATGTTTGCTTATGTGATCGACTTTAACTTTTTGTAAATGTATTTCATTTTTAACGTCATTTATATACGTTTATTATAAATTTTTAATCCGTTATGAATACAATGATTCAGGTTAAGTAAACAAAGTAATTTTCTGCCCGGATGAGCACAGAATGCATATGTAGTACTTTTATTAGAATCGTGAATAGTTTTTATAATTTATCCCTTCGCGG
Source organism: Eumeta japonica (assembly GCA_005406025.1). Lineage (NCBI taxonomy): Eukaryota > Metazoa > Arthropoda > Insecta > Lepidoptera > Psychidae > Eumeta > Eumeta japonica. Next base: position 155,956 of record BGZK01001219.1, read on the forward strand.
GACACAGAACGTTCAAAATAATATATCCAAATTTATATCCAAATTTATATCCAAATTTATTGTAAAAATACATTTAAGATTTAAATTTCTGTCACGTTTCTTTTGAACAATAACCATATTGAGGAATTGAAGACAGATTTTCCTTCAAGTACCTACCCCCTTAATATGTAGCGAAAATTTTTAATTGATAAAAAAAAAGATTGTTTTTTGTACAATTTAATGTTTGGTTTTCGATATCCTACCAAACGCAAAGGTACATCTTCCGACAAGGGAGTTGGACTTGTAAGACAAACGAATTGTATTTTTCTTGAAATATTTAAATCTCGATGCCAGCGACCTATTCATGACCGACAGTTTAACGTGGTCTCCGAAGCACGGAACCGTTAGTTTAATTTTAGCCTATTTTGAAAATTCTTAACCTTGACAATTCGTCTGTGATCAGGACAAAATCCGTTACATCTTAATTAGTAAGCAACTCGCCAATCATACGTTATTTGCTGTCAAGTGTTTAATGTTGTAAAAAGCTGTTTTTTTTTTAGAATAAATTATTACTTTAACCTCGTACATTTTTTAAATGGATTTCGTTTCTAATTACAAATCCTGATTATACTTTTTACTATTTTTTATATTAGTAATATTTAGACAAATAATACAAAAACTATAAATGTTAACGAAAACCCACTCCTGTTACATCTTTGATATAATTATTTAGAAATTAGTAAACTGAACTTAATGCAAAGAGAATTTTAGCCATAATTAATTCATTTATCACTATAAAAATAATTTATTAAAGTTTCAGTTTTACGTATCATGGATAATAATATTTTTTAATAAAAAAGCAAATTGTAAATTTACATTTTACAAAACTTTTTTTAAAAAAATTCCATAAAGTTATAATAAATAACATACTTATAATAAATTATGAAGCTTTTATTTCTAATAATTCACATGTATCAAGCATGAATGGAAGTTATTAACAAGAACATTTTTAGACGAGTCACTAATGTTTTAATTGGCATTGTATAAGAAAATGTCTACCTTACGATAATAATTTCTTTATTCATTTTTTTCTAATTTATTTTTTTGCAACTCTTTTACTTTTATATTTACTTTGTATATTTAAATCCGTCTGAGAGTCCTTCAGCACTACCCTCCCATACTCTTCCTTAAATACCTATGTCGCGAAAGTTTACGCCTACTTCATAATTTTTTGTGCGTTCAAAACGTTAAGTTATTCTGGCCTGCAACACATAATATATGGTCAAAACCAATTACATTAGTTCTAACGAATCTTTTGAATCCTTTGAAGGGATTTGAAAATATATATTACTTACAAATTATATATTAGCGTAGATGATTTTACGCTCAAACGATGAAAAAAAAAAATATTTTGATAGAATCGATATTTTATGCATTTTTGCTTTATTTTTAGACCTATGAACAATCAACATCCATTGTGTTTGTATTTTTTCTGGTAATCACATTGGATATAATAATTGTATTATACTGAGTAGTTTTTATATAGGTACGCCAAAACAAAGTTTCATATCCAAAGAATATACGTAATACATTCGCACTTTCGTGTTACCATCCCAATATAAATACGCGAATTCAACTCTAATCTCCTGTTATGTCATACAAAGTTGTTTCTGTTAATAAGACTCCAATTGTTTATTATTTAAACCATATTATATATACCTGTCCAACTTAAACATCTTGAGACAAATACAAACTACATGATACATCCAACAAAAGCATCGCCTCGTGTTTTTAAGATACTCATCCGTTGTAATGCGCTGTGTAGGCTACCCATTAAAAAGCAGAACTTGGCCTAACCGAGCTTTACATATTTTTTATGTCTTGTTGATATTCCTTATTGAAGAACGTTTGACGCAAGATCTGGCATTCAAGTGGTTACCGATAGGAAATTAAAAAAAATATAAGGACTTGCAAGTATGCCTTTGCATGTTGTGTATGACAAAATTGAAGTTATAATGCAGAATCAGAATATGAATATGAATGAAATAGAACCCGTTAAAAACCTTACAACTATCAACCTATCTCCGAAAGCTTCAATCCTACACTAAATTCTACACTAACCTTGTCAATTCAGTATCGAACTAGGATTGTCACTTTAAGCAAGATTTAAGTTTTTGATGTTTTCAAACCGGCCTATACGTATGACGACAAGTGACCGTAATGACGGGAAACTATATTCCAAGTCACCGCAACTCTGTGGCCGTGCCTACATTTTTTTCCAAAAGCTCCTGTTCGACCCCCGCCGAGAGGGATTAAGAGGTGTTAAATCTCACGTCATATTAAACGTCCGCGACCGATCGGTTTAAGTCGCGGACTCGAATTAAATTTTTTATCGCCAATAACAAAATTTACGAAGCTCTGTCTGTTAATGTCTACAAATTTTTGATTTTCACTTTTTCAAAAGATGATTGCGCGAGGCTTCAAAATAAACTCCGTCGTATGAAACTTAAACCTATTTTAAGGCGTTCCTCTAATTCGATCACCCTGTGTATTATTACAGTAATAACCGCAGTCATTAAATTTTGTATATTTTGACGCGAAAGGCTGCTAAGAAAACCTTTTCGGACGTGGCTCATTAGAGCAAAAGGGCCCGGTGATTACCGCATTCCTCAGCGTTCGGTTTCTCAAAAAAGCTCACAGAGGTCGACGGCGATCGTCGGAAAGGTACGACTTTTCGGTCGTGCCCGTGCCACGTTTCTGCTTACTCCCATTGCGTATGTGTCTAATGATATACGAAACAGTCGCTCCTTTGCGTGTGATTTGTTTACACATGAAATATCATGAGTTACATTGAATACATCGCCATGTATTCAATGGAACTGATGAGCGATGCAATTCTTTTTGGATCTTTCTTAGACAGAACGGATTTCGCATAGAAAATTTACAGAATCTATGTAAATTTAAAAAAAAAAAGATATTATTTGTAATTACTTCGATATCTGCCTGTATGAGTTGTATCTATTGCAACTTTATTTTAATAGAATTAACAAATACATTTGAAATTTGGAATAAATACAGTAAATAGTGATTAAAAAGAAATTCATTGTACGTAAGCCAAATTTTGATCAATATAATTAGAAAGAGTTCAGACGCATCTAAGTGAAATGAAGACTATCTAATGGGTTTTCAATCAAAATATAATAACAATAACCATTTCTTTATAATTTTTCGCAACATGTTTCATTTTCACGATTAATTACGGGGCACAAGTCCTAACTCATTACCCCCAAATCAGCAAATTTACACAAAACAATTAGTTACTGAAGTAATTATATATTATTGTTATTGTTACAATTGCTATCATTGATATTAGTCCGTTAATGATGTCTTAATAATTAACTCTTTGTAAATAATAATTATGTTATTATTTATAAATACAATACTAAGAAAATATGACTGCAGAAATAAGTCACATTTTTCTATAGTTGAACATAATAATAATAATGAAAATAAAGCCATTATTCTCTGACCAAAAAGCAATACATATTTTAGCTTATATACAATATAAAATAAAATAAATATTTAATAAAGATTAAGTTTAAGTAGAGATTGGTGAATAGTACTTATGAAATCAAATGAACTGTATATTTAATGGTAAAGAGTATTACGACATTCAATTAGTAATTTTGTGTTGCAATCTTTTCATTAAAAACAACCTTCGGTTATAAAATGGAATACTAATATGCAGTGAAAAACATTTTTGTTTTATTACAGTAAGTTACTTTACGATTAGACATTATTACCCTAATTCCAAAGAATGTTTTCCATGTTGACAATATACAGCAAATATAAAATGCGGACGACTGTTAATTTAATACGCACTGATAATAAATTAGTTCTATGCCAGGCCGACGCATGCACTAGACCACAAAGTATTACCCAATCAAATATCTGAAAACATTCCTTGCAGGGGTTCCGTGTTCAGCGCCTTGAGCTCAGCGCACTGGGCCCTGAGCCAGCTGGACGCTGCCATAGAATACATGCAGCAGGACCTGGCGGTCGCCAAGTCCCTGGGCGACGCGGCCGGCGAGTGCCGGGCGCACGGCAACCTCGGCGCGGCGTACTTCAGCCAGGGCTCCTACAACGACGCGCTCACCGCCCACAGGTACCAGCTCGTGTTGGCCATGAAGTGCAAGGTGAGTGTTTTTGTGTAAACGCCGGAGACGTTTAAAAAGCTGTTATCGGTGCATAAAAAAAGCAGTGTTTGGTTCGGTGCAATCTTTGACACGTCCCGTCCGCATTACTCAGTAAGTCGTCAACAATAACGCATTTTATTATCCTCGAGAGACTACAAAACTTGCCTTCGCATAGTTTAGTTTGAACCCGTAACGCATCCACGTACGTCAAGAACGGGGTAACAACGAACATTCTTTTAATGCCTTACTAAATTATGTTACTTATATTGACATAATATTTTCACAATTTGTATTGATTCGCTGCACACCACCGCGTACCGGGTCGAAGAACATTTACATGTTAAAAGTCCATTTCCAAGACAAAAAAGAAGGCGGGTTGGATTGGGTTTCTTTTTGTATAGCAATGTTGTCGGCTGTCTTCGGCAAAAACGTTCTTCCGGATTTGATACCAGTTCCGATGGAATGTCTATCTCATCCTAACTCTTATATCACACATCTAATCCTGACCCTAGTTTCGTTTCCGGTCTTAATCCTGTTTCAACTCCCATTTTGGTCTTTTTAATTGTAGAATACTTTAAAATCCATTAATGACCGTGTCCCTTAAGGTCTCACTTTCGGAAATCTCTTCTCCAGACCTTGTTAAATTGTCGGTCATTCTATTAAATTTAATAAAAGACGGTACAGCAACTTTTCCCATAACTATAATAAAAAAGATAACACAATTTTAAATCTTAAAAAAACTTGCAAATATTAAAAACAACGTTTCTCTAATGAAGAATTCTAACATTGAGAATGTTTTTCGATCGCTTCAGTAGGAACTCCATTTTTAGTGAAAGTGCAAATTCACTCGTGGGTCGTAGGTCTCTAAATGAATGTTTAAATTGTAAAAGATACAAATAGATAAAGCTATATTATGGTTAAAAAAATTTGATAAAATTGATGAAATTTTGAGAATAAGTATCGCAATATTCGCTAAAAATGGGTGTTTTTAAGGGATTCGGGCATTTTTAAACCTATTTAGATATTTCTTTTTTTAAGCTAAGAAAACGTGAGCATTTTTCTTTTTTTGGAAAAAATAACATTTTTCTAGAATCGTAATTTTTTTCATAATCGGCCATTTCACGTGTTTTGACTTGTGTCGAATTTGAACAAAAGTGCTGATAATTATTTATAATGACAAAAAAGGTTAATTGTAATCTATGGATAAGTTTTTTTTTCGAATCATTAAAAAAATAGAACAAGGAGTAACTTATAAATTATGTACACCTAGTTAATAAATATTATTTGGGCTCTAATTTTTGTTTGTATCCCTTCTGTTACTGAGTTCATTCTCATATCATATTTCATTTCTTTCTCATGTATATATTATTTCATAGTTCATTCTCATATATATCGTAACTGACGGTCGTGCACCTAGAGCACGAAATGTATGAATTTAATATAAAATATCGTTTCCTACTTTGCACCCTATCAAGAAATGATTTCTGAAACATATGAAATACTACATGAAAGTATGTCAATGTTATTTATCAACAGATAATCATAAAACCGGCCAAATGTACCTCGTGTTCGTGCCAAAGATCCCCAAACGAAATATTTTTTTTAATGTATACGGATGTATTATGTTCGATTGAACCCCTAAGCGCTTGAATTCAATTGCACTTAGCCCATCTTATAAGATTCCATAATCGAGACAGACTATACCGTCTTATTTACCTTTATGGACATAACTGTTTCGTTTTTACGAGGTCGTAAAAATATACAAACATCCTTCCCTGTGGCCACCTGCGCTACGAAAAAAATTCTTATACCTAACACTGACGCTAATAAGCACGCGAATTACGCATCAATAGCTTAGCGAGTCGAGCTGCTTGAGCCTTTTGAAAATGTAAACAAAGCGCCGTTTAAGCGTCGACACACCAAAACGGAAGGTGCAATCCGACGAGTTATTTCCAAGTAGCGCTTTCGTTAGAGCATTCCTACTCTTTAGTCTGTGGACAGGCGGCTCCGCGCCGGGCGATCCGCGGCATCCGGGAATTCCCATAGAATTTAATGAAGATGTAATTTTGTAATGTATTTCAACCCGGCCGGGTGCTGCAAACGGCCGTTTGCACCTTTTTCTGTTTAACAGCCCGCACTAAGTCGACAGAGTTCTAATGCTTAACATTTTTTTAGAGAAATTGCGTTAATTGCGGTCGAATGTTGTAGCAAACGCGACTTCATTAGGTGTAGATGTCTTTCATAGTTTTCAGCTTACAATCCTTGAAACGTTACGTATACATGTATGTAAATTAAGAATAGTTTAGCCCTGAGGCCTTGGTTGCGTCTTCTGCATCTCTTCATCTGCATCATCTTGCTTGCCTGCAAAAGAGAAGATGGTGAAGAAGAATAGAGTGCACGTTCTTCCATTCTCTTACTCTCGTAATACTCACATTGTAGTTCTATCTGTCCTTTATCTACAAAAAAATGAAGTAGCCATTTCTCCAACTAATTTTAATTTAATGATTGAAGCAAAAACAACTTAAAAAGAAACATAACTTGCATTCATCTTTTCAAGCACTGAACAAATCCTTTTGATTTATTTATGATAATAATAAATACCTTTACATTTTATCAATGTCTTTTTGCTATATTTAGAAAATTATATATGACATATATATATATATATGTATGTCATATATAACATATATATAATATGCATAATAATAAGTTCTAAGTAAAGTTCGAAAGTGCTGATATATTGAAATATATTCAGTAATACTACTAAACATTATTTCATCGGCTACAAACGACACAAGAAACTGGCCACCTTGCATACTTCTACCAGAAGGTTTTTTTACTCGGTACAATAATAGAATGCACGAAACGTAACATAATAAAAGTTGATGCATTCGCTTTGATATTAATATGGTAGTATGGCGTATGTAAATCAATCCGTTATCGCGTCGTGTCGCACATACTTAATTAGCTAGATAGTTTTCTGTTGGGTTGGGACTAGTGATGTGTCTAGATCAATTAATAATAATAGTATCGATAAGAGTTGTCAATATTTTGGGTATAAGATAAAAATTTTAAACATACATTTCTATAAGTAAGTATGAAAAGCTTAATTGTTAAACATATAATTTTAAGTATGGTATTCAATTATTAAATCTGTACTCACATATGATGAGTTGTGTCTAGTAAAAAAAATAATTTCTCAATGATTGAACTAAAAGCGTTGTGATGAAAGTTGTAAGATAATATCCGTTGCTTAGAGTTACACATCAATAATACCTATTTATTATTTACATATTTTATTGTTGGTACTGTAATGGCATTATATATATCATTATATATGCTAGATACGTCATTTTGTTCTGTACACTTAGTGTTCCGTAGTAGCTTCAGATAGAAATTAAACTAACATAATTCAAAGTATTTGAATTCAAATTCAAATACTTTGACTTATGTTAATATGTAGCTTACAAGAAGTTTTCTTAACTTATATGATTTTTTTTTAAAGTTTCAAATTTACAGACTGCAATATTCATTCATTCATTCAATACACATATTAACACTCTTATACACGTGTTAATACTATTGTAATATTTTTTGAAGTGTGCCATTTCTTCAAATATTATATCTGTATGTATTTATTGATTTAGTTAAAACTCGTCCTATATGTGTATTTTTTTTTCCACAACCATTATCTGTGCTATGAAAACACACCATACAATTTCCCAAAAACTTTACATTATAAAAATCTTTCTTCTCACCGTTATGTAATTTATAATTCAATCACAAACACCATAGATCGTTTTCGTCTCAGTTTTAATAACTGTCCATAAATATCGACAATCGACAACCATGTCGTGTCGCATCACCAGCGCCGTCCGTCGAGACAAAGGCTCTGTAGGCGACTGTCGTCAACTCGTTTTTTTGTTCCCACTTCCTGAGTAAAGGGATGCGGCACATTCTGGTCTTCTTTTATTTTGTAGATTTTTATTTGTTTTTTGTCTTATAAGGATTTCCCTCGTTTTTGTTCCGTTTGTTTTTATGGTTTATGTTTAAATATAATATTCATTTCCATTTTATAAATGGTAAGAAATGGAAGGTTGGTTCAATCTTTTTCATATACATAGACAATACGGTAGAAATTGAAAATGAAATCCATGTCCCATTCATCAAATAATAATTAATGTGTTTCGTAAAATAGTTTAAGATTAAACATAATACTTCTTTTTCTCTGAAATGTTATTTTTACGGTTATACGCGCACGTAAGACAATTATTTTTCATATGTCATATTCATTTATATTAAATCTCGAATTAGTTTTAAACCACATTATGATATTTGGATAAGTGTTATTTCATCTAATTTATCTAATTCATTAACAGCTTCCCCAGGGCGGATATAATAGATTTTCTATCCTCCCACTTCCGCTTCCATTCTCGCCCCCTCTCCGCGGTCATATGGGTTTGAAGGAGTTAAGCCCCCATGCCGGCCCGTTGCGCGGGCGGGGGTTAACGACCGTCGTCACCAATGCGGTGACGGCTTAACGGGGCTGACGTGCTCTCTTAACGGGGTACGGAGCAAGTGGTTTAATTTGACTTAACTAAAAAACTCATATATCACTTCAAACTTGGTATTATCTAGTTCCAACGCGATTCTCCTAACCACTGAGTCACCATCGTATGTTTCATTGGTTCACAAATTTTTTTTTTTTGCGAAATAAATCGAAAGTGTTTATAAACGTTTCTCTGTCACATATCGAGTATGTTTCTGGGTATACCCGTTCCCATTACCCATTACCCAGGTATAACTAAAAATTTCACACCAGTGTCGCAAAGCCTACATATGCTTACTCGAAGCAGGAAGAATAACTATCACGTCCACGTCCTTTGAAAATCATAGGAAGCATATGTAAAAACCCCAATCTTAATCGGATGGATGTCACTAAAGTTACAAATACGGTCGGGGCCAAATGATAACGAAATAAACAAATCAAAGCAAAAATATCTTTATTTCGTAGGTAATAGAATTACATTTGAAGTACATCATCATTTTATTGTTTGGACATTAACATTACCGCCAATTCCAAATGCTGATTCACTTTAAAAAGAATGGGCAAAAAAACTCAAGATTTGCTACTTTTTTGGTCAAAAATATAGAACACAGAATCGCTAATAAAACTAGTACAACACCTAGAAATTACACGAAAGAACTTGATAGCCGAGCAGTTCAATCTGAAGAGTTTTTTTTTTGCGTAAATATATTCAGATACGTATAATAGCCCTTACAAATATTTTTTTAATGAATTGTGTAAATTCATGAAAACACTAATTGCTACCCAAGCTTATCTCGGTACAAGACTCAAAACTATATTCGAATCGGTTCTGCCGTTGTGGAGGTTAGCGTACACAAACGTACATACAAACGGACAAAAGTTCGTTTACTGTTTTCTTATATGTATTGATGTACAATTACGTGTAATCATGTGATATTTTAATCCGATGCTAAAGCCATTACTGTTTCCTGACAAGGGAACTCTTAACGGAGCCGCCTCGAGTTTTCGCAGTCCATAGTTTATAACGAAGCCCATTAATCATCAAATGTTGATAGTGGCAGAATATTGAAACTAAATTCTGTATATAAGTTCAGTTTTGACCATAACCTGGTGATACAGCCGAGGCATCTCAGAGGAGTCGCCAGTGCGTTGCCGACCTCTTAGTAAGGAATAGGATATCTAATGGAAGGGGATGGTATTAATGGAAGGACGAGGGGAAGTGGACTTTGATTTGGTTTGAAATCATTGTTGAGGAGTTTCTTCAAAAATATTTTTCCAAATATTTTTGAATTTACCTCATAACTGCAAGCTTTCAGATATCCACATCAATATATATCACGCTACACTGATAATGCTTATAGAATATACAGAATTATTTATTCCTTTTCAGGACACCCAAGCAGCGGCATCAGCTCTGACATCACTAGGTCACGTATACACAGCTATTGGAGACTACCCTAACGCCCTGGCCAGCCACAAGCAATGCGTGCAGCTCGTCAAGCAAATGGGAGCCAAACTGCAGGAAGCCCGAGAAATAGGAAACGTGGGGGCCGTATATCTGGCTATGGGAGAATTCGATTCGGCCGTAGATTGTCATAACCAGCATCTAAAGTTGGCTAGGAGACTAGGAGACCAAGTGAGTTGGGCATTTCTTTTTCTACCAACTCGCATGGAGATGCATCGTGTTCAAAACCAAAAATGCCAACCAAATTCTCAATAGAAAATTAGTTATCCACTTCACTTATTCGAATACTTCAGTCTAGTCCCGGCGCTTATGTACCAAAGATATTACAGAATAACGGTTCGGTCTTCACAGAACCAGAACTTCAACGATATTCTGACGAATTCAACAAAAGTTTAGCTTCTGCCATAACGAATTTAGTTTTTTTTTGGATAAACTTTCTTATATATTACGCGAGCCACAACGCTTAAATTTATCGTCGCATTTAGGCTACACATTATGTCCATAATTGATATTTATTACAATAGTTTTAGCAACAATAGATATCATTGTATTATTTATTACTCCAAACCCACAACAATGTCCATAGCAAACACTGTTCTCATTATTATTCGAGAAGAGATCTTTCAAGTTGATTTGTCTGATGAAAGAAATAGTAACACCCGATTGACTGTGAAATCCGTATACTTAGTTGATTATTTAATTGCCAGAGATGTATGTAGACAATTATTACTGTTTTGCAAAATGAAAATGATTGTGCAAAGATCAAAGTGCAAATAATTAAACTAATCGGAGCTGTAGTGAAAATAACAGCACTACGTATTTATTTTCATTATGAACAATCAAACAAAACAAGAAGATATTGTGGCCGTATATCTGGAGTTTCATTGTACAAACAGAAATATCCATTAATAATAAACAACTCTATAACCAATTTTTTGTCTATTTCATGAACATATAAATATTGGATAAATCACGAAAATTTGCGGCGCTAAACGGCGCTAATGTCGTGCACGTGGCTAATGCGTTATCGAAGACAAGCGATATATAAGTTACGTCTTTCAGGTCGAAGAAGCTAGGGCTTACTCCAATCTGGGCTCCTCGTACCATTACAGGAGGAACTTCACTCAAGCCATAACTTACCATGAGCAAGTGCTGCGTATCGCTCAAAACCTGGGCGACCGTGCGATAGAAGCCAGGGCTTATGCTGGATTAGGCCATGCTGCCAGGTAGCACATTTCTTCCTCTTCTTTTCTTATAGCATTTTCTAATGACAAACGAGCTTGTGAGACACCAGAAAATAGGCTGTCATCGCGCCAACGGACACTTGCAAACCCAGTAAGTTGTCGGCACCTCGGTAGGAATAGGATATCTGATGGAGTGGAATTGATGAAGGGGGTATGAAGCGATGGAGGACGGGTGGATCACTCGAATTCTCATTTACAGAACAAAATGCAAAAGTGGAAACTGTTATTTCACGTTTGTACTTTATGGGAGTGTGATAGCTTACCGATCCAGCCTATCCGTTTACATGCTGCAGCCAAGTCGAGCACAGCATGGCTCTACCATTAGTATATTTCTGATGACGTTGAATTGCAATTCTATTTTAACTATAATAAACTTATAAATCGTTTATTGTATTGTTTTCCGTTTATTATACGATTCCTTTTAATTAACATGATAGTAAATTTTACTTGACTATTTTCCAGGTGTGCTGGCGAATACACCCAAGCGAAGAAATGGCACGAAAGACAATTGGACGTAGCTTTAACTGCCAGGGACAAGGTTAAAATTCAGATATTTATTAAATACTTCTTAAACTACGCGTGTCACCTTATTGAAAATGCGCATTTAATTCACAAGTTTTTTGAGTAATTGAAATTACATTTACAAAATTACACAGTATAAAAAAAAGTTTGATTACAAACATGTAATTCATCATATCACATTATTTATAGTGTACGTGTATATATCATCACATTATATATATAGTTATTAATTTTACCTGAAATATACCCCAATTTTTCCTATCTTCTAGGTCGGCGAGGGTAGAGCCTGCTCTAACCTTGGCATAGTGTACCAACTGCTGGGAGAACATGATGCTGCACTGAAGCTGCATCAAGCACACCTCACAATCGCCAGACAGTTACAGGTTACTAAAATAAAACATGCTCTTTTTAAAATATCGTTTTATTTCCTAATAAGAACTTTTCGAAAAATTAATGGTACAAGGACATAAAAGAATGTCTTTACATATATTTAATCGTTAATTTTAACAAGTTATTTATTTTTAATTAAGTACAAATATTTTTAAAACAAAATCCTGAATAGTACCTTCAAATTTATGAAGCGAATTATATATTTTGCTTTATTATTTTCTAGGATAAAGCGGGCATGGGCCGAGCTTACGGAAACATCGGGAACGCGTACTCCGCCGCGGGCTTTTATGAGCAGGCCATCAAGTATCATAAGCAAGAACTGACAATTTCCAAAGAAGTGCACGACAGGAGTTCTGAAGCCTCCACACACGGCAACTTGGCCGTGGCGTACCAGGCCCTGGGCGCTCACGACATGGCGTTATTCCACTACAGGGCTCACTTAGGTAAAGATCCATCTAGAATGTTGGACTTTGTCATGTACATGCGCAATATATCTGGGTTTTCAAAAGAAACGGTTTCGAGTGTTGACCTATTTTTATGTGATTGAGGTGGTACACTCCGTTATTCACGGGACCTACTAGTAACTACATATTTTTCTAATAAAATACTAATTAATGTCCTTGCATTTTTCAAATGAAGGCAGTTAAAGGCGTCATATGAAAACATGTGCAAATTTCAAATTTTTAACATGAAATAGGAACTGTACGGTTTTTCATCGTTTTTCAGGGATAGCTCGAGAGCTGAAAGACGCAGCGGGCGAGGCGTGCGCCTTGCTGAACTTGGGCAACTGCCTGTCGTCGCGCGGGGAGTTCTCCCAGGCGGTGCCGTACTACGAGCAGCATCTGATGCTTTCCCAAGAGCTGGGGGATGTCGCCGCGGAGGCCAAGGCTTGCCATTTTCTTGGATACGCTCATTATTGTTTAGGAAATTATAGAGAGGCTGTTAGGTGAGACCGCTGTTCTGATATAAATTTCTTAAATAATTATGCACTTTGTTCATTTGTTATTTATTTCAAAATGATAAGGATTTGTATATATCAAATAACTGTAAAACAGATGTACAAGTTTAGATTATTTTATAAGAAGATGTAACAAAAAAGTAACGGAAATATATATCGAGATATAAAAGTGTAATAATTACACGGCAAAGCTATTGGACAGTTCGTTATCAAAATGAGAAGAATCACACTTTCATATTTGGAAAAGGGCGCAGAATACTTTTCGTTTCTTAAAAAAACAAATTCTTATGGTAATGGTGTAGGGTTGAAATAAGAAACAATCTAAAGCAACTGTAAAGTCGTAAAACTGATGGCATTTACGGGTAGGGGGAAATTATGTTAAGTGCTATATTCTAAGAACGAGTTAAGGCAACCACTTGCCCACAGTGAACAATCCCATTGTGGATTCGCCATTTCATCACGAGTGGACCTAAATTATCTATGTATGAATCGATTTATATTGGACAGATAGGTCTGAATATTTTGTGACAATTAATTCTCGCTTTTTCTTAGACGAAATAGAGTTAGTATCGCCACATCTGAACCTTTTGAGCTATCATACGTATCTGTGTTTTTCAGATATTACGACCAAGACCTGTCTTTAGCCAAAGATCTCCAGGATAAAATGAACATGGGTAGGGCCTATTGCAATTTAGGACTCGCGCATATGGCTTTGGGCAATTTGGAAACGGCTTTGGAATGCCAGAAGTACTTCCTAGCCATCGCGCATATGACGCAACATTTACAAGGCAAGTTTAGAGCATTGGGTAACATTGGAGACGTTCTGATCAAAATGGGGGATATCGAAGAAGCCGTGAAAATGTATCAGAGACAACTTGGATTCGCTAGACAGGTAAACGCATTTTTGGCTAATACATTTTTGATGAAAATTTATAACTAGATAATATTTTTCACAAAAATTTAACAATTTTTTTATAGTTTTTAACATAATCATGCTCACCATCACTATATTTATAATCCATTCTAAATAAATTACTTCAATAGTTCACTATAATTATATATTTATTTGCAGTACAATTAAAATCACCTTGAACGTTCAGAAATATTGCAATAATTTTGAAAAAATATTTATTTTGAGGCCAGCACACTCGCCAGTTATAATTTTTCTATTTAAAGCTATCTAGCTTAATCGATCTAGCTTAATTATGCCAAAACGAATTTAAGCCTTTTTAAAGGCATATTCAAACATTACTACATGTTCGCTTAGCCTCTACATTATTTGTATTATTATAAACTCACGCCTATTTCCCAAAAGAGCAAGCAGAGACTATAGATTTAAATATGGAAGTACGATCTTTGTATATCTCTCTTTCTGCACTGACATCTATCAATATTTTCATGCAAACTTGTCGATTTCAGGTACTTAAAATTTAACCCTTTTTCAATATGCCACCAATTTGGTCTGCATAGGATTTTCTAGGGCGACCCTTAGCAACCATTCCACGACACACATTCGCTTTGTAGATTTGTTTTGTCAGTCTACATTCATTCGTGCTCTCCAAATGGCCAAACCACCGCAACATATCTCTTTCTACTCTACTCACTACATCTTCTTTTAGACCACACCGCTCTCTAACATTTTTGTTTCTACATCTATCCTTCCGAGAGACTCTACACGTACTTCAAACCACATCGCTCTCTGACATCACTGTTTCTACATCTATCTTTCCGAGACACTCCACACATTCTACACAGCGATCGCATTTCCACCACATTGATCCTACTTTCATTTTTCTTCTGCCTTACCCAGCTTTCACTACCGTACGTAAGACTACAAATCATTACCCCATTATGAATTGCCAAACGCGCTTCTCGTGACTTTTTTTTCTATTCATAATAACAAGCAAGGTCCCGTTCACTTTATTTCTCGAATTTACTCTCCTTCCGACATCACTATCATGTTTACAATCATTCGTAAACAGACTACCCAAGTATGTTAACTATTTCACCAGTTCGACTCTTATATTTAAACTGGTAAATGTATATTAGCACATTTACCAGTTTAAGTATACTCAAGGATCAACATATACTCATACATACACGCTTAACGCATATTGGTTTTTGTAACCATAACGAATATGGTTTGGCCTCTTAACCAAAGAATTTTTACTTAAAAAACATGTATTGTTTTTTATTCGTTCTTTTAAATCTACTTCAACACAATGAATCTTTGATTTCTTACGTGCGTACCATTTTTGTGACACATGCCTGCACATAATTTACCGGATCGAAGAATACAGCAACGTTGAAAATCATCAAATAGATTACTACAGATATATATATATATATATAAATATAAAAGGGTGGTCGTATATATGAAATCGATAAACTCAGAAACTATTTGACCAATCGCTATAAATATTGGTATGTACATGTATTTTTTACGAAGGTTTTTATGCTATCTCTATTGACGCAACTCGCCACCAGGTGGCGCTGCGATGTACCGACTTTCGTATCACTCAACCGATACATTTACATACCAATATTCATAATGATCGGTCAAATAGTTTCTAAGTTTTTCGATTTCATAATATACAAACATCCTTTTATATAATCTTTACTCCCGGCTTCGTCTAAGTCGGAATTGTGACTGGTAGCGAAATTAGGCTTGAAAGCGTGGTCGGGCAGAGAATGGCGAACGGGACGAGAATAGAATTTGATCGAAACTGAATCGCAAGGTAGGCCGGGACCGAAAGGAGATAGGAACTTGGGTCGAAAACGGATGTGGGGTCGGGAGTACAATCGAATGTGTGACCGGCTGCGGAATCGAAAGCGATACGGGTATGCAGCTAGAAATCAATCGACACAAACGATGAAGGAATTCATTATACGTCCATGCCGGCGCAGCTATGGGCAATAGTTATTCGGGCAAGAACAAACAAAAAAGGGCAGAACAATGTCTGCCGAGCCAGGTAGTAGACTATAACATTGAATCAACCCGTCATTCAATTACATTTTTTTTGCGTTTCATACGAAATCATAGAATTGTAAGACACGATCGATAGCTGTCATTGTTTCGCTTGCATTGCTTCTACACAAGCTTGTTACTTTTGGCACAGAGATGTAAACATACAATATATAACCACCGAACATTACCGTAGTTATCGATGCACGCGCCGTTTTGAACCATTCTATACTGAGTGCCAAAATACATTAATTATAAATTCACATTTTTGTCTTTATATACAATATAATAATCATTAAAATTAGTTCCCAATGAAGTAATTAAATAATTGTTTATGGTCTACAGGCTCGAGACCGTTCTTTGGAAGCGGCTGCGTGCGGCGCTCTGGGATTGGCCCGCCGACTTCAAAGACGGCTAGACGCCGCGCTGGGACACCACACTCAGGTATTCTATGGTACCCGTTTCGATAAACACTAAATTCCTAGTCTCTATCTGACCCCGATTGTCTTCGATGCAATGGAGACACGAGCTAACCAAATTAATTGAGGTATACGCTAAGAAAATCCACCTAATTTCCAATCGCGATGACATTATTTCGTTTTCGTTTTCATAGTCACACGCAAAATCTAGGAAAAAGTTTGAATGCGTTTGTCTCTTCGTTGAGTTTTGATTGACGCAAAAATAAAAGTACAATCAGATCTGCTTGGTTTACTTGTAACTCTGCAAAAAAAATAAACATAACCTATGTTACAATAAAAAAACATCGTGTTTATTGAAGTGAAAACTCGTTTAAGCGCGTTGGGCATTTTTGAGATGAGAAAAACCATTGTATTCGCGACACTGTTACCGCTACCGTAACCAACACCTCTGTATATAAGTATCCACCTACATTGGCCCCGTTTATACGAGAGTTGAGTTTGGGTTGAAATATATTGATAATACGATTATATATAACATAAACATATATTGTGTATGTACGTAGAACATAGATACATATTCATGTCGGAACTGTTCGCATTATATTTTAAATTTACGTTTTAAGTAATAGATTACAATTTTGTATGTAAAATAATGTGCATTATTTTCATGTGCAATAGCGCATTAAATGAAAACTCTTAATATAATTTTGTAGTAGTAGTTTATAATAATAATTAAAAATACTTAATTTAAAAGCATTTCCTGCACAATAAAATATTTCCTGATAATTCAAAAATACACACGTAATTGTTCAAGTTTTCACAGGTGTTTTCATGAGAAAAGTAAAGAGTAAATTTCCCAAGTGTTTATTTTCTGAAAATGATTTTAAAATCATTGTTGTTCACATTTAATAGGTTACCATGTGTCGTGATAAATAAACGACACTTGCTAAAACTTTGATTTGCATTTCTAAATTAATTGTGTTACGATCCCTAATGCGCAGGAGTTAACATTACGGCAAGAGGCGGGCGACGCGGCGGGGGAGGCGCGCGCGCACTCGCACCTCGGCGCCGTGCATATGGCTCTGGGGCACTATTCGCACGCTGCCAGCTGTTATCGGGTAAATTTTGAAACCGGAATTTTGCATTGTGAATTTTTTGGAAAAGGCATGCCTTCAGTTTTTATCAAAAAATATTTTTGATCGTATGCACAATACATGTGAAAAATATATATATATATATATATATATAACAGGAGCAGTTGGAACGCGCACAAGAACTACAGGACTGCGCTTTGGAAGCTCAAGCCTACGGAAACTTGGGCATCGCTAAATACAACATGGGGCAGTACGAAGATGCCATCGGATACTTAGAACAGGTTCGTCAATAACAATATATATTAAAACGCTAATACATTTCATCGATTTCGTATTAAAATACCCTATAGCTTCCCATAGATCCTGCGGGTCTCGCTGATACGTGCAATAATCACATTGAGATCCAGAATATATATTGAAGTTATCTTTGTCATAAAATATTTCCCCTTAGTGGTATATCAAAGCCATACATCCCATCTGTCTGGGTCAAAAAGTTTCTCGAATATACATGTCATTCATAAAGGTCATTCGTAAACCACACGGCACTACACTTATCACATTATAGCTTTCTATTTAGCTGGCATCCGTTTTGACGAGTCCACGTGGTTAATGGATGCTTTTTAATTAAGTATTATATGGAAAATATTCATTATCCAGAAATATTAATACACTAGCGAGAAACGATGATCTTAATCTCAGCTGGTCTACGTTGTTACAAGCATTTGGTCACCAATAAAAAGACTCTGAAGAACATTATCAGCCAATCGCATTGTATTATACTACAAAGTAGATATGCATAGATTGATGTTTATGATTTATTGCTAAATCTTAAAATAGAAAATCCCATAACGAGTTAATAAGCAAACGTGTTTGTGGTTTTCAGCAACTGGCAATCCTTGAAAGATTGAATTCGGCCACTTGCCAGTTAGACAAAGCTCGGGCATTGGGCTCGCTTGCCGATTGTTACGACGCGCTGGGGGACCCCGACGAAGCAATAAAATATCACGAACAGCATCTCGCTCTAGCTTTGAAGCTAAATAACGCGAGAGAGCAGGAGAGGGCGTACAGAGGATTAGGGCTGAGTCATAAGTATGTTTCATTATTTGCAAACGTATTTCTAATTAATCTCCCATCGAATCATCTATTAAACTTTTTTATGCTTCAATTAAAATTACCATTGTGTAGTCTTAATGTACCAGTGAATTGAATATACAGTTATTATTATATTTTATTTGACTTTGTAGTGTTGCCATTTTATATTCCTTCTGTAAAATTCGTGTCAGTAAAACCGCGGATTAGTCGTTATGTATAAATCTTATTATTTTTGATAGATCTGTCGGCAACCTGCAGCAGGCTCTAGTGTGTTTGGAGAAACGTCTAGTGGTATCTCACGAGCTGGGCATGCCTGAGGCCAAAGCACAAGCATACGGAGAATTGGGGGCCGTTCATACTGAACTCCATAACTTTGAGCATGCTGTGTCCTGCCTTGAACATCAGAAAAATATAGCTAGGTGAGAAGAAAAACAGTGACAACTTTGTTTTAAAATACCTAATCATTAGCATTTCACGGTGCAAAAAATAAAATAAAACATCTTGAGGATTCCCGTATGAAGATGGAAGTTTCAGACTTCACAATTGATAAGTTTCCAACACCCATTGCATCAGCATGGGGACAATAGTGTGATGACGTATTATTAAACGAGACTCACAACTAATTGGAACAATCAATGGGTTATATAAGTTTAAAAGAGCTAAATCCATTTCGTTAATATAAAGTTATGCTAATTTGGATTAGACTGTATTTGTTAAGCATAACCTTATCTTCTGTTTTCTGCACATTCGTAGGGAATTAAATAATCAGTTGATGGAGGCGGAAGCGACACACGCCCTAGGAGTTGCGCAGGCGGCGCGCGGCGACCACGCCGCCGCGGTGCGCTACCACCGCAACGAGCTGGAACTGGCACACCGCCTGGGCCTCACTCATTTACAAGTCAGTCGATAGTTTTACCTATCATTACAATACCTTTTTTGAATCATGCACGGATATAATGTTTATGTCAATTTTCGGAAATATTCTTTACATACAATAGATGTTAATAAAATAAATTTTATATAACTATAACTAAGATATTTAAATCGTAATACTGATTATATTATTTGACAATCACAGGCACGCGCTTGCGGCGGCCTCGGTGCTGCGCAGGCGGCGATGGGCGCGCACGCGGAGGCGGCGCGCTGGCACGAGGCGCGTCTCAGGCACGCCTCTGCTGCCGGTGCGTTCACTTTCTTCCTTTAGATTTATTCTATTTTATTAGTGTTGTGTTTTATTATTATGTTCATTATATCTTATTCACAAGGTATTAGTCAAACTTCAACCACAATAACATCTCTCGGGATAGTGTTCATGAATGTTAAAACCAACTAGGATCTGAAATCCAGTCATCTTTAGACTAATTCCTGTGTTTGGATAGCATTAACCTTATCCGTCCAATTTAACCTCAGAAAGACAAAACTTTGCACGTTTATGGCTAAAATGCCCCTTTACCACTTCTGTTTTCGGGAACACTCCACTTAGTGCCACACCCAGTATCGGTATCCATGGAGTCGACATATCGATATGTATTCAGTTTCGCGATCATTCGGAGACAAAAATAAAATTACCTTCTTAAAAGATTAGGATACTCAATGGAGAACGACAGTGCTTTAAGACGGACTGTCTTTATAAGGCACTGGTCCTACCAAATCTGGAGTAGGTTGTCACTTCTGAGCTGGAATTCATTACCTTTGCGAAGAAATACGGCATTTCTGTGCATGCTTTTAGTATATACTATGGGGCTGTAGATATACTACGGGTGCATTCTTTAGCACATTCAACCTTATCCCCGCTGCTGATTTATAACATTGTTCCACTCGCCAGAAATACCGTTAGCACTTGATGGCCAGCGTCAGATCACCGTTCAGTCCATGTGCAATTTTCTGCTGCGTACGACAAAACATTGGAAAGACCCACTATCAGCGGTTGATTGGGAAAGCCAGTCGATTTCGAAGGGGTCTTCTATAAAATAATGTATTCCTCTCTAGGATACCGGCAATGTTTTAGTCACTTCTTCAGATTCTTCTAGTGACTTCGAGTGTCTATGGGCGGCAGTGACCATCTATTCTCTGGTGGTCCGCATGTTCGTTTACCACTTATATTTTCTGTAAAATTACATAATGCATGCCGTACTTACCTTCATATCGATATTCATATAACATGAAATTGTATATTTAAATCATATCACATACAATACGCGGAAGCTTTCCTTCTGTATTAGTTCGTTCGTTCTGTAAAAGATACAACTGATTGAATTTAAATTTACATCTTTCCTTCGTTTTTTTCGGCTTTCTGGTGATGAAATGTAAGACACCGAATCTTTTGTGTAAATAATAAAATTGACTGAATAAAAGTGAAATCGATATCAAAGAATGTTATTTTGTATTCGTCCGTGTGAAGGTTGAGAAGGTTATATTTCTGCAAAATCTATCAATGCAATTTTAATCAACTCATTAACACTATTGAAAATGATTTCATGTTAAAACCTTAAATTAAAACCCTTTTAGTCAGCAAAAGCAAACTAAATTATTTCCTCTCTTTATTGATAAGCATCGGTATATTTTTACAAAATCTATTCAAGTTACTTTATAGTTATTCCTGAACAAGTACCCATAACAATTCTTAAATTTATGACAATGAGAGAAGCAGTGTATAAACGATATAGGAATTTAATGTCCATTTAATATGTATTCAAACAAATCATTAATATCGTATTTAAATATTTATATTATTGACATGAAAACTGTGTTTATTTATTTTGTTCTACTTAAGAATTTGGTAATTTTAAATTAATCGTCCTCAGTCAATGATAAACGAATATTAATTCAGAACACGTCAATCCAATGATATTAGACCGAACAAATTCAGACGCGTGAAGGGCACGTGCGGTACTTCCTCTACTTCGGATCTTTCTTATTTATCCATAACCAACATCGCGTGAGAGCGAGTTAGCAAAGATAATCAATTACTTCGGTAAATCTCTAAACGTCCTATCCGCTTTCGGGCAGACAAGAACGGTTGCTATATATGAGAAAATAAAAAATTACGAAATTAAAAAAAATATAAAAAAAAATAGTTCTAAGCTTATCGCCAGTCAGACCTCTCCTCACCCCTCACCCGCTCGTCAACAAAAATTTTCTAAGATCCCCCCATCACTTTTCATTGATTACGTAACACTGGAACAGCCCCCTATTTTTAATAAGAGTTCTTTATGTAATCCACAATGAAGACTTTTCTAGCACTCCAACCACATTTCATATCCATCAGGTGACGTGGCCGGCAGGGCGCAGGCTCTGGCGGAGCTGGGCCGGGCGCACCTGGCGATGGGCGCCTGCGGCAGCGCCGTGTCCTACCTCAGGCAGGCCCTATCGGCCACCGAGGGCTTGGCCATATCCGACGAAGAGGTAGGCAAATACAGGAAAGACAACATATTGCAAATTTAACGTACCTTAAAAACTAGTGGACATATTACGACTTTACGTCGTATTATCGAGTGTATAAGATTTAAACACATAACTATGTTTTAGAAACGAAGTAACACATATGGCATAATATATGCAATATATTTATAAACTGGTTGGCCGAGGTACGTTCGCTGATATCGACGAGTAACTTTGAATACACTAAAACAGTTTGGGTTGTGCCATTTGTGCGATGTATTGATTTCAATCGAGTTTTTATATTGACCTGTGTCACTGTGTTTTTTTGGATACTGGCGTAGTTGATGAAACAAATAGTCTCACCTAAAATTTTATTATAATTCTAATTGAAATATTACATATTATTATGATGTATAATATATATAACTATTATCATAAACTCTATGATTATCTAAAATAATTTTTGTTCACAAAAAATGTCCACTATGGTATAATCGATGATCGATCTCCAGGCGAGAGTGCGCCATCGACTCGGCTTCGCGCTCTGGTCTTCCGGCGAACTGGAGGAAGCCAAAGATCAGCTTCAGGCCGCCATGGCGGCACTGGAGGCGAGCGTCGAAAGGCATAGGGACAAGAAGACGATAGCTTTATACACGTCAACTCAGCACGCTTTGCAGAGGATACTCGTAGGTCAGTACAATAGGTTTTTGGACAGTGCATACGTCAACTATATATTCCGTTATAGATGTGGCAACAAAAACTGTATAAGTGAGTTTTAAGTCATTAAACCTTCTAACTAACATTACGTATATGTAGATGTTTTTCAAAAGTCGATCATATGACCGTCCCGCGTCTTTCTTAATTTGCCGATAGACGTTTGGGATATCATCCGAGATACACTGTCCTCCGAGGTAACGATCACTAAACTTAAGGTGAAGTAGTAACAAAGCAAACGTTTATGAAAATATGTAACACATAGATTAGGTATTCACAGCAAATATTGCGAACATTAATCCATTGTTTGTACGGCGCAACGACACATGTGCTAATTCATGCGTTTATATATCAATTAAACAAAACGCAAAACGGTTAATTTATTGCGATATCCCGACTCCATTCAAAACCAACCCTTGGTGATCTCGTTATATATATATACGTAATTCGCATTTTGTTTGTTCGTGTACGATTGTGTGATGTATGAGTTATTAAGTAAATATGCATTATATGTATGTATTTAGCAAAAATAATTAGTGTTATATATTTTATAGGTATATCTCCTACAGACGGTCCAAAAGTAAAACTTTTTTTTTTAACTGATAGGATAGTATTTGGTCGATGCCCATTTATTGTCGATACCTAACCATAACATATTTAGTATTAAAATAATTTTGTAGTTTCGACATTTACTAGAGCGACCCGAACGACGGTGGTCGACTTGTTAAAAAAGTTGCATTCGATGCCAAAGATACAAAGTACGAATATTGTCTATGAGCGTTTTAAATCGAATCACTCGTTCCATCTCTCGAAAATCAGGATAAGTCGCCTGTCTCGAAAATTATAACCGCATTGGCGATAACTCACTGACATCGTGATTGATGGATGCTCCTGACTTGCACTGGGCCCACACGTGGGACCACATCCGAGTCCTTTAATCCGATATAAAAAGAGAATTGTGGAAGGGTACGCCTCAATAGTGAGGTGAAAAAACCAGATAAAGCGACATTGATCATCCAATAGATGTATCTGATGTTGCGGATACTTGTGCTTCCAATCATGTGTGATTAAACTTTTCCATTTACAGAATTGGGACGAAATTCGGAAGCGCTGCTCGTAGCAGAAAAGGCTCGCAACAGATCCCTGGACGCATGCGCAGACAGGCACACGCTGGACTTACATAAACATAGGTAAGGCATTTATTATAAATTACCAAAAACTAAATTAGTATTACAAAAACAATATTTATGCTTTATAAGTTATTTAAGAATAACGTTCATTTATATGTATTTCCAGATCAACAAACGAAGATCCACATCGAGAACGCGCCGATTCCTGGTGCCCCATGACCCTGGAGCAACTTCTAGAAATTGTCAACAAACAGAAGGCACCCATCTTGTACTACAGTTTGGCATCTGGTAAACTGTATGCCTGGCTACTTCAACCGCTAAAAGGTAAAATTAATCTAAACATCACTTTCTTTTTTTTTGAAATTCAGAATTATAATGAAGGGTATCCAAGGAAATATACCACAGTATCCAATGATTACATTATCATTATGAACTTAAAATTTGGTCCATGCAGATAAATTAATTTCCTCCATATTCATAGTGTAAGAATTGTAGTTTTTTTTTTCATTTATATATGCTATGTTGTATTTGAATTTTCTTTAATGATTCTTTTTTGGTTTTGGCCTATTGTATTTTTTTGTGTTTTGTCCTTGACTTTCTATTGTATGAGTAATCATCGTAGAGAGTCGACCGACGTCGCAATAAAAAAAAATTAAATAAATTTTATGACACACAGTTTTCGATAAAACAACAATCTGTTAATTTTTATAGCTCACTCCAATTATTTTTATAAGCTCTTGCACATAATGACACAATGTAACATGTTATAGTAATTATATTGCACAGGATCGGTACATGAGTCCAAATCGTAATTGATTGATTTTTTTTTTATTTCTACTCATAGGATTTACAAATTTTATGCTTTCCCAGAAATGGTACAAGCTCGTAAACGTCGGAAATTGTCATTTTAGGTGTTCTGAGGTTCCACCAAGTGTCCCTCGCAGAGGAGGGAGACGGATCCAACAGCAGCCTTCCGGACGTGGGCCTGGACGAGTCGCAATCTTACAACGGTACTATTTCTATTTAATATGCGTACGGTACTTGCGGCGGTGGCACACTGGTGAGTGCGGTGACTCCGAGTCGAGAAGTACGGGGGACCATGCACGAATTGATCAATGAGTTTTTAACTTAATTCAAACTATGCCGCATGCTCCGCGCCTGGGAAGGCACGTTAAGCCGTCGGTCCCGAATGTCGGCAGCAACCCCTCCCCCCTGATCCGCGCCGAGCCCGCGTGCGGGGCTTAAGGTCCAAGAATCAGAAAGAAATCAGAAAGAAAAAAATTGAGGGAGTATTTGCCTTAGCTGTGATTGAATTGAACCTGATGCGACATGCGGTACTATCCATCATACGAATATTCTCCGTACAGTTGAAACTGTCTTCAAGAAGTCATTATTTGCAGGTGGTTGTGGAAAACTAGAACGCTGCATATCGGAATGGGCGAGCTGGGCGCGCGCCGGCGACCGCCGCGACACCGACTGGGACAGCGAGGAGCCGGAGCGGCCCGCCGGCGCCGGCGGCGGCCTGGCCAGGATCGTATGTACATTCCGCTCCTTATTGCTTTTAAACATACATGCACGCGTTGCTTTTAAACATACTGCGTTCAAGTAATTGCCATATTACATGATTAGTATTTTTCGGATTCGATAATAGATCACTGATTTACAAAGGAAGGCGAAACTCCTCCGTATTACCTTAAGGTAATGTTCTAAATCCTTTCTCTTAAAGATACTTCCTCTTGATCTTAAACGGATAATTATAGGATGCTGATAAATCTTTTCGAAATGACTAAAATTTAATATTGAACTAAAACCGTCTTCAAAAACCTATTTAAATATTTTTTTAAACAGACTTCTAAAACAATCAAGTAGTCGTTTTTGGAGTCGGTAAAAGTGAATCAGAGCCCAGCTATGTCTCCTTAAAAGAAGAAGAATATCTTCTTTTTGACTCAATATTTAATGTTTCATTTTCATATTTATAGATTAGGTATGTTATTTTGTCCTGGTTTAGCTTAAATTGACTTCAAAAACAACTAATTAGTTGCTTTTGAAGGGTTTTTAGACGATTTTTTTTAAATTTATTTTCTTACATATGTTTTAGTTATAGTCATTATAACTTTATAATTCATTTATTTAATTTGCATGTTTATTAGGCCATGTTTAATGAAATTGGCCAGGCATCTCCTTTACTTTTGTACGGAGCAATCGGAAAAGCAGTTCTGATCCCGAATTTATTGTCCACTGGTAGTCAGTCCAGGGTCTTTACGTGCTTAATTGAAGTGGAACTACCAAATTATTTTTATGCAAACCATATAAATTATTATTATTATTCTTTATAATATATAAAAAAATCGAAATCAGTCCACGATAGACGAAATTATAGTCGACCATATATAAAAAAACATAAAGACGAACATAAATATTTTTTGAAGTCGGTTAAAAATTATTTATAGCCAGCGTACATCTCATGACAATTCCAATAAGCCCAACCGCAGCTGAGATACTTCATTTTATTATGAAGTTCCGGTGCCTACCTTCTGACTTAATCATCAGATGAAAAAAAATATTTTCATCAAAATCCTTTTTTTGCTTTGTTATAATTAAGTGCCTTAATTGAGGCGTCTTGTTGTCATCTACGAAACACTTGGGATCGAAGAGTTCCCGTGGCCATCTGTGATCTCCTTCATCAGTTCCACGTCATTACATGATACTTTCTAAATACAAATGCTCGACTTATAGCTGAAACAAAATCGGTATATATATGCTTATAATATATGAGGATGCCCCTCAATTCCTTATGGATCTGATGATCAGAAATAGGTTTTGAAATAAATGAGACCAATCAGGAAGTATATATTTTTAAACAAAAAAAATCGACCTGATCCAAAACGGTTAATAAATGACGAAATTCTTAGATAATAAATATGAAAGAAAATAAAACCGAATTGAGGACCTTTTCCTGTCTTTTTTTTTTGAAGTCGGCTAAAAATAACGCTCTAACTCTTCTAACTCCAGAGATTCTGAATTACAGTTGGCCATCGGTATATCTTGAACATTATTCGTTTGCAGCTCTGTCATTTAAGTGTTAGTAGCCATTTATAAAGGTGGATAGTAAGGAATAGTTTTTAGGCGTAGTAAAGGTTCTTTGGTCACATTTGAAATCCATTAGTTGTATTTCGGACTAATACGGACCGCTTGGCTGAAAATTCACTGCGTTCAAACTCGTGTTATACTTATGGAATGCCTCTAAATACCTTTCAGGAGTGCAAAACGGAATTTGAAAAACATTCACAAAGACATACGTTCATTTCGAAAAGGATTACAATCTAGAGTTTATACGATATGACTAGACGAGTTATCGAAAATAAAACTTAAATTAGGGTTTTTCCTAAAATTAATAATTTAGTTCAGTTTGGTAAAAAAAATGCTTAACCAAACCCACTTTAGTCCTTATAACTTGCGACATAAGTAATGTAAAAAAGAATGTAAGTACATAGTGATACAATAAAAGAAAACATTATATAAGTATTAAAATAACAATAGTACAGGATTATAATAGAAGGTAAGTGAAATTAAAACAAAAGACAAAAGAAAACGTTAAAATAAGGAATTAAACAAATAATCTTAACCAATTTTCGCATTAAACAAAATATGAAAGAAGCAAAAAAGCGAAGCAATTAACTAAACACTAGCGCACGTGCATGAAATATGTGAATTCTGTCGCCTGACCAGAACTGTTTTCTACCGGGTATCTCGGAACCATCTCCTCAACTCATCCAACTATTCGTTGAGTTCTCTGTTCAGCGTTGGATCTGTCGGCGGTTCCGTAGCCAGCTGCACAGCTCCACCAGGTAACATTGGTTATAATTCTATGAATGAATCGTATACAACTCGGTCTGATATTATTACCTTGGTTTATTAAATTTTATTAATGAACCTACTACCATACAAATAAACTTAAAAGAAATAAAAGCAAATTTTAATATTAAAAAAATACCTAAAACGTTAAATGAAACTTATTTCGATTAGGAACAAGACATTTTTTACATTTTCCTTTGTTTCAGAAATCACAATAAGAGGTATCACACCCTCTATTTTTCTTTTCTGCTGTTAAATATTCTATTCTTAAATATTCACAAACATGAAAAGTTATCGTCTTTGATACCTTTTAATTATTGAAAAAGGCAGGTTACCGTAAGTCCATAAAGATTACTGAAAACAAAACCTTTACTAGATCAAGTGCAGCAGTCGCGCTCGCCGTCAGACCTCGTGGCAGGGTCCGTCCTGCTCACACCCAGCTATTACCAGATGCTGTTGCTGCTGAGGGATCTGCTGCCGGCGTCTTGCAACAACAGCCATGGTAGGTCTCGACCCATTGTCTTAAATAGACTCATCGAGTACAATTATAAAAAGAAACATATAAAATATAAACAGAAAAAAACAAATGGCTTTTGACTCGTTTTCGAGATATCTTAAGTCATAAAAAATTTTTATATTTTGGCAACACAAGATGATGATTAAAAAATTGAATGCAATGCGAAAGGCGATTATTAAATTTTCCAAATAAACTATGTAGTAATGTAAGCTGGACATTACTAGAATCGATAACAAAATTGATACAAGAAATATATTTTCATGATATTCATGAATGTTTCTTGTATATTCGTAAGCAGTTTTTCACGGCATTATACGTAAACTACAATATACATATATAACTGCCTTACGAACGAGTGGTAATTTAAAAAAGTGGAAAGATTAAAGAATAATAAATAACTGTGAATTCTTTAAATGTTGTGACGTATTTCAAGTGTTATATTATAAGCCATGAAATAAAGATATTTTGAATTTGAATTTGATGTTTCGTTACGTGAGCCCCGATGCGGCCTCATGAATGTAGTGGAATACGTATATGCATCGATGTATAAAAGCGAATGTGATGTATTTATCAGCGGTGTCAGCAGCTCAAAACAATATGGTCAAAAGCGTTGCCCCCACATCAAAAATTACCAAGTTCAGATCCTGAACTTGAGCAAAACGACCAAGTAGTATTTATAGGTCATAGGTCAAGTTTGACCACTCGCCCCGCGACTGTGATAACGATCATCAGCGCTCCCCGACTTGCACTGTACCATATGGAAGACCTGGTAGAAGATCAGATCCAAGTCGTTCAATATGAACTAGTGTGTGTCTCAGCATTGGAGTGATTCACAACCTGATGTGACAACATCATAGGCATAGATAATAAACATACATTGGAAACACGATTCTTTTAATTATTACCACAGAATGATTTTGAAATTATGTCTTGGCCATTTCATCAAACAACAGGGGAATATTTTCTAAACTACATATCTTTAATTGTTACTATCAATCACCACTTGTCATATATGAATCAATTATGAAATAACATAGTATTAGAAACTGAAATTGCGATATCTCAAATACTATGTTATTTTTGACGTGACAACGTCTTAAATTAGGTTGCGGCTGGGAGTCACTTATGAAAAAGTGTAACGCTCGGTAACGTAACGATGAGTCACCGAACGAGAGAGGCCCGCCGAATGCCTTGCGTCTCTCTCCCACTCAACTATGATCGGTCTGCCGCGCGCAACTAGAGAATTAGTGCATAGCTTGCAAATGTATTGCAAGTTATTGTATGTATATTGTATATAAATACGTATGTATGTGTAAAGGTAAAAATAAAATTTTGTTAATATGAAATTCAGTGCGAGATTCTTTGTATAAATTAATGTTTTAAATATAATTCTTTGTATAAATAAATGTTTTAAATTGTTACTATTATTTCATCCTTCTTCCTACTATACGAATGAATATTCACATTAAAATGATTTTACCATTCAAAGTCGTTGTCACGTAAAACTTTCGCCCGTATACCGACTTTACAGGCAACCAAATTTTTTTAATCGATTTATGTATGAGATTTACGCTTTTCTATTTACATGTAGAATATCTAGAATACTATTGGAGTTTTAAATTTTTCAGTTTGTTCGGCTGTTCTTTGTTCGTTTGATAATATTATCTTTTATTAGGTAGGGTAAGTAGATGAACTTTTTAGGTTACGTTCGCTCACAAGGGTCAATTTTTCGTATAGCGTCCCCACGGACGCCGCTGCGGCGGGCGACGTGAGATAGTGCTGGTGCTGGAGGGGATGCTGCTGACCGTGCCGTGGGGCGCGCTGTACGCCGGCGACGAGCCGCTGTGCGAGCGGTACGCGCTGCTGGCGGCGCCCGCGCTGGCGGCATTGAGACACCAAAAACGGGGAAGGCAAGGTTGGTATTATATAATTACTCATGATCGTATAAAAGGCAAACAAGCGTGATTTACAATTAAAATCCATTCTAAACCATTTTTCGTATTAATTTCTTTAAACAGCGTCGAATGCCGGCGCGGGAATCCCCGAAGCGAATGAAGTGGGAATGCGATGCGCAGTGGTGGGAGCTGCGCGGGTGTGCGCGGCGGCGCGCTGGGCTCCTGCGCCCGCACATCACAAAGAAGTAGAACTAGTGGGTGACATGCTAAGATGTACCCCATTAACCGATTATCAGGTCAGTTATTTATAAGCATGCAGAGCTACACCAGAGATATATCATATTCTGCAGCATTTGTTTCAAACCAAATCAAAAATATCTTTATTTCGTTGGCAATAGAATTGCACTTGAAATACGTCATTATGGCATTCTTTTGGTATTAACATTAACACCCATACCGAATGCTGATTCATTTTTCGGTTTCGCTCTAAGATACATGATAGGTAGTCAATAAAACTGGCATATTTGAAAATTACATGAAACAGCCTGATGTCGAGCAATTAAGTCCCACGGGTTTTTTCGTTAATATATTCATATACGGCATAATTGTCCTTACCACATAATTTAAATTTATCGTATGAAATAGCAAATATTGAATTTCAACTGGGATTTCATTATAAAAGCGCACACATTGCCCTTAAATGATTTCTTAACTTTGCTGAGTCTGGTTTGTGAGCAGCAAGGTGATTCTCATGTCGTGTTATTATTATGAATATCATCATTCGGAACAATTTTGTATATCTTTTGACATACACCGGGTTTTCTAGTATGTATTGTGACGGTACAGTTAAAATATTAATTTCCTTAAATTTTTCTCTGAGAGATACTGTTAGTTTTAAGTTATAAATAGCACGAATAGCCCGCTTTTGCTGCACAAAAAAACTGTGTTTATATTGGTTACATGGCCCCATAATAAAATTCCATAGGCCATGAGACTATGAAAGGAACTAAAATAAACTAATCTTGCGGTGCTTTTATTTGTAAGCCAACGAATCCTTTTGACTGCGTATGCTGCAGAACTAAGCTTTTTCGTCAATTCCGTTACATGAAAATTCCACCATAACTTAGTATCTAAAATCAGACCAAGAAATAGCGTCGTGTCCACAATATCCAGCATCTCGTCCCTGATTATTGATTTTGCATCGACCGATTTAGTATTAGACAACGAAAATTTAATTATTTTTGTTTTCTTCCCATTGAGCAAAACATTGTTAATTGTAAACCACTCCACTACTTTTGAGATAGTACTATTTACTTCGTCAAAATCTGGATATTGTCTATTAACCTTTAAAAGCGAAAGTATCATCAGCAAACAGCACAATCCCATGCTCGAACTTCAAAAGGTGCGGTAGATAATTAATATAAACTAGAAATAGAAATGGTCCAAGAACTGAACCTGTGGTACACCCATACTGACTGCAGATCCCGAACGTCTCTCACCATTAATATCAACCCTTTGAACTTTGCCACTCAAATATGACTCCAGGAGTCCAAGTGAGAGACCCTAACGCCGTAGTGCCGTAGTTTTCCTGATCAATGTATTATTATGAAAACAATCAAATGCCTTGGATAAATCACAGAAAACACCAATTACGTCCCGTGATTCTCCCAGGCACCAAAATCTGCTCAAAGAGCTCAACACAACTTCAGTTATTGGGCGCCCTTGTAAATATAAACTGTTTAACGTTCATCAAATTATTGTTACAAAAATACCGCGATAGTT
>BGZK01001220.1:0-188003 GCA_005406025.1 Eumeta japonica
ACCGCCGTGAACATTGACTTATATAAAATATACCTACATTTCATGCAACAAAATTACTTTGGTCACACGAATATCTGCTTTATAAATTCTATTATGCTACTGAAGTATCACATTCACAAAAAGCTATAGATAACCGTCTTACATGAACAGTATTAAAAATAACAGCACGCTTGTTGTAAAAGGGACACATATTTTATGTAGGTTTGTTGGACATATATTCCAGTTGTTGATTTAAAATAGATGTGTTAATTGTAATCGTATAAGCGTAATTACAGTAATGTTTTAACGAAGTTCCATTGTCTAAGAAATCTAATCTGTTAATCATAATATATTAATAATAGTTATCGAAAGGCATCCCACGTCACAGAACTCGTAATTATATGCAACAAAAATCTATAAGTAGTTGAGTAATTTGCTTATTATTAAGTCCGAAGTACGATGTATTAAGTTAAAGAAACTCGGCATTTGCCGCCGTCAGAGTAATAGTTAGTGAAACGAAATCATAGCACATAATAGAGAAGATAATGTTAATGCTCTATGGACGTATTTTCATGAACTTTGAACTTAAAACTTGCATTTTCAGACATTTCTATTTATTTTTAATGTAGCTTTGTCTAGCTACAGAGGAACTATTTATGCATGGAGTTTATCCCCTGAGATAAAATCCAGAGCGTACAAAAACTTAAAAGAAATGGTTTAACAGACATAGTCCACAGAATTATCAAGGTAGCTAACACATTTGGCAGTGTGTTAGTGATTATGCTGATGGCCGAATATGTAGACGATTTCAAGACTAAATAAGAATGCTGTGCACACAGGCATTATTCAATGCAAACGAATGTGCTGATTCCATGCTATGATCTATTTTGTTTATCATTATAAAATTCTTAGAACAAACAGATCGTATGTAAGGAGATTTTTGACGATATAGTTAGTCGTAGAATTCGTGGGATATAACTACGATGCACTGAACTGTAGCTACGAATATCAAAGCTAGGGTCCCAAAATATCAACATGTAATGAAATCCCGAAAATCATACTGAAACGTCCTGCGTCTGATGAAATTTTGAATTTTCTTTCCGAAATGTTAAAAATGTGTATCATCGTTGTGTGAACATTAATTTCCAAAATATCGAAAAAGAATAATACATTTTATTTAACCCAAACTACTAGACTTTGGAACTTTGCACAAGAATATCTTTTATGTAGTGTCTTCTACAAACATGTTTTAATTTCACGCGGACGAGATGTCGTATGATACAGTCGATATAACGAATGAGTTGCCTCGAAATCGGGGCCCGGATCGGTATATAGAGCGGGAATCAGAATCGGAATACAGAGCGAATTCGGGATCGTCACCGCGAGCTTCAGGGGGTCGGGATCTCGAGTTGAATTGGAATCAGCAACCAGAGCGAGAACGGGGGAGGCGGCGGGTCAGAACCAAAGTCGGTATCGAGACTGATTGATGAGACAGCATGTTTGACACGGAAATGGTTCCGCACATAAAACACGGACGAACTTCTTGTATGTACACGTGGGCGGCGTTATTTAATACTTAAAGCAGCGACGTCAGAATTGAGCGTATGCGTGCGTGTATACAGGTGCGTGCGTAGCGATTAGTAGAATGATCGATGAGTTAAATAATCTAGTGATAGCAATACAACTCCCGTTTCGAAGCTTCGAGAACGTATTCCCAAGGTGGACGTCCATTTTCTCACCCTACTTCCGACATAGAGAACTATATCCATCTCCTTGTCGATACATGGAATAAGTAAAACATGGCGATCCTAGCCGCGTCGTCGAGGACGATCGCGTGCGTGCTTGTCGAAATATTTTTGTGTTTGTTATTCTCAAAGTCACGCTTGAATTGTAACGTCTAACATATTTTTTCTCGTTAATATTGAACCTTATTAACACGCATTATGAATTAATTCTCATTTGCATCCACCTTCAAATGTTTATAACTGGCGATGACGTGTAATGTGATCGTTTTCCTATAAATTGATCTTTCGTAATTCTTCCTTAAAAGGTCTTTGAAAATTAAAAATGTTCGAAAATCTTAATGGACTGCGATGCATCTAGGTGCTGCATCCACGCGCGCAGTTGTGTCTAAGCAATCTAATAGATTCACGTTCCTTTTGCGAATGCGAGCTGTCGGTCTCCTCTTACCTTTCGGAACGGAAAAAACGTTTCCAAACCATCTGGTCGGTGGACTGCTCTTTTTATAATGCTAATGAAAGTCTTTTACGGTCCACTGTATACTCGACACATCTACGAGCCGTTGCCTAGTAACAAATCTATAGCATGAATATAGATATAGAAATGTGTATAAAATGTGAGTAAACAGTATACTAAAATACATATGGCATCCGTTGCTTATTCCCGTCCTTCTATTCGATAAATGAAAATTGACGTCAGTAATAAAGAGCGTGTCTTTTGTATTTTATTTGACTTCGGTTCGTTTTCGTCGCATCCATCGAGTGTGACGTGGACAACTCGACGGAGGACGCGGACAAAGAAAACCTTTTAGAACGCGTACGCGAATCGAGCTCGCGCGCCGACGGCGTACGGCCGACGCGTACTCGGGACAGGTAAATCAGAGTAGAAGACGTGAAGACGTCGTGGCGTTCCCCGCGGCTGTGACCTCTTCGTAAACGGATAACGCTCCCAGGGCCGGCGCGGCCTATGTGAGGTACGCACGCCAACACGCGACTTTCAGTGTGGGAATCTATATACCCAGAACTTGACTTGGCGCGATAAAAATGATGGTTTTAGCCACCGAGCCGTTGTAGTCGTAGTTCTGTTTCAGCGTATCGACGTCATTTTTCATGAATTATGTGACTGACTGTAGCGTGACAGGTTTTCTTTCGATAAGAACCATTCGCTCCAATAATAATTATCATATGATGGATGAAATGGATTATTGAACAAAATCAATACATAAGTTTGTATTTAATTATGCCTGTAATGTATCGACCTTAAATTACGGCATTTTGTTATGATTTCAGTGATGAGACTATCAACACAGTTATTCTTATACAGGATTTATGCTCAATCGATGTCTCTGCCCCTTCTTACCCTTACGCATATACTATCGTAGTTAAATCTTTTTGCGTTTGTACCATTTTTTTTGTTTACGTCCAATTAATAAATATGAATTAAATCAAGGTAAAATTAGTATCTAAATTTTATAATCATAGATTATCAAAATATTTAATTTTTTAAATATATCGCAATTAATACGATTTCTTGCTATAAAGATTGCAGTAATCAAGTGCAAGTACACGTTTTAGAATATTGGTGGTACGTGGAATTTATATATTTAAAACTATCTAGTTAAATAATAGGTTAATTATAATATTAATAAAAAGACTATGTAACAAAATGTGATTAGATTGTTACATTTGCTATTTCCCTTCATTACTTTTGTCGCTGTACTTGTATGAATTCTAACACATTCATAGAACAGTGTATGTATGTTTTTTTTTTATATTTATATTTAACTTGAAAACTTTCAAGATATTTTCTAAATATATTGCATAAATCACCTCGATTTCGAAATAACAAAAAAAAAAGAATAATCTAAATAAGATGTATCAAAAATTCGTCATTACATAAATATAGTACAGTCAATATGCGGTAAACACCATCTGTAATATGTACCATACATACATTTTGTTTAACTTAAATGTGACGTTGCCCCACGTGTTGCATCTTAACATGTGATCAAACTTAATTGTCGGCTCTCCCTCTGTCGTTTCAATGTGATTCGACACGTAACAGCTTTGTAGATTAGGCGATCTATTTAACCCTGAAACTTTTATAGCGACGTGGAAAAAATATAACCATGCCAGTAGTTTAATGAATATTCGTGACGATCTGTTTAGCGGGCTCAGAAAAAAATAAATTCAGTGAACATAATAGAAATCATAAAAGTAAATGAACTTTTCTGTTTGTATATTTGATTTAATATTTATGTATAATTCTGCATATTATTAGTGAAAGGAATAATAAAATAATTTCTTCCTACTGATTTTGTTATTTAGGGAAAATTTGAATTTTATTTTCTTAATTTAGTACTTTTCCTTTATTATGGTGTATCCATATTTTAGTAAAAAAGGTCATTTTTTTCCAATAACATACTTCATTATTCAAATTGTTCCTTAAATGCTAATGCATTAATATTTACTAAGTAATATTTTCTTCTAAAATTACCTACTTTCATACTATCGAACGTGGAGGAACAAAAAAATATTTTCCAACGAAAATTATAAATGCCACGCTAAATAGGCATCGCAAAACGGTGGTAGTGCATGAACTTTAGTAGTGAATAATTCACTAGTTTAGTAGTTCAGTAGTCTGACGAAGCGTGATGCTAACGCCGGCGGCTGCGACCAAGATGGGCGCGGGGCGCGGGCCTCCAGACATAGCGGACTAACTACAGCAAGTTAGGAAACTAATTGTATGTGTTACAAATGACGTTTGATAGATTATTGTCATGCAAATCTGCTCTTGGAACTGTTTGAAAAATGCGGCCTGTTGCGAGTCCTGCAGTAACAGACGTTGATTGCACTAGTTTTAAATTTAAAAATATGGTTCAAATATGAATTGTATAGGCAAGTTTTACAACTAAATTGTTATTTATTTCATTACTGTACAACTAACCCCGACTGTGATAAATATTTGTGGTATTTTAGTCTACTATTTTACTATTAATTGCTATGATCTCTATACTGCGTTTCTCGTAAAATTTTGTCTCGTCGCTATGTTATAATAATTTGGCCATCTGGAAAGGATGAATGAAAGTAGTCTAGCAAAACAGAGCCATACAGTGCCGGCCTAGGAATAGAGCGAGTGGAGCGGTTGCTCTAGGCGCCATCTAACTAGGGAAAGCTAAAAAAAAAACCAAAGACAATTTTCAACAAAAAAATTAAATTTTGATATTGCTGTCGAAAAGATATAGAACAGTGTTGCGATGCTTAAAGTTATTTCATTTAAGCTTAATATGTGTTGACGTTTACAATAAAAACTGATTTTAAAATAATTATTTACTTATTATGAAGGCGAATTAATCTGGAAAATTAAAGCACTGACTCGAGGGCGCTGAAAAATAATCTCGATCCGCCTGATCAAAGCTGGGGCCGGCGCTGAAGCCATGGACGGAATGTGTGTAATAGAAGGGTCGGCAAGGGTCGCCCTAAAAAAAATTATGCAGACCAAATTGGTTATTTATTAAAGAAGGGCCAAATAAGCAGCCAAAACCGACGAACTTGCGTGAAACGCTTGATGTCAGAGAAGCAAGAGAAGAGTATGTTACCATATGAAGATATTTCTGTTCTGTTCCTATCCTTGTAGGAAATGGACGTGAGTTTATAAACAATAAAATATATATATTATTACAATGATTCGTTGTAATGGGCGCTTGTCCACATCCAGTTGTGCTAGCCCTGTTTGAACAACAAAATGAATAAAGGCAATTTTTTGTTCAAACAGGGCTAGCACGCGCGCGCGAAAAAAATACATGAATGTACGCAGAACACGTTTCGTCGTCTTAGCTGCCGCGGCGCGAATTTTCGTTTACTCTCGTTGTCTTTATCATATATTAAGTCTAACCAGTTTTAAACTTCTTGTGATTCGGCGCTTGCAATTCTTAAAGACTCGTAAAGATTGTATATAAGTTCCATTGGCTCTATTACGTTTGTAAATGTATATTAA
The DNA here is from genome assembly GCA_005406025.1 of Eumeta japonica. Classification (NCBI taxonomy): domain Eukaryota; kingdom Metazoa; phylum Arthropoda; class Insecta; order Lepidoptera; family Psychidae; genus Eumeta; species Eumeta japonica. The sequence goes on from BGZK01001220.1 coordinate 5,716, forward strand.
AATATTACAATGTGAACTTGTATAAGTTTTGTGTAGGTCTTGCGAACTCGTAATAAAATAACATGACTTTGTCAAGATTACAAAAATAAAGTCTCGGCAGTAGCGGTTTGGGAAACTTTTATATTTTCTTGAGTGCCCGAGACTCCATTAAGTTGGAGAGACCTACGTAACATGCTCCTACAGAATCCGTTCGCGATAAATAATACTGGGATCGCTTCTTGTAATGTTAAAATGAATAGACATATATTCTCGCTATATTCAGCTTATTCTGTTACTGTTAGTATTACTGAGTATAAATATCAGCGTTATCATACGACAATCTAACTGTAGCGACGTTAATTTTGGTTATGTATATTTTTCGGAGGTTTCGTTTCTAAAAAGGTACTTTCTTAACTCTCTGAATGGTAAATCCCAATAAAATATAAGATAAGTGTAAGTTATCATTGACCGGCAAAGTGTAAACCATTTAGGGGTAATGTAGTTGAAAATAACACTGAAGACAACAAATACAGATTAAAATGGTAATGACTAAGACGCAGTGATCGTTACAGAAGACAATTAAAAAGAAATAGAGGTATTTTTAAACTTTTGGCTAAGAGTTAAATTAATGGTTTAATTGTATTCAATTCGCTTTTATTGTTGAAAATGGAATTTCCCGACTATGACAATTTGTTACGGCGTCTGTCCTAATTTAAGCCGAGTTGCCACTTGTCTTCTGAAGTTACAATCGCCATGTACAAGTACTATTGTAAATTGACTTCGCATCTGCTCTGCGTCTACATGACGTTCGCTCCGCCCCCGAAAGCGCAGCGATGGGCGGAATGCATTGTGTAACGAAGAACGGAAATTATGGCTAGGCCGTGCGGGCGGGGAAGCCGCCCACCGCTTCGCCGGAGTGCGGCGAAGGAAGCAGCGGCGGGATCCCACGGCCTTATTCAGTAGCACGGCGCGGGCGACGTTATTGATGGAAATTTGACAGATTTTACTTATGGAATTGCCATTAGGAGCGTAACTCGTCTCGTTGCGCAGTAACAAAGTCGTTATTGACATTCAAAAAGTGAATCTCAAAGAAAAGCTTGCGCAATTTGGTGAACTTTCGAAATAGTTATTTTTAATACCGTCGACCTATTAATAATAATAAAGTTATTATAACTGAATATTACTGTAGATAAAAACCTTCAAAGGAGTCCTCGCATTAATAAGTTGGCGAAAGGGCTCAGCTCTGCTGCATATTCAGTTAAAAAGATACGAAATTTATAAAATGTAGAAACTGCCAGACTAGGTTATTTTGTCTGTTTCCATAACCTGATGTCATACAACATTTTGCTCTGTGAACATGCTGCAGATGTATATAGAATTTTCATACTACAAAAGCGGAATATTCGGGCGTTTTACAAACTGGGATCTCGATCTCTAAGTAAATTTGAAGAAATCGGGATCGTAATTTTGGCGCCTTAGTTTAAATACAAAAGTTTTATACGTGTAAAAAAATATACATGTATAGAAATATTCGAGAAAAATAATGATCGATATAAATTTAACATAAGAAATAAAAATTAAACTTTGCGGCGCGAGTCAAAGACGACCAAGTAAGTGTCGTTAATTTCGGAAGGAAACGTACATAAGCACTTGTATATTTGTTTTGATCATTGAAAATCTAAACAAAAACGAAAACAGAAAGCAAGAAAGTACTTAATATTCTCTATAGACCGACACGAGCGGCGCGCGGTGCCGGCCGCCCACTCGTCCCGCGTGCAAATGCCCGCCGCCTGCACACGAAGCACTGCGGCGCCACTGGTATTTAAAATCCAACGGTCGGTCTTACAACTGTGTGGTCTGTCAGTCGATTGCACGAAGTCACGAACTCATTTATGGGGCTCTGTACGCGCTTGTTCGGCGAGGTCCCTTGAACAAATTTTGGATCAATATTAAACAATTACTTGGTGGAAAAGGGCATTATAAAATTTCCAATTATTTTCAGGACATATGTACATAATCAGTTGATTTTTTATCGGGTTATGTTTTTCTGTGATACTTTTGGTTTTTATTGTCATTATATACGATTTATTTTGAAAAGAGCTACCCTTCAGTTTCTTGATCATTCTTTCGGAAGCAAAACTGCCTGTCAAATAAGTAGTGAATTCTTATTATAAATGTATTTGAGGAGTTATGTATAATCTTTGAAATAAACAGATTTTTGAAGTCGAATTTAATTTAATGATAACGTAAATGATATGTCGGAAAGTTAAAATCTTTTAGTTACCATTTCTACAAATTGTCACATTTAAATTTATAGACAGATAGACCATGTGAGAAAAACTCGTATCGGTGAGGCCACAGCACAAACGGAATAGGCCTTTTCATCTTAAATTTTTTTGTGCGCATGCGTTAGCATCAGCCATCTTTTTCGTACAGTTTTTGATAAGCAACCACGATAAAGTGTCCGTACATAAAAAATAAAAATAAAACAATTTTTGTTGAAGCATTTTCGCTGTAAAAAATTGAAAGAAAAGAAAGTAATAAATCATATAATTGAAAAAAAAATTTTACATTTCATTTTAATTATATTGACTGTACGAAAAGGAACAACAAAACGGTGTTGTTATGGAGTACGTAAAAGTGATACACGGCTAAAATCATTCAAAGACAATACATACTATTTTATACATTTTTTATATATTCTCTCGTCATTAAGATTTTATTTATAATAAAAAATACAAAAAATATTCAATATCTTATTTACATTTTTCTTATCAATAATGCCATATGTAATCTCAAAATATTAATGACTTATTTTAATAATTATATCTTTATGAGTCATATTCATGTTAAAAACTGCTTTTCAATTACTACAAATGACTTAATATTATTGATAAAGATAAAATTGTTAATATTACTTTTTTTATATATAAATAGTAAGCAAATATTGATACCTAACCTCTCTATCAGCTCATTTTTTTTTTACCTTTTTGTGGACGTCCATGACATTTTAGCCATCTTTTCAATTGCTCACAATTATGAGTTTCAATTGAATCATAAATAAGTGAAGCACCATCGATGGTTTCTTCCAATAATTTATTTGATTGTGGTGATAGTATTCCTTTTCCAGCCATGATTCATTAAAACTGTACGAATCTTTTGAATTCCCACCATTTCAGCATGGCGGCTACGCATGCGCTTGTCTTCTGATGAAAAGGCCTATACGGTCAATCGGCTTATATACTTTTTTTTTATTTTTGTGCACATGTCTAATACGGTAGAACCACAGCAGCGGCCAGCTCGGCTGCAGCACGAAGATGTACCCATTTGCCTCACCGCATGGTGAGGTGCCGCACTCTCATAGAGTGCAGATGTGAAGTAGCGACTTCACCTTTTGTGTTTTGTCCAGTTAGCAAGAGTTCCGATGACCCACTCCCGCCTCTCCATCGGCTTACTTCCTCCTACATCAGTCCACTCCTTCATTTATCAGATATCCGATTCCTTCAATGCCCAGGTGTTTTGGGGTCGCGAGTGCCCATGGGCGGCTGTGATCATATACTTACCCTCTGCTGACTTTGTATGCTCGTTTACCTCTTAGCAATACTATAGAAAAAAACACGAAATATGAATAAAAGAAGTCATAATTCACTGCTTAAAACGTTTTGGAGGCGATTTGAATTTTGTAGAAATCAATAATTATACGTTGAGAAAATTGATGCTCGACCACCGCTAAGAGTAGACGCCCTTACTTATTAGTGATAATAACATTAATTCGTATTAATAGCTTTTATTTATTGGTTCGAAATGCTTATTATTCTAGTAGCATTTCGATAACGTAAATAAATAATTTCCATTTTTTACATCATGGAAATGAAACATGTAATATTATTCTCAACATTACTTAGAATATTCAACGAAACTACACCCAAAGCGAATTTATTACAGATCGAAAGCTTCTTAGCTCTCGGGCCGGTAATCTACTCTTGCAGTATGTGACCTTAAGCTGCACCAAATTCAAAGAGTCCGTTTAAAATGATCGTACTTGTGAACGTAAGCGTCTTGAACTTGGCCTCGAATCAAAACAAAACTATCGATTTTTGCAGAGGAGACCCTCGCCTTGCCATATAGCTCTGTGCGGGTTGTAAAAGTATCGCTACTAATTTGTCACTTAAATAATAAAGTAATTTTTGCATCATCTTAATTATTTTTTATAATTTAAAAAAGTATTAAAACGTAATGTTTAGCTTGAAACGGCGAATTACACTATAATTTGAAGACGAAAACGTAAACGTAATATTGGACAATGTATGAAAAAACAAAGTTAATAAACATAAATTTAACGACCTGCTCTAAAAAATAGTTGTAATTATAACACTTAGTTTAGTTGTTTTCTTTGGTCGGCGCGGGCGGGGCGCCGTTATCGTTTCTGCGTAAAGTGTACTCGTTTACTCTACTAACCTATCATTTTCATGAACTTAGAATATTTTCTATCAATATAAAATAATTCATAAATCAAAATCAGTTTTTTTTTCAATCATTCCAAAGTCGTTTCGTTACACACAATTGTATTTCAATTTGTGTAGTGATTTTATTTTTATTGTATCGACAGGGTATCTTTCGGCTGGCCAGCGAGCACGTGCTGCGCGCAATGCGACGCGGCCGTGAAACACTGCTCACTCTGCTGGAGGCGTTCGTGTACGACCCGCTAGTGGAATGGGGCGCGAGCGGCGGCGCCGGCGGTGCGGCGGGCGGTGGGCGACGCCGGCGCAGCCAGCGAGACGCGCGCACTGCTCACGCCATGTTGGCCGTACGTGCGCAGGAGTTACGACACGATCTAGCTGAAAACACGTAAGCTTTTAAAACTATTATAAATAAAAATAAAAAACTGTAAATATATGTTAAAAATACACACACGAAATGTTTGCTATAGGGCCTGACTTAAAGGCAGTGCTGTAAAAGGTCTTCTACCGATTTTAGCTATTATCTACCGATATCCCGATTCAATGTTCCTGTCTCGTAGTTTTCTGAATTTTCAACTAAACTTATTTCTAAGCACTTGTTTCGAAGTACGAAAAATAATCGAGTCGTTCAATGGAAAAATAGAATTATTTTAGACAAGCGTGAGCACACTTCATGTGATGATGGCTTACGCATGTTTAAAATGTTCATTCTTTTGTATTTAAAGTTTTGAGTCTGCCACTCTCATCTAAAAACCCAGAAAGAATAAAAATATCCTTTCCGGGTTTTTAACCATCAAATTAATGAATGAAAACATCCATTAGTTTGATGAAAACTAAACAGATGAATTAACTTTCCACTGAGTCAATTATAGTTTTTTTCCACACAAAAAGATGTGTAAAAGAAAACAATATAAATTGTTACAATTTTAATATTAAAGAGAAAATGTTTGGAAAATATCTAGTGACAAGCGGTATGAAGACAAAATTGAATAATCAGAGCCTATAACGGCGACTGGAACCGAAATCAAAAGCGGGACCAGGATTGCAACCCGAAGCAGGAAGAAGATTCGCATCGTGATTGGCAGCGTGATCAGTCGATTTACAAATAAAAAAAATTCATTCCCTCCTGACACAGGTGGTGTTGCAACCGTAAGCTAGTCATTTATAAAACGCGAATTTCCATTATATACATAAAATGAAATGACCTCTAGTATATATATATATATATATATATATATATATATATATATATATATATATATATATGTATTAGCGGTCACCCATCCATTTCACTGGGCGTAAATTTAATTTTGCAAATTTTTTTTATTATTCTAATGAACACCTGGACTTAGAATGAATTCCTTCATCTTCTATATCGGCTGATTTTGTTGTCCGTTTTGATAGCGATTAAGGTCATATTCTAGATATAAATTCTGGTTCCATTGTCGGGTCCAGTCCCGTCCCGCTCTCGATTTCATGCCGGTCTCGATACCGATCTTGGTCCTCTTTAGGCATTCATGGTAATAATAACAAATTACGATTTATGCTGGAACGGACATCGAAACAACAAAGAAATGTATAAACGCCATTACTACTGGTATTATTACATTTTTTACATAAAAAGTGATTTTATAACTATATCTTTCTTGAGAACATAATATACTTCTATGCAAAATTTGATTACAATCCGTCCAGCCGTCAGTATATAACAAATATCCATACAAACATACTTTTACATTTCTTAACTTATAAATCGCCTATAACAATCTACAATCTACAATTCCACGTCCAATGGTCAAAATCCCAATTACAATCCATCCAGCCGTCATCGTGTGGCAAACAACCACACAAACCTAGTTTTACGGTTTTTATATTATAAATGACCTATAACCATCTACAAACTATTCCACCTTAAATAGTCAAACTCCCAATTACAATCCGTTCAGCCGTCATCGTATGACAAACATCCATACAGACATAGTTTTACATTTTTTATATTATAAATGGCCTATAACCATACTGATACATTAAGTAATTTTTGTGTGATGCGCGGACAAAAAGACCATTTCCATTATTGATATATATAAGGCTGTTAAGGGCTTGAATTATGAAGTAAATGTTAACACTACATAACTAATTTAAACTAGTAACCAATTTCCCATACATACCTGAAAAACAAAGAAACGATATTATTTTAATAATTATTATTTGAACACTTCCTTTTAATATCAATTTTATATTTTACTCAAAAGTCAACACAAATCTCCATTTTTAATCACTACAGACGAAAGATTTAAGTAGCATAGATAAATAAACGAGTGTCGCTGTTTAATAGGCTCAACCAATCAATTTAAGAAATACAGAAATGTATTTTCTTTAGATATATAATGAAAATGTTTTTTTTTGTCCGCGTATACATATAAATAAGCCTATTTTTGTGTGTTTGTATATATATATATATATATACACAAACACACAAAAATAGGTGTGTTTACCTATTTTGGGTTAACCCTTATATATGTATATATATAAGGGTTATTTATATGTATTTATTTATGTAGTTTACGCGCAGATCCAAAAATCAAATTTTTGGCTTCAGCTCTGGGCATTTCTTTCCTGATTAAATAACGTTTCCGACGTCAGAACGGGAAAAATGAGGAAAAGTTAGTTTCTGAATGTAAATTCTACCGCTTAATATGTACATAACACAACAGTTATTGTGATGTGTACATATTAAGCTGTATAATATACATTCATATACAAAAAAAAATGGGCTTACAAAGAAATAAAATGCGTTATCAATACGAAATTATTATTTATATCTAAAGGCAAAAAAGTGTTGCCTACACTCATTTTTTTTTCTTTATACAATGAACTATATATTATTTACAAATTTTGATGATTAGATACTTAAATCGAACGATTATAAAGATTCACGATGACTTTATGAAATATGTCGAGAAAATGAAAGAAATTTGTTCATTGTTTCCAACATAAAAACACAAACTGTAAAATAGCATCGTCGATTTATTTGTACTCTGTTTCCCAAACGTTTATTTATAAAACTTTTTTTCAGAATTTAATTTTTCATGCAGCAATATTCAATAAAATGCCCTTTCTCATATCTCGTAGATGCAATAGTCTATGGTATTATTTCGCAGTAATTCATGATTTGAAGGGATTGACAGATGTCGATCACCTAAACAAATGTTAGTTTTCTATTTCTCTTCTCCGTCAATTCAATAGATACAATTTCTACGTATGTTTCATGCCGATTCCACGCACTCGCAGGAAAATTTATTGACCAAAAAGTTGGTTTCTATCATAGTTCGCAAATTTTTTTTAACACAAAAGAATTACAACGCTTAGTTATCAATAAAAACCGGTCAGTAATATTACTAAATACAACCAAAGTTACGAAATAAATAAATTAACCTTTTATCCTCAAATTAAAAACTTAACTAAACATGGTTTTACAAAATAAAGAATCACTTAATTAAATTAAAGAGATGAAATATGATATAATAATAGTATCGTATTTACCAAATTTCTACAGATATATTAACGATAGATACTAAAAAACCATCATATGAAAGTAAATAAAAGAAATCCGTGAAAAAGAAATTTGCAAATCTATTGAAGGTTCACAGTAATAATAACATTTTAAATTACATATAAGTAGAATGGACATTATAAAACGATATTGTCTTTTAAACACAAAATACTAAAAGACAAACTAGTCATTAACAAAGTGGACAAAGGTAACTGTAGTTATTATGAATAAATCGGATTACAATAATAAAATTAATAACACATTAAATAAAGAAGAACGATTCCAAAAAATTACTTATGATCTCTTTAATGAATATATCACCGACATTAAACACGATCTGACATCTTCTAAATTTTTATTCACCGAAGAATTGCACAAAAAAAATTTAATACCGATTAATTCACAAGGCCTCAGATTGTATGGTTTGTCAAAAGTACAAATAGAGTGAACCCGTGCGTCCGGTAGTATAGTATGTCGAAGCACCGACATATAATTCAGCGAAACACATAAATAATATGATAAAACAAAAAATAATAATTTAACCCGAATCATAGTTCAACCAATAATTCAAATCTGATGAACAAAATCAAGGATGTCATTCTTTATTTTGATAATTAATGCAGAATTAATTTCGTTTTATATTTATAATTTGTTTGCAAAAGTTCCGTTTAGAGAAAGTTTAATTATTATAAAAAAAAATATAAAAATAAAAGTTACATCCAAGGGGAGTGAAGATCTTGTATTGTGTGAGGTGTTAATTCGCGGAAATCCATAGTAGACGCTTGCCTGCAACATGCATTAACATGCAGCATGCAACCCACCGCTGACCCTCGAATCTGCCTCTCCACTACGAATCTCTATCCAAATGATTGAGATCAAGATATTTTTAATTAAACAAATTAAATTAGATTTTAATACGGCATTCGACGAATGAAAATGGCTATTCATTAAATTCAATTTTTCTTCATTTTATTAATTATTTAAGTTCCATTAATACAGATTTCATTAATAGTCTTAGATCCGACATTAGATAAATGAACCCTCATCTGTTAATTGAATGAAATAATGTTTTAAAGGCAGTTAACAGTATTATAAATTTATGAGAACAATGTCTTCCACCGCAGTCCTGGCGCTACTAACATTAATCACTTATTTTTTTTTTATGTAGGCTGAAAATTATTTCATGGTAACTACCAGTTATAAATATATTTAAAATTTTGTAAGCTTTGCACATGTATTAACATTTTTTATTTAACAGGGAAATAAGTTCGATTCATCTACCTTTTTACTCCTGGCTGCAAGCAGCTGTAGCAGTCATAAAGATCGCTACTTATTGTAACAAGGTGTAAAACATCATATTCGAAAGTTTTGTACTTGTGATGTGCAAGTAACATAAGAAGCAAAAAAAATATTACTAATCAATTAATTAATGTTAATAGCAACAGGACTACGATGGCAGACATTGTTATCATAAATTTATAATACTGCTATCTACCTTTAATTTATTATCGGATTTATTAATAGATGAGAGTACATTTTTCTAATGCTGGACCTTTGACTATAAAACAGAAATAACAGGTTTTTAACAGCTGAAATATGATACAAATAATATCGAGTGCAATTTTTTTAAATCACGAAAGAATACTGTGTCGATCATAGTGCCTGATCTGGTTGTAGACTGAGTTTTGTCAGTATTCAATTTAAATTTGAATTTCTCATGCAAAAATGTAATTTATTAAAGGTTGAGCTTCTTCTGAATTGAAGTTGATGTTGAAATCACCGCTCATAATCATTGGGATTTTTTTTTTTGTCGTTCCCTAAAGGCTCGCATTCTTTCTGCACTTTTTTCTTTATTTCCTTTAGCAGAAAACAGTAACACTAACGAAAATCAACACGTGTTTAATGCCCAAGCGTCTACTAGTTCGTTATACTAAATGCTTGTACAGTATGCTAGGCGCGTGCACATAAAGTGGTTCTGCAGCGTCACGCTTTTTTCGTTCCCATCGAAAGAATTCACTACCGTGGCTAAAAAAGTTTCACTTCAAAAATGGGAAATATATAAATTAACTTGCAACGACTGCAAGTCTGTTAATATCGGTTAGACTGGACATTATTTCGCAACTAGATACAAAGAACATATTTCGGTTTATAGAAGCAATAAAAGAAACAAATCTAATTTTGCCAAACATTTGATAAACACCAATCTTAAACTTAGTAACAATCACAAATTTGATGTTTTGCATGTATGTGATAAAGGTTTATACTTAATGACCAAATTCGCGTTATTGGACCCTTGCCCGTGACAAATTGTCACAGACAAAGGTCCAATAACACCAATAAATTGCCAGTGATGGTTATTCTATGACAACTGACTAGCACATTTATCAGTGACTGTCCATCACTGCTGGTGAAAGAGCTATCGCCCTTGACGTACCACTCACTGCATGACGGCACATCACGCGAGATGGTTGGGAGCGCACCCTAATGATGCTTTTGACGCTCCTGATACACTGGTAGATGTCATTGTCTGTATTATCCTAAAGATGTGCTGAATTGGTTTGAAACGTACGTATAAATTGTATCTAATGACTGCGGTTAAGATAAATACAAAACTAACATTTGCTTAGGTGTTCGATATCTGTCAAACCTCTTGAATCAATATTCTATTCGTTGGATGCGGTTCGTAGTGTAAGAACGAATTCGAGGATAGGCGACTGTTGCATGCTGCACGTTACTGCATGTCGCAGGCAAGCGTCTCGAATGCAAAATTTTTCTGTGCGAAATTTACAAAACGTTTAAAAATACTATTATAAAAATTAGTATGTTATAATTTTAATGGACTAATTCCTATCTCAAACTGAATGACAACCCAGAGAGCGTTGGGTGAATTCAAATTATTTGAACGTGCTGATTTCAAGGACACGGCTGAGTCGAGATGCTGCTTTAGATATACATTGATCGTAGTCTAGGATGTCTGTACATTCACATGTAAATTTTCTGTGTACAAAAAAAGAGAACTGTGAGTATCGTGGTTGCAGTAATATTTTCTTATTACTAACAAAAAATGGCGAAGCGGGCTTTGTTTTATATTTATTTACATCTTGATAATGCCATAAAATGTTACAATGGCGAATAACCTTGAATATATTGTAAAAGAACGAGAAAAAATTATTGCAGAAAATAGTAATGACGAAGAGCCATTTCACTGGTTTATTTTTGTTGCGAATGGCGTTGACTTTATTTTTTACACGCCTATTAATTGGTAATTTTCGCGTTTTAATTTCAATTCGATAACTCGCCTTAAACTCACAAAAAATAATAATAGTAAATGTACCGAAAATTGAAAAATAACTTGTATTATTTCAATTCCTAATTCTTGGATGGCATAAAATCATTTGTATACATTGAATAGTAAAAGAACCCTGATCCAAAATTAACTAAACGTCTATCTCAAGTATGGTAGATATCGTTGTTCGTTTTACGATTACTCGTAAAATATTAGTATGTGCAACACGAATTCTTGACAGATTACAATATATTATTGCGAACTGTACTCATATATGAAATGATAAAATAACACAATAAATTCCATTTAAAAAGTAATATTTAGAATAGTACCCCATTTATCTAAGGCAAAGGCGTAGTTGTTTACATTGTTAATTCGTTCTTATTGTTGGAAAATTCCATATTATGGTGGTTATTAGTAGATTTCATAAAAATATAACTATTGTATTTGTCCTCATGACGCAACTTTTGAAAAATTGTGCTGTATCCTGACTAACTCGCCGAGCTCAATCAGAAAATACATATTTCTGACTGAAAAGACAATAACGCGCGGATAGTCAGCACGATAGCGTCTACAATTCTTTAGAGATCTTAATTAAACTTAACATACCTGCCCTATGGACGATTACGAAGGTCGAGTTCATATTTCAGCTAAATTGATCAACTAGTTTGGAAATTACAACATTCTAAAATTTTGAAAATCCGAAAATTACATATTTTATATGAATTACATATGAAAATAAAATGAAATCTACTTCTGTTTCGGCTGCCGAATGGCCTTATAATATGATATGTTGGACATTAAATATTTCCTTTATTTTTATAATTGTTTACATTTGGAGAATGAATGTACGCTACTCCCGCTCTCATTGCTTCTGAACTTAAAAAAAAAGAAAAACTAAATATTGTCGTGTCCATGAAACTAGAAAGTGGGCGTAACCTTCACATTATTTCAAGTTTGGGATATTTTTAATGATATCGATGGAATTCTGCTTCAAAAGTGTTGCATTACTTGTATTCGTAACAGTTCAATACAGTAGTAAATTCGTAGAAACTTAGAACTTTTCTCCGCTGACTCAAAGAGGAAAAAATACTTTTAAGTTGCAAACATGGATTTTATTGTGATTCCTCGTTATGTACTTGTAATCACGTTTTGTTACTCTGGGACAAACAGTCCACTAAAAAAATTTTTTTTTTCTGTCCACAATCAGACAACATGTCTCTAAGAGTACCTTTTACAATTATATGGTTATCCTAAGGTTGACAGAGACCGGTGCCTATGTTGGGTACAAAGTACTGTATTGTAGGTCACGCCGCTTTAGTTAGGGAGGCACGGCATTACACTCGACCTTCAGCAAGGTCACAAGGTTGGAGCATCGTAAATTTTTAGAACAGGTTCTGAGCTATTTTTTTCAGCAACAATTACTTCAATAATTATGGTTTCTTTGGCAAAGCTGTTCTAAAAAAAAAGAGATTATGAATATTTGCCGAAAGATGCATGATCAATTCCGTACGGCACAAATACAGTTATTTTCATATAATAAATGAAACACATTAGGTCATCTTACAAGCATGTTTCATATCACTTTTAAATAAAATATGGAAATTTTAAAAGTTATTTTAATGTTCACTTACTGAAGGCTAATTTTGACATAACATTAAATGTATGTAAATTTTTTCTCAGTCAAAGAACAGTATTTTAAACACGAAAACAAAAAAATATTCGTGTATAGATTGGTATGATAAAAGTAATATTTTTAATGTATAGGTATGTTAATAAGAATTAATTTTCATTTACTAAGAAAATGAAAATATACTAGGTACTTCGCCCGGAGAAATCTATGAAGAACTTAGAAAGAGCGCCAGCCGCATCAGCCTGATTAACATTCTCCTGAATATGTTAGACTCTTTTAATTATTATTTGAATAAATTTTGTTTTATTTACTTTTCAGAGAGCAATTTCTTCGCGTCATTCCGGACATACAAAAAAATATCGAAAGTTGGCTAGAAGAAGACGAATCATTGCGATCAATCGAGTCGCGACTACAAGAGTGTCACCAGCAGATGGCGCTCGTGAAGGAAATCGAAGCATATGGACCCAACTTGAACGAACATCCGCTATATACGATTTCTCAGAAATACACAACGTACAAACAAGCTAAGAATGCCGTCGAAGATTCTATGAAAGCGCTTGTTAAAATTCTAAAAGACTTCGATGCGCAAATTGACAGCTTTGCCGCCGCTGAGAATGCCGTGCGCGGGCCCCTGCTGATGACGTGGGTACGCGAGTTCGGCACCCCCGCTGGTGAAATAGAGCCTATATTCCGACACATAGAAGAGTTTTTATCCAACGCGGGTCAGAGCGGCATGCTGGCGCAGTGCGAACGCGCCGAGGCTGAACTGGGGCAGACGATGCAGCAGGCGGCCACTCTCGTGCGTGCCACTCTAGAGCTGTTATCGCAGTACGCCGCAATCGCTCAGTACTACCCGCGCACACACACGGAACAGTACCGCGTGACCGCATTCAGGGAGTGGTTAGCCGCCGCGTTGGAAGCGCGCTCACCCGACGTGTGCCGCGACGTAGCGGCTCGTCTCGCGACGCTCGTGGCCGCTGAGGCCCCCCCGCCGGCGCCGCTCGCTCAACAGATCGCCGCCTACAATTACCGACTGCAAGCTCTTAGCGTCGACGCCACTGCTAAACTTAACGAGGCATTCGAACGCGTTCAACACGATGCAGCCTCCGACACGTCCGTCGATGACGCTTACGAAGAGGCAAAGTCAAACATCAGCGCATGGTTGCGTGCCGAAGAGGGCGCTGCTGCTGCGCTCGAATGTGTAGTGGTAGGCTCGTTGTGTGCACTCAATCGTCGTTACCTAATGCTGGAGGGCGGCGCACAAAGTGCTGGCGACTGCCTGGCTGAGTTGACATCACGTGACGGCGAGTGGTTTTTAGACGAAATGTGCGCACTGTCCACGCAGGCGGTAGAGGCGCTCTCGCTGTTACCTTTGCAGGCCGCCGCCGTTGAGGACCCGGCCGTACCACTGGCCGTGGAGTGCGTGCGTGACGCCAACCGCGCGCTCACTCACCTCTTGCAACTGAATCATAATTTCAGTACGGTGATTCTTCCCGAAGCGCTCAAAAAATTACATGCAGAAGAACCATGTACGCTCCGGCTGGTCGAAGAGATGGAGGCACTAGTGGCGGCTACGCCGATGCCGCTGTCTGAGCTTGTCGCTCAGCTTGATCTGCATCTGCGTTATTTACTCATGGATATGGAGGTCTGTGGTGTTAACGTCTACATCATAAGTTGTATTCTTGCTCCTTTGTTGAATATGTCATATTAAAATTTTGTTTTATATGCAAACATATAATGCCACGAAGTCATTAGTATGGCGACGATACGAGGGGTACGTCAAAAAAAAAACTAGATATTCCAAAATAATAATATTTACTATTTATCACTAACATCTATCTTTTCAAAGTATTGACCATGAGCATGCATATACACTTTTCCATGTGTTTAAACCACTTGAAAAATATCTCTGACTACTCTTTTTCAGAAGCCTCAGAAATTTTAAATTTATAGGCAGCCATTGTATCTTCCTAACTATCAAATCTCTTGTTTTTTAATTTTTCTTTGATTTTTGAAAACAAGTAAAAAATCACATGGTGTTAAGTCAAGGGAATGCGGTGGATAAAGTAGATAGGACCATTTTTTTAGTTAAAACAATCTAGTGTTCTGGCAAACGTGTGCGGTGCGACGTCTTGATGCTAAACAAAGTGCCGAAGTCGTGACTTCGGTCGCTTGTCACATCAAGCTGATAGTACTGCTGGAGCACTAAATGTCACACACCAGTCAGAATTAACTCTGCCTCAGTAACAGAGTAGCAATATGACCTGTCTTACAAAAAACGTGTCAACCATTTATTTCTTTGTGCAAGAAAAATAATTTCGCTGTTCCATGAGTTGAACACCGAGAGCGCTCCGGATGGCGGTAGCTGGCCTTATATAGATTTCCATTCCTTTGTTCGGCGATGGACGTCCAAGGAGTATGTGGGGTTGATGGGAGATGAGGGGTACCTCACGTAATGAGTTGCGTGACTGCTTCCTGGACTTGTTGACGTCCTCCGAACTTCGTTGTTGTCTTCCTTCCTCGAACTGTTTTGCAAACGGCGCTGTTGATGTGGCAGCTGGTAAATGTAGGTTCGTGATGCGTGTTGGTTACGTATACTTGGAGTTCTAGAACCTTCTTAAAAAATATGGAATACAGGATTTGGATATTTTTCTCGCACGGCGATATTTTGTTGGTATTGGTTTATTTTCAAAACACCATACGGTCGACTGACGCTTCGTTTCCTGATGAGCAATGTTTTCTCACAGGTGGGTATGATTTGTGTTGATTACAGTTTAACTATTAAACTTACGAAAATAGTTTTTTCTCGCCTCTGTCGAATTCTTCTATATTAAATCGCCACCAATCTATTCGGTAGTCTTGGAGCTCCTTATTGGTTAGTCGTGCCGCACCCAAAACGGACGATGTTTACGGAGATAAAGGTGACCGCGAATAGTAATTTGTTTGATTGCTGATTCAATAACCAGTTCTCGCTTAAGCTTTACATATGTATTTCTTTGACTTTTTGAATCAACTTTTCAACTGCTTAAATATTTTTTTGTGTGATTGGTTGCCGAACTGTACTCGCTTCATCTTCAGAGCTTCCCCATCATCTTTTAAACTCAGTAAACCAATTCAGAACTGTAAGCTCGTGAACAAGTAGATTCACTAAAAGTAGTAACCGTAAATTCAAAACATTCTTAGCGTCTTCAACATTTTTGTAATCATAATAAATTATGGCGCGAAAATTGCGTCGACCGAGGTCCATTGTTACAAGAAAACTCTTAGTGCAGGGCATATTAGCGCATTCGTTTGCAAAATTTTTTTAATTCTTAATTTTTTTTTAAATGTCCGGGAGGTCTTCCTGATTATAAAAGTGGAAGATGGCACTTGATATCTTTTGACGTTATTGTTTAAACAACGAAAAACTATATAGCCAGAAAAATACATTTTTTGCAATATATATTTTTTTTTATTCTTTATCTTATTTCAAATGAAAAAAGTCCTCACACCCATCATCGTATCTCCAACCCATTAATTATGATTTTTTTTAAAATTGAAAATCGCCAAAATTCTTAATTTTCTTGAATTAAATAATACAACTTGAAAATTGAAATGTTATAACTTTTAATTTTTTATTAAAAATTTCAACCATATTAAACAAAATAGCGTAAATAGATTTTAAAAATTTTGTTTATTTCTATGTTTTTTTTACGTTATAACAATATGCTTCTTACGCGCATGCTCTTTTGAGAGAGAAGTATTTTATTTAACTTTATTGGGAAAAGAGGGGAAGACTGTTGATGAAGCACGTAAAATTACATTCGAACGAACATTAGGAAAAGGAATAAACTTATCAAGAATTCCATGCACTTTGGATGCTTTAAAATTGCATACTTTACAAGCTTCATTTCAGGCTTATATTTGGAGAAATTCAGATAAACTTCAATATGAACCCTTAGATTTTTCTTGTTTTGGTTATGTTATGTGTGATAATTTAATTAAGCCATTGTATTTAACAAAACCGCCATTACCTAATGATTTAGCAAAACCGTGCAATTGTAGAAAAAAGTGTGCAACGAAAGCTTGTTCATGTCGAAAATTGAACTTGACGTGTATAGCGTTATGCGGATGTTCAATTGAATGTTGCCAAAACCAATTTCACGTTTAAATTAATTAACTGTACAAACAATCATTTAATAAGTTGAAAGATATATATATTTGATAATTCACTTCATCTTACACTTTTATAATCAGGAAGACCTCCCAGACATTTAAAAAAAAATTATGAATTAAAACAATTTTGCAAACGAATGCGCCAATATGCTCTGGTCTATCTCGTCATATCCTCACAAAAAGAAGCATTTTGAATTCAAATATGTGCCATTTTTATATTTATCATTAAATAACCGGTATTTACGATGGTTATTACATATCAGTATCGAATTATTTAGTAAAAAGTATTCAATCACTTTTGGCATACCCCTTGTATTTTAATTACACATTAGATCGATTTTTAGACAAAATTATCAAACAATTTTTATTACATGGTATTACATAAAATTCATATTGGGAATTCCAAATCTATTAAAATTGTCACAAGATAACGGTGTATTCATATAAAACGTGCACGGCGTTATACCATGTTGCAGTCGCCAGCGGGCGAGTGCCAGCTTATAGCTGCCGAGCTGCGGGTGCGGTACGAGGCACTGGTGGCCGGCGGCGCCGAGGGGGAGGCGCCGCAATCGGAGGGGCGCATGTTGTTGTTGGGCTTCAACGGACTGTTCGCAGCGCTCGAGGCGGCCGGTCCCGCATGGGCCGCGGTGGAGCGGCTGGCTGCGCGCACGCCCACCGCTTGGCGCAAAATCGACCAGATTAATCTCGCCATGCATATGTCGGTTAGTTGTGTAAATCTTTTATATTGTCTAATTGTTGTTATGATAAATAGCTGACTTCTAGTGTTTGATTTTCAAATTTTTAATGTAATATAGGGTTGGGGAAAAACTGTTTTTGTATTCCATATACAAATTAAAGATAATTTTTCATCACATTTCATTTATATTTAATTGTAATATATATATATATGCCATTTTGCTTCAATTTTGTTGTTTTGTAGTAGTGACATAATAACTTTACTATAGAAATTTTGGGACTTTTGACGCAGATCAAAAAACTGCGACAAGTAATTTTGACAGTCCTTTCTTGATATTAACCTAGCACTACCTAGAGAATTCTAAAACACCGAAACAAGTGAAAATCTGAGCGTGCAAGATCAGGGCTATATAGTGGATGCAATAACACTTCCCAACCAAAGTCTCTCAGTATTCACTGAGTGGCTAAAAATGTGTGTCGTCTGGTGTTATCATGGTGAAACACCACACCCTTTCTGTTGATCAATTCCGGCCGTTTTTAACCGACTTCAAAATTTAAAAATGAGGAGGTTCTCAATTCGACTGTATTTTTTTTTTGTGTTTGTTACCTGAGAACTTTCGACTGGGTGAACTGATTTTGATAATTATTTTATTATTGGAAAGTTGGTGCTTTCCATGTGATCCCATTTTAATTTGGTTCAGTTCTGACAATGGCATCCATGAGAAAATCGTATAAATCTTAAATTTGCATTAAGTATGCGACAAATGGACGAATAACTCAATATCACGCTAACCGATTTCGATGATTCTTTTTTTTTAGAAGAATGGTACTTTGATGAGAGTTTGGTTAGGTTCTGATTATGGGATCCATGACAATGTAACGGAACTCTTCAGTTCTTAGGAGCAAATTAACAATACTCGGCCGAATCTTTTATAGGCTATCCGGATATTTGAATCACCTACCGTAAGGTTGTTATGGTCAAGTAATAGTCGTAGCCGAATATGATGATCAAAGGAACTCCTGAATGGCTTACAGTAATGGTGCGATTTATGAGCAGCACGTTTAGTAGGTCTACGCATATTCAGAAAAATTTGTTAGTGTACTTCAGATTCACTAAAAATCAAAACATTAACAACAATGTTAACTGGTGTCAGCCAAGGAAACACTACAATGTATCTAGTAATAGACACAGACTCCAAAAATAACAATAATTGTAAGTACATTATATTATCGTAATAATTTGATTGACTTTTAACTAGTCTTATATTTTTCATTTCATTTTACTTAGGAGATCTCTAAAAATATTTTGATCATCGTTTGTTATTCACAGGCATGTGTTGTGTTAAATTTGAAATGGGTAGGCACCTACCTACCTTCTTGCGTGGTAAACACAGATCGTATCTATATATTGATGAGTAGAAAAATAAGTTGATTATTAAGTTGTAGAAGAATACGCAATTATTTTTTTACTTTTTAGTACATATTAATTTGTTTTGAAGTCTGTTTTTTTTAAAATTTTTGTTTATTTCTCTACTACTTTCTTGAGTCTCATCAGCTGTTGAGAGTAGAGATCCGAATGATGGTTTTACCCGGTAGTAAAAGCTCATAATGAATAATGCTCTTCCAATCCCACCATATACATTGCATCAACTTATTGCCAGTTAATCCGGGTTTCATTATAGTCTATGGAGCTGGCTTTCTTTTTTACCATTCTTTTTTCGCCGTAGGTAATTTATTTTTCATCACTAGCGATGAATATTTTCAAAAAACTATTTGTTTTCATTACGTTTCAATGGACAATCACAAATGAGTACACGATTCATTAGATTTCAGTGAGCTCGTGTTGAGCTTTTTTGTATATCCAGCTTTTTCAAATGGGTCAAAACTATTTTCTGGACAATCCCCAGCTTTTCAGCGATGTTGTATAAAACGAATATGTTAATCTTGCTCTTTTTTTTCCAAAATGGCATCAACTTTATCTATAACAGGTCGACCAGAGCGAGGTTCATCTTTGACATCAAAATTACCGGACTGAAAGCGCTTGAACCAGTTTTGTGCTACTCTTACCGACGCTGCATTAGGTCCATAAACGTCACTTTGTTTTCGCGGCTTGTGTCACGTTTTTCCTTTCTTTTATAATAAAGCTTCAAAATATATTGAATTTTATGTTAGTTTCAATCATTTTAGTGAACAGAAAAACAATGGAAAAATGACGGAACACTGCATTTATTTTTTATTTTTCATTATTGTAATTTTAAAATGTAATATGTTTAGTGCTCTCAGATACAAATATCACAACTAAACAGATTTTACTGCAGCAACTTTTTACTTATAAAATACAAAAAACTTTTCCCCCATCATTGAATATTAATTTTTCTTCAAAAATTCTTTTTTCGAAATTCAATGAATCTTGATATTAATAAATTTAGTAAAAGTAATTTTATTAATATTAGTAATTGCATAGGAGGTATATTTAAAAAAATGCCCTTATTAGACGGTGGAACAAGCTACAATCAATGCGCCTCACTTTGATGTACCAAGATTACGGCAAATGGCGCTATAATCTTTTTCCTTTATTTATGTATTTTGTATATATATATATATTAGGGTGGTCGTTAAAAATTAAATTTTATGCGACGCTTCCTAAAAAGCTTCTTTTTGATGAAAAATAGTAGGAAAATTTTCTTTTTCTTTTTGATTCAAAACGACATGTGCCTCTAGAGTTAGACGATCTAAGTTAATTTTTGGGTATCATCATCTTTTTTGGGAATTTTTCATGAAAAATACAATTTTATTTTATTACTACATTATTTAGTTAATAATTTATGCAGAGTACCTGAGACGAATTTTACAAAGTAAATTTTATAGAAACTATAGACTGACGTATGAAAGCATTAGAATTGATGGTAAATGATGACATGCCATGAACCAACTTATCGACAGATAATTATTTTGAGCCTTCAAACGAGGCGTCCAGGGTATGCTCATCCGGTATTTTTTAAAGACATTTTCATGAAAATAACTCATACGTAATTACTCACAGACGTATAAAAATCCCAAAAAGAGAAGAAAAACCTTGATCGTTTAGAGGCACGTGTTGATTTGAATTTAAAAAAATCCCAGTGATTTTTCATCAAAAAGAAGCTTTTTAGAGGGCGTCGCAAATAATTTAATTTTTAACGACTACCCTAATGTGTGCACATATATATATATATAAGAATGCACTTTAATGCAGGCGGCAATGCAGAGTGAAAGCGTGCGCGCTATAGTTGACTCGGTGCTGTGGGTGCGGCGCGTGCAGGCCGTGGCCGAGGTGCTGGCGCAGTGCGCGCAGCACGCCGCCGCTTTCCGCGGCGTCGCGTCGTTCGCCGCCCTCTCGCCTAGCGACCACGCCGCGCTATGCAAACCTGTACGAAGGTACGGATAATTCTTAATATTCAAACGCTTTTTCCTACTGAACTCTCTTGTACCTCAAAAATTTAATTTATTTTGTCCTTAAAAGTCAATTTTTTTCGTTGTATAACTACAACTTACATACTCTTTTTATCGCGCTTTTATTAGCTTCACTTGTACGATATGTTTGTAAGCTTGTGAGCTTGTTTGTTTGTAACCGACTCCTTTGGACTCGTTTTTGTCCCACTTTTAACGGACAGATTTAATTCAAACTTTGCACACTTATCATGAATCAGTGACAATACAATAATTTGATAAGTTTATCTTATTATCCTGATCAGGATCGAATAATTTCGTCACGTATCGTCTGCGTGAGAGCAAGTGGCTTATTACTGTTACGAAATTCTGTTACTGTTTTGTAATAGAATTTAGTAACAGTAATAAGCATTATTATTAATTAACTATTATTGTATTGTTATCGAGTAAAAAGTGAAAAATAATTCTTAATATAAGCTGAAAAAAATAATTAACAGTGACGAAAAATACTAGTATGATTGTAGAAAAGGAGTGGGGCGTTTTGTGCCACATTTTTCGTACATAGAGCAACCCACGCTTTTTCCACAATAATACTAGTATTTTTCGTCATTGTTCATTATTTTTTTCAGCTTATATTAAGAATTATTTTTCACTTTTTAGTGTGATGTGCTTTAAAAGAGTGTTTTTTAGTTTTCTAAATTATATTTTTGTTATTATAGTTGGCATCTTTAAGTTATTTACACTATCTAATTATATACTATAAAATGTTTGTCCATGTATTTTTTTTACCGTGTATTTTTAATAATGAATGTTATGCATAACCTTTTGTGGATGCACATGCAAAAAATGAAGTCTCATATTACAATATAAAAATATAACACGGTAATAGTGTATGTGTTATATATTGTTGGTATGTTTTTAAATATGTAATTGCATATTTAATATTCTCTAATTAAAATAATTATTTGTATCCAAATGCTCAGCGCAGTTACATAGCATTGAGTGACTACCATCTGGTTTACGATTACGTATCGCTCATCGTTTATTGCTGTTGTTTTCTTTGCCTTTTCTCTATTTTTTTTTCGAAATCATTCGAGAATAGAAGCAACCATAACGTAATGGATGGGTGTTTGCGTGTATGTAGGTTCACGGCGGAGCTAGTGTCGCGGAGGCTGCTGGGCGTGCCGTCACGCGCGCTCGGATCCGTATTATGCTTGCTGTTACGGCGCGCGCGCCTCGACGTCAGCGCAGAAGTTGAGCAGAAGGAAATAGGTTTGATCTATTATGCGCATATATATTATTTTTACCAATACTTATATAGCAAATGGTTATATTAATTTTTTAATATCGCATACGATAAAATAATAAATTTAGTTAATTATCTAATGTAAATATTAAATTAAACGTAGACTAGAAAAAAAATTAATGTTTTAATAAAGTTCAAGGAGATATTCTATAAACTGAGATTGATATTAATGTACAATTATGTTTTATGTAATAAAAAGGAAAAATAACAGTCTAAGTAAAAACCTTTTACAGACTTGACCAAACCAATCTAATTCATATAATTCTTGCAATAGTTTATAATGGATATAAATTCTTTGTTTACATAGTACTCAAATTTCTTAACAATTTACTTCTACGTCCTAAATAACGTTACACCAGGTAAGTATCTCCTCTAAAAAGACCACTAAACCACAGTCTCCACACTGGCCCTTTGCATGCAATTTCACATCATGATTCCGTTGCTCTTTCCCTGTCGCTCTTGTTTCTTCAAGATGTTTACGTTTACCGTTAAAGTAAATGTCACTATTTTCAATGTGTATTTAAGTTAGATGAGGGATTTAGCCCTGCAGCTGTCAAACTTTGGATTCACGCGGATTGTGTTACAGGTAAACTTCTTGCCTGCTGACCACTCGGTAATATTCAAATGCTATAATGCGCCCAGTAACGCCATCTAGCGTCGTCGACGTATGACGTCGCTAATACCTCGTTCCCGCCCCTTTCACGTCGTCGACAAAACAGATTAGTTTGTTACCGACACGAACTCGAAAAAATTGTATTGCTCTATATTATAGAAGAAGGTCAGAAAAAACAATGGTCATAATGTATGTTTTTTGTCTAATAAATTTTTGATTGCAATCTATTGTTTGATATCTTTTATTCACTTATATTTAAATAAATAGTTAATTACATTGTAGTTCATATTATTATTATTAGTTTTAGTGAAAAATATGATCGAAAACAAACGAAATTTTTTTGAACGTTGCGAATATGAATCGTTCTTTTATTCATATTGGCGAACATCAAAAACTCGAAAAATATCAAACGTTAAATTTAATCAAAACTTACGTTGTAAAAAAGCTTTTCCGAAACAAATTATAATATTCGATTTTAGCTTTAATTTATCACAGGTTACATGCTACTGCTAAATGTGAACCTTGTGTTATGCATTTTAACATTACGTAACCATAAAGGCTCCTTAAATGTATTTTACAAAATAAATTAGCAATAAGTGCCTTGACCCCACAGTAATAATTGAACTAATCTATCATTTCCTGTGGATGTTTTTAAAGGCTTCTTAAAAATATTAACAAAATCTTCTGATCTCCTATTCGGTGACAGATGAATAACAATGCGAAAACGATATTTGAAAATGTTTGACCTATTTCTATGAGTGTTCTATCTAAAAACCAAGCTGCAGTTGGAGTTAGTTGACAGATATAATATTATCAAACAATCACTAAGTTTTTTAAATTATATCATTTCAGTTTTAAAGTAAAATAGCAATCCAATTCTATCATATAATAACATACTTGCTTTTATTAATTTATGATGATAAAACTCAGTACTGTATTCTATTAATAGGTCACAACATGTGTGTTTTGGTATCGAACAATGATATTCTTTTAATGTAACAGATTTAATAAGTATTGATAAACTTGTACTTTGACGGTTTTTGTATCCGAAACCAAATAACTTTTAAATTCATTAAAGTACAGCTTTGCACATTATTGTCGATTATCGTAAACCGTTTAACAAATCATTGTAACTGCTACAGGAGCTTCATGGACCGTCCCGCTGGAATCACTGTACGAGAAGGCGCGTGAGATGAACGGCTGCTCAGCTGTGCAACTGGAGCGCGCGGGTGCGCTGTACGCAGCGGCCGAGCGCGCCCGTCGCGCACACCATCAGCGCACTGCGCTCGGCCGCCGGCTGGACGTGGCCCGCGCGCATGCGCATTGTGCCCGCGTCCGCCTGGCTGCACATTCTCAACTCCACGCCGACGTATGTAGTGATTTTTTCGAATTTTCCTCCTACTTCACTTTTACTATGTGATAATTTAAATAAAACGAGTATCACTAAACCTGTAGACCGAATGCAAAAACATGCTCGCGTATTGATATAGATTACGTATGATCAGAAATAAAAAACAATTATGACAATATAAGTTTGATGCGTTGAACAATTTAAAATATACATGACTGACAGTTATTATACGATTGCACTATAAATTGTATTAATTATTTAGTAAAAATAATTTGTTTACGTGGCGAGCAGCTGTTGGGTAACAGCGGTAACATCGGGCCGGCGATGGCGCGACACGCGCGTGAGCTGGTCACAGCCCAAGAGCGACTGGCTACCGCGCAAGCTAAGGCACAAGCGCTGCTGACACAAGCACATCAGAGGTATGTATCTCTTGGGATGTGATATAGATTATCACACAATTAACTGGTGAACGAATGACAGTAGTGTGAGGTAAGGTCTCCCTGAAAAATACTTTTATTTAGTTTATTCTAAATTCGTTGCTTGCTTTACTATAGATTGTCTAGTTCCTACTAAATGTGCGCTTAATAATTAGTCGTGCCTAGAATACGCGAAATAAACTATAGGTATATAATATAAAATCATGGATACTTTTCCTTCCCTTTGTTTTTTTTACTTTCCTCTCTGGAATATTTTTATAATGCTAAAGGAAACTGAAATTACGTCATAAGTTTGTTCAGATTTAGTTACGTGTGATGTTCACGGAACAGAGTGAAGTGGGGCGCCGGAGCTAACCCTGCGCTGACGTCGGTGGTGGTGGCACTGGAATCATCATGGGCAGCATGCAACTCCCGCGCCGATGCACTGACGGGTGTGGCGAGCCAATTGGCCGCACATGCACGCGCCGCTGCACATCAGCGCACGCGTACTTCCAAATTAGCTCGAACGGCGCGACAGGCTCTTGCTCACTGGGAAAAGGTTAGAAATTCAAAAGCTACGTCCACAATTATAAATTAACAAAAAATAAGTAAATAATGATTAAATGAAAAATGTTAAGATTACAACATAAAACAACCTGATAAAAAGTCAAAAGTTTATATGAAAAAATGGTTGTCTGTAAAGTCGGTTTACGGACAATAATTTTGCATGATAATGCCATAAGAAAACATTGATGAAAATTGCATTATTTTATGAATTGAATTGAATTACTGTCACTGAATTATCATTATTTTATATAATACAAAGAAGGAGTTAATTGAAAATGACAATGTTTTCGTTAAATTAACATTTATTTGTACTCATTAATTCAAATATTTTTCTATTTAATTAATACAGTAAAAAGATAGATGCGTCATAAGCCGAACGCTTAGGCCGATCGTGCCTCTCTATTGTTCCGCGCTCTCGCTCGCATCCTCGGCTCAAGCGGAACGCGACAATTAGTCATGCTTTTTCGTGCGTGCATCCGGCGTTCATTGATTTGTAAGACGTTCTCACGTCAAAAAAAAAGGAAAAGTTATATACTAAAACGAGATTCGAAGCAATATTATGGCGGAGATATTAATTTGTAGCACTATATAAATAATAAACCTGATGTATCGCCCAGTGTAAAGGCACATTCTCCCGCATTCTTGATTGACCCTCCTTGTTGGCCCAATGCGAAAGATGAACTGCTAACTACCGTGGTCATCGGCGCTGGTGACAACTCCGGGATGACGAGTTAGCGTTTTCTCCCGGGCATGGAGCGAGTGAAATTTATTTTGACTTAGGTAAAAATTCATCAGCTAATTCGTCAGTGGTTAGGTTACTTGCTGATTCGTAGCCAATGCACTAACGACTTTTCCACCACCGCTCTAAAAGTAAATAAATAAAGATAATATATTTTCATACACAAGTTTTAAGTTACACATTTTTTTAATAAAAATCTACATCTGAAATGTAATCTTTATGGTACGATACTCGAGGCAAATTTCACCAAAAGATTAAAGCGCAAATTGTATGGACAATCCGCCAAATCTGCGGCTTACATTTACGAGATGCGTTTCTTTTAGTGCAACCTGGCGATAGTGTTGCAATCTATTTGTGTACTCGTATACGTTTACATGTGAGCACGCATGTATTTTGCGTGCGTATGTTTTTGTGCATACGTAAATAATTTGTATGTGTGTTTGTTTAACATTATTTCCATTGAAATAGTAAATTCAATTCTACGGTTATACCACCTAATTATTGCTGTTTTATTTATATCTTTATTTACTTTTTTAGGCGTGTACCCTGGCGCTGAAATATTCGTTAGAAGTGTCACCTATAGAGGAATCGCTTATGGAAATGTTACACCCGGAAGGAAACATCGACGCACAATGGGTACTGTTTTTAATGTATCAAAATTTCAATGAACTAGTATTTAACATAAAGATGTGATCTTGCTTTTATTAACACCGATGTATAATAACTACCTGATTCTGAGACCATAGTCAATAAATAAATACAGTACTTTAGAGTACAGTACCTTATTGAACATAATGGATCCTGTAGCACTATACTGCTTATGGCTGTCAGATGACGCTATGTAACACCGCGCGCCTCGTTAAATTGAGAACAGTCGGTAAGGCAGAATGGGAGGATTGAGGACGTGACAGGTTTCGTGTGAATGGTCACTTCAATTTAACCTTTTGTTAAAAAGTTATTGTTTTGTTGTGTGAAACTGCTTATGTATTGAATAAATGTTTAACCGGTATGGTCCTTTCAATCTGAAATAAAAAAGATAGCGGGAAGATATATTTCCCTGTGGTGAGATGACAAAACTATTATTTATGTGATTAATCAGACATTCAATTGAGATGGTTACTGTTATTTTAATATACCACTAAACTAAATTAATATGATGTTACTTCATTAAAGTAATTTGAGATTGGTTTCCTTGGACAGGTGGAAAACGTATCCGCCCTGATTCGCGAAATGATAACACAATTGAGCGCGGAGGCGAGTGCGGGTAGCGCGCGGCGTGCGTCAGCGGCCGAGCGCGTGCGCAGTGCCGGCGACGGCTTGGCACAACCGCTAAGCGAGCGCGCGCGCCTCTCTGCGGAGCTCCGAGCGCCACTCGATGTCCTTAAACACGCATACGAGGTAGTGTATTTAAGTAATAATAATAAATATAGATATCTACCCACCCGTATATTTTTGTACAGTCTTCTTTACACTTGATATGGAGCTATCGCTCTAAAACAATATTTCCCAAAGTGGCCCTGGTGGACCCCCAGGGCTCCACGGGAAACTCGACGTGGGTCTACGTTGGGCGTAATAAAAAATGGGTGTCCACAATCGTAAGCGGGGGTGCATGAAAATTAATTTGGTTTCAAAATTAACTAGCAAAATTTTGATAGTGGTTTATGAAACAAAAGAGTTTCGGAACGTCTGCTCTAAATGCTTTTACTTTATCGTCATAAGCAACCTTATTGAACACGTTTGTAATACTGTTTAGAACACACACTTTTGCGATACTAATATGAAAAAAACTTTGGGTCTTCATTTTCACCAATTACGAATTGCATTAGTCAACTCGGACCATATAAATCATACTTTTTATAATCTTATGAGATAGGAAAATTCAAATCAAATATAAAACTTAACAATGATCCATACTTTATGTACAAAAAATTAAAACAGTATTTGGTCATGTTTTTATTCTTACCACAACATTGATATTAGTGTATTTGGCTTTATACAGATAAAAATTTTTATGCATATATTTATTGTTAACTTCTTTACATATTTTTTGTGATAATTCCTATTTTGTACATATTTCTTTATGTTTGAATGTATTCTAGTCGCAGAAATCCATGTGTTAAAATGTCTATTCCACCGAATTGTAGAAGACGCTATTTGTAATTAGTGCAATAAAAAGGTTTTGCAATAAAATTTAATTAACATGTATTTAACATGGAGTTCTTACACATAACCATATTATTTTTTAACAACATAACATCACAAGCTGTTAACGCCATGAATTGCAATCAAAATAAATACATTGTAAAATGAAAACTAATAGTTTACTGTATCCACAGTTCTTGAACATAATGAAAAATAAAACTTATAAATAATTGTGAGGAAATGTAAAATTGCAAGCAGTATTAAAATTGTAAATATATTTTTGTTTGTGTGTTTGTATGCAGTCAATACCATAATAGCCAAACAAATTCGGATGTGGCTTTCAGTAATGTATCAATATATGGTTAGGCTAACATTTAGTATCTATTTCACTGACATTTGTCCCTGAGTTCATTTGTATATTCATAAGTTTTTATGATTTTGCAAAAAATATGGTTACTTCACTTGTAATTTGTATGTGTTTGTAAGCATTGCAATATTGGTCTGATTTTGTAATAAGAATTTAAATCGATTGATAATAAATCCATTTGATATATAATAGTAAAACCTTTACAACTTGTTAATATTTTTTATGAAAATTATTAATCAATGAAATGAAGTGCCGGGGAGGAAAAAGAAACTGGAAAAGAAACGAGGGCTTTTGAAAGACTATTCTTATGTCCAGACAAACGTGTGAGTTCGTTGCCGTACTCATAAAATTTATAATGGAAGATCTGACTCCTATACATAAGTTTATTTAGGTTAACACTAGATACATTATAATGTAATACTGGTGACCCGTACATCGAGCGGGAGTCGGCCGGCATCATTGGCGAGGGGCTGCCCGAGAGAGACTGAAGATGCCGGCCGGGACCGCCGTCGGCGCTGTGGCGCATATCGGTCGGAGCGACAGCTTTACTAACGGCCGCTGATTACGTGACAACTTCCTTCAGAACGCCGGCATGCGCTTCTTACCATATAAGGCAAAGAATTTGTTCCCGGGCCGCGTTCTGGTAAAATACCGTGTGTAACTTGAGCCCGTCACGCGATCGTTGACGCATCGCCCGTGTATGCGGTACAACGGCTACACTAGCCCCCCTTTAAAAAAAAATGTTATTTGATAGGTGGGTACTTGTACATTAATTATTTATCTACAAATGCATGACTTCAGTGATTAATACTACGTGTTAATGTCAGATCTACTTTATGTTTTTCAGGTGATACATTTTTTATTTAACAGAGCGGAAAGTAATTAGTAAATAAATGCATTTTGTTTTTTTTATTGCTGAGTTTTATTACATGTCTTACATAAGTGTGTTTTAATTGTCTTATCATAAATAATAAAATTAAAATTTTGCTGTTTTATTAGAATAGGCGTACTGTATTTGCCTTTAAACTTGATTACTTTTTCAACATTAATGTAATTCACTTTTTTTAATATATTGTCTATGGCACAAGCTATGAAGTGCAATTGCTCTGTCAATAGAAATGGTAAATTATATTGAAATTACTAATGTTAAATAAAAACATCACATATGAAACTGAACATTATGTACATTATTTCTTTTATGTTTAGGGCAACAATCTGGCATTCGAGCTTCTCACAGGCGAGCGAGAAGTAGCCGAATTGGGGCGAGCTGCCGCAGCCGGAACATCGGCGGCAGCTGATGGTGACTCTGCAGTCGTGCGCGGCGCCTTACGCGCTTTGACCTGTCTCGCTGAACTCTTACCCAAGCTGCAAAAGATACTGCACGAGTCAGTACCCAAAGTTTTTATACCAGAATCATATGCTACTTTGTAAATAATCTGTGAATTATTAGTTATTCAACAAGAAATTATTAAATGCGAACGTTTTCTATTGCCGTGAAAATAAATAAAATGTTTTTTTTATTGTGTATCTTCGATCTTTAGGAAAAATTGACGATATCAGTGTCGAGATTAATCTAATAATATTCCAGCAATGTCGAGAACAAGTGGTGGTGCGAGAGCGGTTCACGACGATTAACACGACAGTCGGCCATCACCGCGCAGCCGCGTGCGGCGCCTCCACGCCACGGCGGCGAGCGCAACGCGCAGGGCGCTGGCGTATGGAAGCGCGTGCGGCTGAAGCTAGAGGGCCGCGACCCTGACCCCGCGCGACGCGCCACGCCCCACGAACAGGTACCGCATGTCCTAAGCCGTATAATCTATTATGTTCTTCAAATTTATTAAATTGGTACAATTAAATTAGTTTATCATTTAATATTAATGCCAAAGTAAATATGTCATTATCATAATTTATTTTAACACATAAACATAAATTTTCAGGTCGAATATATAATATCCGAAGCGACGAGTGCTGATAATCTGTGTCAGATGTACGAAGGATGGATGGCGTGGGTCTGAACACGGAAGAGCGACAGATAAGCGCCCGCGGCCCGCGCCCGCGCCGCCCGGCCAGCGCGCACCGCCGCGGCGCACCCGCCGCCCACTCGCGCGCCAAGCGCGACTTGCGGCCCTACATAACATACTGGATATAAGCTCTGGGAGACGTAGCTGTAACCGCTGAAAGTGACTTCATCGGCGCTTTCCGAACGACTATACCGTAGTGGGGTCGCTTGGCCGGCCCCGGCGCTACCGGTGTTACACTATAATTGAATACCTGTTTAGATTCTTATGTTTATCTTCTCAATGTAATTGTTCTATGTAATGTGCTCGATTTTTTCTTCGTATAGGCAGAGCGATGTTGTTGTTCCTTGGATGTGACACTTAACAATATCACCATTGGAAAAATGTTGAATTACATCAAATACTACAAACAACGAATTCAATGCCAACAACAAGTAACCTAGTTCTTGTGATCGACATTGGCCAAAACGCTATCCTTTTTCTTGAACAGCTGTAGTGTATTAGGTGATAAGGATCCTTTTATTTTTGTGTAGCCTACTACAACAACATGCTCTATTTAGGTGACTCGCTTTCGTTACGTAATCATTACATAACATACAATAGCTTCTAATACAACATCATGTTACTTTATGTCTAAAAAATGAATTGAAATATAATCAACTTTTCAAACTAAATGCAATGAATGATAATTATAAAGTTTTGAACAAAATTATTGTGAAGAAATTTTAAGAAAGTTTACCTACAAATTGTATCATTCTTATTTTCACCATAAGAGTCATGTTCTGGATAAGTAAATTGTAATGGAAAAATCTATTTGATAGTAATATCATACATTATGGCTTCCCCAAATTGTTTAAAGGGCGTAGATCATCTTGAAGTAAATCATAAATCATTCATATAATAATATACTTCATTGTGTGATTGTTGAAAACTAAATTTTATTTTAAGACAAATATTAACTTGCGTGAATGTAAGATGACGAACCGCGGCGATTCAACTGCTCACTGGTTTTCGGTTCACTAACTTTTTCGATATAATGATGTTCATGCTTTTTCGCTTCTGAATATCCATGGACCAGTGTGTCGTGGACGTGGTGCGTTATTGGGCGTGATTGTTTTGGTATCATCGTTTCTCTATTGCTAATAATAAATCGTATGTATCATCTACTTTGACTTTTATTTTTTTTTATATATATAAACATCGTTAAAAAATGTTATAATTTTTTAAATGATAATGATAATAAATAATAATAAAATAAAAAAAATAAAGCCTTATAAATTACAAAAGATGCTTCATAGGAAATTGACCGAAATCAGACTCAAGAGTTCAAAATTAAATAAGATACAGTTATAATGATAACTAAGCTACAAACAGTCAATGGTATATCAGTGTTCTACAAGTTTAAAACCAGTAGCGACCACCACATATTTAGAGGCACGTTGAATCGAACTATAAAATTGACATCGTATGTTGCTTTCAACAACTGCCAACTTAGATACAATACTTAGAATTTTTTTAAACCTTAAAGATTAATTTAATGATCTTTAAAAAAACCTGTATCATTAGATATACTAATAGTTTATAAATATATATAAATATGTCTGTGACTCCACTCTTGTGGCCATAGAGTGATTTCTTTAATTTTTTATACAATGATATCTTTTTTCAATCATAATCTCGATCCCGCTGATCCTGAAATGTGTTGAAAGTTATAATGCAGTTGCGATTCGATCCTTAATAAATTACCGGAATAGAGTGCAGTTCTCAATATCAATTTCAGTTCCACACTCTGCGCTGATCTTGATTTAATTCTCAATTCCTATTCCAGCTTTGCTTTTGATTTCATTCCTGGTTCCGCATTTCAATCCAATCCTATCTCGGTTTCGATTTTTGTTTAAATTGCGTTCTCAATTGTAAGCCCTATCCGGGCCGATTCGAATTTTATATGTACATTACAACGCACGAAACTTGGCCGCTGTGAAGTTAGTCACTAAAGCGTCGCATTGGCATAAACAGGTGCGCGGGGGAGAAGAATGAAAGGAGAGCGTTAAACCTGCGCATTACATTATTCGCAGACAGTTCAGAGTTTCGTGCGTTGTACTGTACTTCAGAGTATTTAAAAATGTCTAATGGACATGACTGCATTTTCACTTTGGCTTTTGACGTTGGATTCGCAAGCAGTTATGAATCAGTATGAGGAGTGTTCATTAAAAAGGAAGAATGTGTATGTTGCCAGTAACTCTTATTAAATATTACTTTATTTTTCAACATATTCGCTTTTTTGTATGTTACACATATCTTTTTTCTAAATTTAAAATCCATTCTTAAAAAAACTTCATCCTGAATATCTATAAAATCCTGTAGTGCAGCTACTACTGCTTCATCATTGAATCTCTATCCTTCCAGATACTCCTCCAACTTTGAGAGTTGATAGAAATCACTAGGAACAAGGTTGGGTGAACAAAAGCAATGAGGGATCTGTGAGCTGAGGCATTATCTTGATGGAACAAAACAATTTTGGCTAGTTTTCTTTGCCCTTTCTGTCGAATATCGTTACGTTTTCTACCCAGAAAAGAGCGCCCATGTTCTTTCCGTCGTGATTCGCTTTAAATTTCTTAGAGGTTGGAGATGACAGTCTTTTCTAAGTATAGATTTTGTTCCTGGATCGTAATGGTGAAGCCACATATCATCCATGGTCGTAAATCGATCAAAAAAACCATCGGAATCTTGTAACAGTTCCAAGGAAGATCGAGAAATGTTCAACTAGTTTGTTTTTGTGCATCGGTAAGCGTTCTGGGGACACAACGTGCAGATACTTTTCATCCCAAAACGTTCGTATAAAATTCTATGCACACTACCAGTCGAAATCTTTGGTAGTCGTTCTTCCACATTTGAATTCGACGCCCCATCGGGCAACTGTAGAATAGCGCGGAGCATTCGTTCCTAAAGTATTGATTATACAAATGCAGTCTCTTTAAAGATGCTGTATTTACGTTGAAACTCGACGTCATCTAAAAGAGCACAAGTACACCCCCTGATACTGACATACATGCAATAATCATTATTAGATATTTCTATAAAATATAACTAATAATAAAAAATAAAAATGAATTAAAACGTACAGAAGCTCAGTATCCGACCCAGTAAAAGGACAGCAGCGCTGTCTTTCGACAAGGATTTATTTAAGGTGACATCTGTTACACACACTATTGGGCATTTTTTTTTATATTGCATATTGACTAACATTAAAATGAAAACTTGAAAATGTAAACGCGGAATCTGCAAAGCAGAGCATTGATTAATAATGATAATGAAAATAGTACCAGTAATTTTGTTACATAATAGTGGTTCTGGATAAATGATCCTTCCAAATATTTATTTTTTTAATCCTTCCTTAATTGAAACAAAGGCCATCTAGCGGTCTTTGATGTCCGAATTAATATCGTCGCGTGCTTACATGTTTTAGTGTAGGTGTGTATATAATGATTCCTGTGCATTGAGTCCGCATCGTGTACAAATTAATTTGAATTATTCAAATCTTTAAAAAAAAAATCAAGTCTGTGATTAAGTGCTTTCGCCCAAGACAAGAGGAAAAGGGCGCGCCCACAATTGAGCGAGACCAGACAGCTCCTCCGGTGGTATGTTCTTTCTTAGTTCCTATTCCCGCTATTTTGTTCTAGTGTTTCGCTACCGCTTGAGAACAGATAAAGGTGATCCAGACCCTCGCTGGCCAACAACGACAACATGGCGGTAACAACATGATACTTAATCATTTTTTTCATCCATAAAATATTAATGATGTAGCATTAACATATAGATTTCTATATGGAACAAATTAATTAATAAGAAGCAAACAAACTGCAAACTTGGAGTAAGATAACATTTTATATAATGAACCTTAGGTTGCCTACCCTATTTCAAAATTTTGTTTATGTCAGTGGTGCAATACATCCTGTTTACAGTGTACTAAATAATCGTTCACGAATTCTGAATTTGTCTAGCCAACTACATACACCACGTCACTTGTCAGTGTAATAGAACATAATATTCCTATGTAAAATTAATACAATCCTACGCCTATTTCTCAGAAAGTTAGACAAAGGCTTATAGATCTATACATTCATATTCATCTATGCATATAGATTTCCACATAGAACCATCTTTGCATATCTCTCTTGCTTGCTTTTTAATATGTCACCAATTTAGTGTGCATAGGATTTTCTATTCTCAAACTAAGCATCGAGGGTTGTCATATGGGTATCAGATAATAGATGCATCTAAACTTTTTTGTGCATATACACACATAATACATAGAAACACCCAGACTCGAAACAAATATTAATTTATAATCAAATAAATGTTTGTTTTGTGTAAATCGAACCCATGCCACCAGGGTATAACGTAGATTCACTGCTGAATGAGGCAGTCAAATTACTTTTATTATGTTTATTGTAATTAGAATAAAGATACTCTATAACGAAAAAAAGTGGCATGATGCTGTTTATTCGCATACCTATATATGTGTATAGGAAAATAAAACAGATTTTTCGGTTGATAATAATTTATTTCCAACCCGAAAATTTGAAATAATAACAATTCAATTTCTGTTTGACATAACAAAATGTACATTTCACATTTATTTGTTGAATTGAATTTATCATGTGACAATTGACATGAACGTAAAGTAGGTACATAAATATATTTAAAAAAAAAAGAGGAATATTGCTTATATACAAAAAATAAATCTAGTGATATTGATTTTTATTTAAAGCACCAATGCCCATTTAATCACCTTATATGCGTGCTTCTAGAGTACAAATTTTAATTAGACTAAGATAAGTTTAAAATCGGCTATATTACAAAATGTAAATATAGGAATGCATTAACTCCTCAATAGCTTTAAATATCAATCACATTTTAAATTTCATATCTAAATACTAAGTGACGGCAGGATTCAAACAAAAACATTCCGTCACTATTTTATTTCAATTTCCATAACATTTAGGTTAATAAATTATTTACATATTTATAAGTTCTTATGTTTTACTTCTCAATTATTTGGATAAATATAATTATATGTCAGAAATAGAGCATTTTCAATATGTACGACGGAGACAGACGCATTTGTGACAAGAGCGAATAACAATTCTAAGGTCGGTAGGTCACTGGCGTTAGGGATGTGCACGGCGTTTGAGCGCGACCAGTTCATCGAGCTGCGCCTTGTACAGCGCCGTCACGTCGTCTAGGTCAAGTCGGACTTCGGCCAGTTGCTC
This sequence comes from Eumeta japonica, assembly GCA_005406025.1. Taxonomy (NCBI): domain Eukaryota; kingdom Metazoa; phylum Arthropoda; class Insecta; order Lepidoptera; family Psychidae; genus Eumeta; species Eumeta japonica. The sequence goes on from BGZK01001220.1 coordinate 41,699, forward strand.
CTCTTTCTCGCCGTACATCTGCAGCAACTCGTCGTACTGCGCGTGCACACGACTCGCGTCCTCCAGTCGGGAGGCTAGCTGCGCGACTTGCGCGGCCAGCGCTCGCCGCTCTTCGGCCAGTCGCGCCACTTGTGTAGAGAGGGAGCGTACTTCGCCATCGCGGCGCTGCAGTCGCGCCATCAACTCCTCCACGCCGCATACGCCCACGCCGCCGGCGCCGGCACCGGCCAGACTCACCGAGTCACTGCTATCCTCCTGTGGCCAAAGCGTGGCGGATAACGAATCGGAGGCGACCGAGTGTGGCGGAGATATATCACCTGCAGCCGTGCTGCTCGCCGCCTGCTCCTGTTGCAAATGGATTTGGTATTAATTGAATTTCCTTTTGCTTACACAGCATAACAATAAAGACGAATTTTTCATAAAACTCCTAATATAAATTCTCAAACCTAAAGGCATAAAATGATAATGTTATACATGGACCATGTTAAAAACACTTTTTCATATAACGATACCAGTCAGATACCACACTCTCACAGAAATCAACATCTATCGCTGTTTGTCGCATTTCGTCCAATGAGTGAGAGATTTGGTGGCTTACATTCTCCCCTCCACTACTTCAATTCTCCATTATCAGTCCACTTCACCCTTCATCAGCTCATCATCCTCTTCATCAAATATCCTATAACTACCTTAAAAGGCCAGCAACACCTTGTGACTTGTACGAGTGTCCATGGGCGGCGATGACCACTTACTGTCTTGGGGTTTGCATACTCGTTTTCTCCTCGAATATACTATATAAAAACTTTAGAAATTCTTTTGCTCACTATGCTACACAATAAAATGCCCAGAGTTCTAGCAGTAATGTGAAGCGACACATTGTCGCGGTGGTATCTCCCATGGCAAACAGATAATACTAGGTAGACACTAATCTACATACACCAAGAACTAACTCATCAATCAATCAAAAGTGGCTTTATTTTGTAGATGCTAAAAATTACGTTTGAAATGCATCATAAATGATTGCTTTCGACATTAACATTACCACCAATTCTAAGTGCTGATTCACTTTGAGAAGAATGAGCAAGAAACTCAAGGTTTGCTCTTTTTTTACTAATTGATACAAAGTATTAAGTAATTAATAATTCAGTGCAAAACTTACAATAACATGAAGCAACCTGATAGCAGAGCAGTTCAATCCCATAGGTTTTTTTCACATGGTATAATAGCCCCTTACCATATAACTTCTGTTTAACGAAAAGTTTAAATTCATGCAAAAATTAAGAACCAATTACGCGATCAACGATTTTCATCACCAGAAGAAGCTGTCGAAGAGCATGAAAAACCTGTTTCCGGGGTCACCAGGGAGGAGTGACATAAATGATTTTAAAATTGGTTTATTCGTATTAAAAAGTGCGTTTATGTTAACAGAGAATATTTTGAGAAATAATAAATTTATTATTCACCATTCATAGAAATTTTTTCTCATTCATTCCAGAAATTCTCCCTTGTCCCCTTCTCTGTCATAAACAACCTTAACACAAGACAAGAAAAGCTACACGAGTGGGGTCCAGCAAGATAAAATCCGTAAATAGGAAATCTGCAAAAGAACCAGTGATTGTCAAAGCTCACAGATTTAGCAAATTGAAGTGGCAGTGGGCAGACCACATCACTGGTATTTGTCAGTTAAATATATTTTATACCACTTTTATTGCATTAAATCCCTTTTGTCATTAATAGTAACAAGAGTAACTTAACATTTGTATTATAAAATTAAGCCTATTACAAGAACTTAATTTGCTTTTTTAATTAACAGCAATATTGGTATGTGGTCACTAAATATTAAATTTTAGTCGCAATAAGCAGAATGAGTTATTTTATAAAAGTAAGTCGTATCATTAATTGCGGATAGTACAAGCTGTGCCGCAGGCGCGGTGGCGCGGCGGTCGAGGTGGCGCGCGGCGCGCTCGGCCGTCAGCTCGCGCTCCAGGTCGGCGGCGCGCCGGCGCGCCCGCTCCGTTTCGTCAGCCGCCGACAAGCAGCGCGCTCGTACTTCTTCTAATTCACGATCTTTACTGAAAGCATTGCATGTTAGCTAAATAACAAGAAACCTGCAACATAATGGACAAATATGAGCTGAATAAAACATAAATATTCAATATTGTGCATGAAAATAATAAGTGGTATTTCATGTATTGAAAATATAAATAATAAGTAATAAATTCCAATAAAAGTTAATTTATCTTATATAATGAATATTTTCATGGAAAATCATATACCTATTTCACCTTGTATTAACCAAATGGATAGTCGAATATCAAATGTCTAACTACACTTTATACACACCTTGTTGTGATTATGATTGATTGCTAAATAAATAATGAAGTAAACAATGTTATACTTTATTAATTATGTTTATTAATTACATGCTTTTATTTAATTCCAATTATTAATGTCTTAAAATCCATTTGGTTAAAATTTTATATACAAAATAAGGCAAGATATATGCCAAGTGAGGAAGGTCTACATCTACATTAATGTGCTGTTCCATACTTTCAAATTTTATTCTATGAAAGAGCAGACTGGATAGACAAGGATGAATTGAATGGTTCTTTCATTGATGGAAAATATAGCCAGACGGCTACAATGAAACTTTTTATGTATACTTTCAAAATTCTTGGATTTATAATATATAATACTATTATTTATTTTTATAATATTATTAGAACAAGTATTTGTTATTCAAAATATTATTTTTAATTTAAATTTATATTATAAAAGTCATGGAAAGTCAAAATAGAATGCTTGATACTTCATCTGAGAACTATTGATAGGAACTTTTTCTACAAGTATATTGTTTTATTAAATAAGAACATTTAGTAATGTTGAAGCAAAAGTGAAAAACTCCACACTTTGAAGATTGGAGAAAATTACATCTTTTCATGTAAAATAGCAATGGATTTATGAACTGTCATATTAGGTTCAAATAACTGTAAAAACATGCACAAAATATGTCATCCCTGGTGACCGGAAATCGAAAACAAAGCCCTGAGTATGTAAAAATATATATTAAAAATAATTTAAATTACAAGCATTTATTTATTAAAAAAATCAAAACCTTGTAAAGGATGAAGGGGATATAACAGTTTAATTTTCGTAACATGAAGTTTGTTAAAAAGAAGCAAATATGATGCAACATGACGACAGGAAGAGGATCCAAAATTAAGAAATTTAGCATGAAGTCATTTTATGGACAGCCTTTAACAGTATGAGGCACTATTTGATATCTTTTTGTAATATTTATTTTAAATAGAAAAACATTGTGACATCGGATAACAACTGCAATGGCAGTTTCAATTTCCAATAGAAGTGTATATTAATAATAAATTCTTAACGGACATTGAAGGTTTTTACTGAGAACTATCAAAGGTATGAAATAAAATTCATATTTTCATTAGAAATAATGAACACTATAAAATCAAGGTGGGTTTTCCATTCTATTATGCCTCGAAGTACATACATACATACCTATTCTCACTGGCTCGTAGAGTACACAAGAAAATAATAGGATAACCATAGCTTTTATTACGTTAAGTTCATAGATTGCATTACGTCTCGTTGTGGCGATGCGCGGCCTGCACGCGCTCCACAGCGGCCGCTACTTCTAAGGAGAGCGCGTCGATGCGTCGGTGGGCGTCGGCGAGCTGCGCGTCGGCGGCGGCGGCCCGGTTTCGCTCCAGAGTAGCCTCTTCACGCGCCGCGCTCTCGCACTCGCGCACCTTCACCAGAGCCGCTTCTGCTTCAGCTAAAAAAGAGGTAAATAGGTATTGACTACATTTTATTATAGTAAACGGAATCAAAATATGCCATACATATTATGAATATAGCAGTCATCACATATATGTTACAAAATAGAGGTTTACCTTGTGCGGCGTGTAGGGCTCGTGTCTGTGTGCGATGTGCGTTGTCACGCTCGAGCGCGGCGCGCTGCAGTGCGGCCAGCTGCGCTAACAGCGCCCCCGCTCCAGCGTCACCCCCACATGCGCACGCGCCTTCCGCGCCGGTCGCCACGCGTGATTCCAGTGAGGATGCCAGTTCACGCGCCGCACCCAACTCCCGACGTAAGGCTTCCGTACGAGCCGCCCACCGTTTTTCCTCTGTTATAGCAGTGATTGGTCAATATCAAATAAAGATTTTGTTTACTGACTGTATCCATGACTTCAACCGTATCTATTTGTTAGTCATCCCCTTAAAAACACAGAAACATGATACATATCTTCTTTTTTTATTTATATTAAATTATATATTTTTCTGTATAAAATCTCTTTGTGAGAAACTTTGGTAATGTCCGTTGTTTTCGCAAATTACAATGAAATTTAAATGTAACTAATATTAAACTGATTTATATTGACAATAAAAATAAAAACATAAATATTTAAATATTTTTTTCCATAAAAAAATGACAGATATTGCCTACCAACAGAAATATAAACTTAAAATTATATGGTTTTTTGGAATTTTCAAATTAATTGCAATATCAAAAAGTAAAATATCATAACTTGTAAATTAACATTAGTCTGGTTTTCACGTCTGTTGACAGTCCAACAACAATTAATTTTTATATAGTTTATTTATTAATCAAAACACATGTACTAATGTGCATATTAAGATTTGAAGCGCAAAATTTGATTTAAATTTAGAAACATAATTTTCACCTACACAAAAAGTTTGCACATACACTGCTAATTCACACATAGTGACGGTGATGCAAACTTTATAAATCTGAAATTTTCATGTATACTTACTGCTTTAGCATGAAATCACTTAACAAACATTTAAAAAAATTTATGTTCTGCATTAGCAGGTGTCAAAGTGGTGTGAACTCATAAAATTATATCCATACAAAAGTTGCCTAACATGCCTATAAAAATTTTCACTTCAATCAATAAAAGGAGATTAAAAAGTACATATTCATTTTATACAAGAATTAGTTAATTTCAGTGACATAAAATGAATTTGTAATTTCATCGAGTATTGTAATTAATAAAATTCTAAGGTATAATTAAACATTATCGTTAATTAAAACAGATTTCTTTTGTGTTTTGAACTAACTACATCCTGGCTAAATCTACAACTACGTCTAATGACCTAGTTACATTAAAATTAAAGCAATTCAATAATCAAGAATGAAAAAAATCATTATTTTTAGTTCTCTTCTTACTTGCCCGATTGTCACCCTGAGACGTTTTTCTATTCCACGATATGAAAAAAAAGATTCTGATCAAATGAAGAGGTTAACGCGGATACACAAGTGTATTTTGTACAGTTTGAAAATTCTCAAATGAGAATTTTCAAACTTGTATGAGAATTTGCAAATGCAAAGGTTGAAGAAATTGGAAAAATGTTAGGAAAAGCATATAAGCCCAAAAGGAGACTACATTGAAAAATAAATCAAAAAAATTGGGAAAAATTGTGTGTTCATTTCTAACACGGATACTTATTGATCAACCCTCATACATACAAATGCAACTGTTTATGGTTGGATTCACATGTTAAAAGGACAATTTATATTATTTGTGACAACAATTTCTAGTGACCTATACCTTCAAGATGGTGGGCTCGCAGGCCTTCGAGCTCAGCACGCAGGCGGTCCCGCTCGGCGAGCGCGTCTGTGGCGGTCGTCTGCAGCTGGTCTTGGCGCTGTTGGGAACGCCGTAGCTCGCTCGCGCCGCGTTGCAATTCTCCCAACTCGCGGCGTGCCGCGTCCAGCGCTGTGCGCGACACATCCAACTTTTGCTTCGTGTCGTCCAATAAACTTTTATTCTGATGACATTTGATAAGTCAGTATAGGCAATGTTATATAATTGATAAAAAATATATATTTGCATAATGCTGATTACAACTTCAAATTCTCTGTAATATGTATTAAATAAAAGGTCTCAATTTCATATGTTATAGCACTTTGAATTTTTTTATAACTTATTAGAGGGGAAAATAACTAGATGAGCCATCAGAGAATGGATGGTTACCACTGCTCTTAGTTACTCATAACCCTAAACGTGTTACCGGGGTGTTGCCGGCCCTTAGGATTGGAATAGGTTATCTGATGGATGGGAATGATGGAGGAGTGGGATGATGGAAGGGGAGTGAGCCGTCTGAACTCTCACTCATCTGATGAAATGCAACATTGGAAGTTGTTACTTAATGTTGGTATTCTGAGTATGGTATTTCACAAGTCGAACTGGCCAATTTTGTGCTTCAGCTAAATTGGTAACAGAATGGGCTTACTATAGTATCAGAATATTTTAAGAATTTACATTTTACCTCTATCAACAAGTACAATCACTACACATTGCAATATTTCTCCCATAATTTCATATGATTGATTTAAAATTATTAATTTTGAAAAGAAGAATATTAATACTATATATTGATAATAATTCTGTGTAATAGCTTTTCTAGTTTCTCTGTAAGTAAATACATAGCTTACATATGGAAACTTGGATTCTATTTTTGCTACTAAAAGATGATACTACTGTACCATTTTTTTTTTATATTTCAATATAAAAACTAACATTATTATTAATGTTTAGAAAAAATGGTTTAGACTAAGAATGTCAAGGATGGTTACATTTTGCTTCAAAGGGAATCGTAATGTTCGAATATCTGACATGGCTTAAATAAATATTTTATTATATTCTATACAATGTAAAATACTAAAAAAGAAATGAACATTTCTGTAAATGTGTAATTTTTTAATGTGAATTTGAATTTTATTTAATGACTGTATATAAAATAATATTAACTTATTACATAAATACAATTAACTCATTGACAACATACACTCTAATTCACACTATAAACGTATTTAAAAAAAATATTATTGACTAATACCAAAACAGTGTTAATAAACTAACCTCGTTGAGTTCTGTTTCTAATTTTTTATTTGTATTTGTGAGCCGATAGACAGTTTCAATCTGACTCACTTCCAACTCCTCTTTGGCAAGCACGGAACGTTTCAGACGATCCAACTCTCCAGTTAGTTCTACTACTTTATCCCTAAAAGCAGAATTTTTGTATATAATATTGCTGTCATATCACTACACAGGGACAGAACGAGAGTATGGGATCTTATGCTAAGTTGAGGGTCTTAGAATTTAAATGGCAGTGAGGAGTGAGGGCTGTTAAAGACTGTTACCACCACGAGGTGGTAACAATGTTTGAGATCAACTTATTCATTCTCTCTTAAGCATGGAACAAGTAATTCAATTTGGTTTCAATTTGTTGCTGATCAACCATCAAATCCAATATTACCTGATTAAAAACCAATGCATTTACTGTTCTACCATTATCTGTATACATGTGGTATTATATCAATTTTTGAACAACAAAATAAATGAGAAAAGAGCCAGTAAATTACTACCATGTACCTTACAAGAAAAATTACAATATAGGAATATGAAATTTGTAAGAAATAAATAAAAATTATTTGTTTGCAAAGATATTTAAACCTTATTTTTATAAGTTCGTTTGCCTACATTTAAATCTAAAATGAATTTAAAAGACATTGTGATACTACTCCCACACTCAAGTCAAACATGAAATCTAGATAAACAAGTGTCTTGATAACTAGAGACATTAAATTATAGGATTATCACTCTTTCTGATTCCTTTACTTTAGTATACATAAAAAAATAAATAATTAAAAATTATATCTGTTAATTTGTGTCAGTTCATGTTTCATGATTCGTGTCCACATTCAGTTTCATGATTTAAAAAAAAAATTATGCAGTGGATTGAAATTAATCCTTTTGAATAAGTTTCTATTTATACTTTGAATAAGTCCTATTAAGTGTTATTATTAAATTCATAACTGAAAGACGTTAACAAAGTTGATAAATTTTGTGGGTTTCTGCCATAAAAATTGTCCCAAATAATATTTTTCATATTTATCTGAATATATGCACATTAAATACTTCTTGCTCTTTTCTACATATTATTTTTTTATGTATACCCTCAAACAGCGCCAATGAATTACTTTTTCTCTAATTAATACTCCCTCTATGCTATGGTTTTCTATTTGTAATGTGATAAGCACGTAAGGCATGCATTTTTGAATTTTTTTCAAACTACGTTTATGAGTAAAGTTTATTTTGCTCTGAAGGAATACTAGTAGTTTGGTTACCGCCAAGTGATCTAATAAAATGTTGGAACTATTAATTCACAACCATGTTGCTCTGAGTCAAAATAAAAAAAAAACAGATTTTCTTCGAAACTTCTCCATAACATCAATAATATATAGCTTAAGATAAGTGAAATTTAATATGGGATAAACGATAGACCATAGTCATTGTATACATGACAATGTTCATTAACAGGCCTCAATTCGCACTAAGCCAGCATGGAAGGTCGAGGTCCATAAGTTCTTCAATCAGAAATAAAATATCTTACACACTATAAAGTATTATTAAGATGTTAAAATATGCTCATATCAAACAAAGTTATAAGCCAATTTTAAAATAATAATAATAATGTAATAATTTATGTACTCCACAAAAGTAACGCAATTCACAAAGTGCGCGTGAATATATACTATATATATGTAAGTGTAAGGGCGCGCGATTAACGTGTATGTGCGCGAGCGAGCGTGTGTTTGTATAATGTTACATGGGTAAGCACAACTGATTTGATCGTAAATCATTTCATACTGATTATAATAGTTATTTTTTACTAATAACAGAGATTCTTTGTCCTCATAAGTAAATTGCTTCAGAAACAAGGTGACTCTCTTCTTGCATTCATAATAAGAGAGGTATGGTATACAAAATAAATGATTGCCAAGTCCTTAACATATTAGTCATTTGATAGAGTTTCATCATGGGATACCTATAAAGGAGGGAGTTACTAACCTTTAGAATTCTTCTTTGGGCATATTCAAGTTTAATAAGGTTGATTTTGTAACATGATTTTGTGCGCACCTACCCAAATGGTGATGCAGTAGGCAACGAGTGACTGACAGTGAGAGATACCCAGATTTGAAGTATAACTTAAGGAACTGTGTGATGTAAGGTTTTAAAGACAAATATAAATTTCTGGATTCTAATAGTGAGTAATTCAATGTGAGGTTTAAATATAAGATTTCTGTCAATTATAACGGCAAGGTATTTATATGTATCTGTGGCTCTTAAGATCGGACAAGGACAACCACAATTTCACCACAATAAGAATATGCTATTAAATTGAACAATGAAAAAGTCAGTCTTGAATTGTTCCTCATAGTGAATGTCATGTATTTCATCTTATCACTATTAAGTGTCAGAACATTGTGTCATAGACATTTAGTGACAATATTATATATTGAGGTTGTAAATAGACATATGATTAACCTTAAGCCTTTGATGACTTGCTCATTGTCCTTTTCTTTGACCCTTAATTTTTTGATGATATTAGAGTGCTGCAGCTGCTGCTTCGCTAATTTCTCACCTTCTTCTTGCAATTGAGCTATCATCTCATCTTTTTCACTTATCATATTTTCATATTCAGATGAACTCTTGCGAGAAGCTGTTTCTGTTTTTAAACTATCTAGCTGTTTCCTCAAGTGATCCTGAACAATAAATTTATTTATGTAACCTATACAAATAATTTTATGAATTCATTCAAGTTATACATAAGAACATTATTTTGAGATTTTCCAATGCTTGAATTCAAATTTATTTAGTCTCTTATGATGGTTTTAAATAAAAAATAACATTTGCAATCGAAATATTTATTTTTTAAGACTATTTTAATTAAATTGAAATTTTGATGTAAATGCAAGGAATATTTACATATTATTAATTTATTCAACACAGTATCATATTACTAGCAACACTATAATAGCATTAAGACTAAATCACTTAATATCTAACTAAGAGCAAATTCATTTAGATTAATTCAAACTAATTGTTTGTGTATTAAATGCACACTACTGCAAAAGAAGTCTAAAAAAATGGTTCACCCTGCAGACCATTTCAAAAATACCTGCTACCTTTTTATCGATGTATTTTTGAGTTACTTGAGATCAAAAATATAGCTGTCATATAAGTTTTTGAGCTTTTCAAGCTCAAAAATTTGAAAGACAGTCGACCCTGCAGATCATCCCTGAAACTTCCTGCTATTTTCACGCTCAAAATGTCCAAAAACTTAAGTAGCAGTAAATTGTAGTGTAATGAGCTCTTCAAATTCAAAAAATCATTAATAAAAAGCCATTTTTAAAATATTTCTATTACAATATCTTCCAAACATTTCATTGGATTGTTATCCGCATGGCATTTGATGCAGTTTGTAGGCAGAAAAAGATGAGCAAGTACTGAACAACAATGCATCAAGCATTTTGCAAATTATTTTGAAAAACCCTTTTTTCAAATTATACCTAAACAATATTTCTCGAAGAGACTAACTGATTTTGATACAGTTTTTTGTAACAATCAACATTGTACTTTAAGGAGAAAAGCTGCTTAGATTTTGAAATTAATGGCAGAGTAGTTTAAAAATATTGTAAAAAAACACTTATTTAAAAATGTTTCTCTAATGATATCTCTTGAACAAATTAAGCAACTTGTATGCAATTTATTGAAATTGGTGATATTGTTTGGGGAAAAGAGCTGAATGGATTTTTATATCAATCAATACAGCAGTATAAAAGTTATTTCAAAAAATACACTATCTTGGAAAGTTTATTTTGGAAATGTCTCAATATCTACCTGGCAGAATAGTTTAAATTTTCAGGGCGTCTGTGGGCCAGTGCCACTTTCGAATCTTGTAAACTGCATTATGATTGGTTTATCTGTTTAAAACTTATGAGAGGTTTACACTCATGCACGCATGGACGCATGCACATATGCATACATGCACACACACATACATACAGACAGCACTCAGAAAATGGTCAAATTTAGAGTTGCCCATTAGGTATTTCCTCAATAAGTCTGTAATTTTCTGAATTTTAGTTAACAGCCTACACCACATCATTGAAATATTTTTTTTATTATAAAATATTCTACATGATATTTAAAAACTTACCTTTTCTCTGATAGCCTGTTGAAATTTCTTCTCTAGTGCAGACATCCTCTGTGTATAATCTTCAGTTATGGTACTAATGTCACCATATTCTTGACGTGCAAGCAAAGTTTCAACTTGATTTTTTAAATCTGTATTATTTTCAGAAAGTTCTGCATTGTTACGACTCATTTCTAACAATTTATTCTCTCGAATTTCAAGTATCTCGGCCATTTCAAAGAGTCTCCTCATAAGTCTGTCATTTTCTGAGCTTTGACTTTCATCACTAGTGTTACTCTGTACTGATGCTTCTGATAATTCTCTATTATGACCACGTACCTTACTAGCCAATGATTTTCCTAATACTAAATCTACTAAATTTGAAGGACCACCTTCATCACACTTAGATTGCTTAAATTGTCCATATTTGCCTGGACTGTTTCTACAAAAGCCATGTCCGTTATCACCATTTGGACTTGGGATAATTTCTATGTCTGATGATGTAGCTGTTTCAAGTTCATCACCTGATGTATGACCAGATGTGCGGTCTGAACCAATTTTGACTAGATCACTTTTACTGTCTGAACTAATAGGTGAATTCCGTTCTTTAATACTGCAATCTTTCTGTGAAGACTCATTACTATCTGTAGCACTTTCTTGTTTTTTATAGTCTACAAAAACTAAGCTTTCAGAAGGTACATTGGTTGTAACATTAACATTGTAAAATGATGATGAGTCACTCAATTTATCTACTAACATATCTTCTTGATCAGTTTCAGAGTTCGCTTTAGTTTTTATTGAATCTTCAGCATTAGTATCACTATCAGCATTTAACGTTTTGTCAGACCAGGAGCCATCATTTGATGAATTTTCACTTATTTGCATTTTTTGTGGAATAGCAGGCTGATCTAGTTGTATAAAATCTTTTTCTATAATTCTCTTTTGAATATCCATGACATTTCTCATACCTGCAGCTCTAATGTGAGAGCTTAATATTGGTTTCTCTTCGGTATCTAAAACTGTAGGTGCTGTACATTCTGATACAGAATTATATGACATTGTATCGTCATCATCATCAGCAACAAGGCTTACACTATCAGCAGACCCAGGCCATTCTGTACTGCCTCTAACAGGTGTAATAGATTTTTTATCGCTGGAGTCACAAGGAGACAAATTTGATGATGGTGTACTATTTTTATCACTGCAATAACTATCAAATCCCAGACATTCTATGGAACTGGGGCTAACTAAACTGTCAGGTAGAATTTCCACTGATTCTGAATTTACCCTTTGTTCTGTACCACTACTTTGTGATATTGTGTGTATCGAAGCTGCTTCTGAGTCTGGTGTTGTTTTTAAACTATGTGAACCTAGGACTTCTACTGAATCAGAACTATTTCTACTTGAAACTAATGAAAGACGGTTGGAACGAGATGATCCACGTCTATTTTCAGTAGTAGGAACATTTTCTTCTAACTTATATTTCTTTAAATCAGAACTTTCTGTACTGTCAGACATTACTAACTGACTCTTAACAAATAAGTCATCTTGGCTACTGTATTTGGTATCCGCAATAGTATTCATAGATTTCGCTTTTGGGGGTCGAATTATTGCAGAATCCGTGTGTGAAATTTTGGACTGTTCAAAAAATGAACCTGCAAATGAACCCCACAAGCTATCAGACATGGATTTTGATGGACTTTCTGTAACCACGGGCCGCTCCACGACAGACGTACCGTTTCCACTTTCTGCACTGACTGTGAGTCCCCATGAAGAGAAAAAGTCTGCTGTATCTGTAGCTGCAATTTCTCTACTCGGAGAGTTCGTTTTAGATTGTAGTGGGGATGCATAATTCTGCTCCTCACTGCTTTCATCTTGAATATCTAAAGCTTTGTCGATTGTTCTCTGAGCCTCTTTTAGTGCAGTCTTAGCAAAACTTGTAAGTCCCGACGTGTCAAACCAACTCATTGTTTATAAGCTTGAATATTTACTGAAATAAACAAGAACTCACGTGGTTACTCCAGAAATTTCTCGTAAGTTTGTAGAACATTATAAAGAAAAATTTCAATATTTATAATCTCATCTAAAATAAATAGTACATCTAGTACCACAACATAGATCTGATCAAATCAATCAAAATGACGTTTACATTTCAACATAATCATGTGTTACTGTAAATAAACACATTTTCCGAACATATACAAAGAAAATTTAGAGTAGAAAATCGAAATTGGGAATTTAAATTAAATCTATTTTCTGAAACCTAAAACAATGGTAAATACAACAATGTTTAACTTGACTATGATATTGTAATGAATCCATTAATATTTCATTAACACAAAATTTGGAAACAACCTTAAAAATCATATTGTAATAATTCGCTTATATTAGTTTTTTTTTTGTTTGTAAATAATGAAAAAACAATTACTGTGAATTAAATTAGAAATTGTTCAAAACAGTTCTTATATCAACTTATTACTAAAAAAATTTATATAATGACAACACTTCTATATTTAGTAGAAAAGAGTGGTAGAAAAAGAGAGTGAATACGATGACGTATTTTGACAATGTTTCCTACAGCTCCAGTGGCGCAATTGGTTAGCGCACGGTACTTATAAGACAGTGTACGTGTGAGTAATGCCGGGGTTGTGAGTTCGAGCCTCACCTGGAGCAATAATTTTTTATTCCGAAAAAATAACAAATATTTTATTTTTGGACATTTTTTATTGTTTACGACATTAAATATTTAAGAAAATTATTATTTAAGAAAACAGTAAAATACTGTGAAAAATAATTAAATATTTTTCACTTATTTATAAACTTTCACCTTATTTTTTACATTTTATGTTTGTTATTTCGTATTATATCTCATATTAAGACCTTAGAAATATATGATATCCAAATGTCTTTTACCGCCCTGGGTAGTCGTAAGTTCAAGGATTTTTTTATCACAGTAGAGTATTGCATTCGTAGGTAGTAAACAGTTGATAACTCAAGTGCAAGCTAACAAGCTAACCTAGCTTTTAGAAATTCAAGCAGACGACAGTGTACCCTGCAAGTTCTAAATAAAGAGTACATTCAAAGAATATGTCCAATTTACTTTTCATAAATATACTATATACTCAAAGTATATTTCTCACGTTGATTTATAATTTAAAGTTCGACTCGTCTACTTGCCTACCTATCATATATTTAATACAAACATTTCGAATTTGGAAAAAAATTGTAAATTAAAGATGGGAAATGTTGATTCAATTAAATGAAAATTCTTTGAAATAAAAAAATATCGGCGTACTGTGCCTTGAATCTTAAAATCGTTGAACACCTATACACCTACCTATGTATACATCTCGGTGAATACAATTAAATAATTAATTGTAATTTTAGTTCATTTATATATTTGTTCATCATGTACATTTTTTCTCATATAGACATAGATATAGAATTTCTTTATTGATATCTTATAAAGTGTACAGTTTCATATTGTAAATTAAAACTTATAATTAAGCTTATATTTATTATTGAAGTTGTACCTACATGCGTGTATAAATTTGTAATGTCAAATAGGGACTAAACTCGATAAAATATTGCAGAGGCCCCTGCAGCGCTGATTTTCAATAAGATCCAGATCTATTTATATCGTGTCGAGGATAATAAAATACTTGCTTAGTGTTTATTTAAGTGGTGGTGACAAAGTGGTTAAGAGGGTTTTTTGCGAATTAAAAGGCACTGAATTCCAATCCTGATCATAAACGAATCGATCAATAAGTTTTTATTTAAACTACTCGTTCGGCGCTTCGGGAATTACTTCAAGACGTCATCACCTAACTTTGTTTCCGCATTGGAGACAACAGCCGTTAGCTGACTCCAATTTGCACTTGGCCAATAGTTTCAATCGTAAATACAAAAATTGTGATAGAATATATGTCACGAGTGGAGTAATGAGAAATCTTATACAATCACAACAATTATTTTTTGATTTAGGCATATAGATGGAAAGTGTGCAAATAATTGAATTTGAATAATAAAATAATCTTGGTTTTAGATAGATATATATATATATATATATATATATATATATATATATATATATATATATATATATATATATATATACATCATTTATGGGTGTCTGTTCACTTGTAATACGGTTAGTGTGAAATTAATATTAGTCGGAGACAATGCGTTAAAAATGTGTTAGACCGATGAATTCCATTTTTGAAGCTCTTACGGCCTATCTGGGGCTCAATTATGTTAACATAAAACGATTTAGCCTGTATCGTCGTGACGTAATTTTTATGTTAAATATATATAAACATAATACACAGACTCTATTTTTTTGCATAGAAGTTTTTATGACAATGAAATATTCAGATGTTCTTTTTATATTTACTAGTAACTCTTTGGTTAGTATAGAGTCAAAAGTTATTCAAAGTGCTGTTATACTTTATTAACAATTTGAAACAGTTGTCCATGGAGATCATGCTAGGTATATTGAAAAATAATACAGCATACGTGATGACAGGTTATTAATGAGGCTATATCTGTTCAAATCAAAAGCATAGACGCAAGTTATTTTTTAAAAGAAACCTACTTCTTTTTCTAATTACCAGGTTAATAAAAAGTTTGAGCCATCACTCCTTACACTCATTTGCATTCAACGCACATAAGTCATCAATAATCCCATGATGTACGGTTGAATTGATTCCTCGACCATGCAGAAGTTGCAATTCTTTGCGTATCATGTCGCATATACCTATTAGGGTTAATACCAACCGTAAGCAATGTCATCGTTTGTAGAACCAATAACCGCGAGGAAAAATTTTCTCAAGTGGCGAACCATGCAATGGACGCTGCAACGTTGAGTGGCAATCGTAAGATGGATTAACGACCTCATAAAAATCGTAGGGCACCGTTGCTTAGATACAGGTCGCCCAATGGCGTTCGTGGTGGAAATGTAGAAGGGAGATATATAAGTACAGTAGCGAACACATAACGCCTGAACCAAAAAAAATCGGGGTTTGGCTATGTCGTGGACACGGCCGTGTATTTTACGTGAATACGTGTAACTGATAAAATTTTCTTTGAGCGAACTATACCTACATATAATTATTTTTGAATACTAAGAAGTCCTTCGAATATCTTGTAGTTATAACGTAGTAGTGACACGTGCACTAGCTGCCGCTCATGTGTCTTTAATAATCGGTGTTCACACACAATCGATGTCATGTAGTCTAGTGCTGATGTAGAAGCGATTTCATCATCCAGTTGCATAGCTTCGGTCATCATATTGCAGTGATGCACATGCTCGTATTCTTTCCACATAAATAAAAAACTCTAATATAAATTGTATATTTATTTTTTCATTTTTAATATTCAAGTTTAATTTTCACTTTTTTACTTGATTCTATTAATGTGACCTAAATATGTGAAACTTTATACGTATAATACATAAATGACAATATTTAGCACATAGTATATAGCGTAGGTTTAAGAACCCAATGATTAGTTGTCGATTTTGCTACAAGATTGTCAAAGGCAGTCATTGAGAGTTGGATCTGTTGCATTTCGTCAATGATTACAAAATTACGTTACGACGATACAGGCTAAATCGTTTTATGTTAATATAATTGAGCCCCAGATAGGCCGTAAGAGCTCCAAAAATGGAATTCATCGGTCTAACACATTTTTAACGCATTGTCTTCGACTAATAATAATCTCACACTAACCGTATTACAAGTGAATAGACACCCATAAATGATATCTCTACTATGAAGGAATAGTCACCTCCGCACGTAAAACGTCTATTGGTGGCTTAAAACAGTGCAAAGACCGCTGCAAGAACGAAGAATGATTAATAAACGATATAAGTAATGCACGACTACTCTATAATATAAAACATTTGTACTGATATCGATGTCTATTTCATATAAATATGATACAAAGAGGCACGTGCTCATTATTGTAGCGGTGTGTATAGTACAACGCACGATACTTTACCGCTGTGAAATTCGTCAGGAAAACGTCGCAATGACGTAAAATAGAAACGCGGCCGAAAAGAAGGGTCGGGGAAAATAATACTTGCGCAGTATATCATTCACAGCCAATTCAGAATGGCAAAGTTTCGTGCGTTGTACTGTACTGATGGTAAGACAGTCATCAATACCGAGTCGTTTCGGTAAAGCAACACAATTACCGACAATGTCGATAGTTCGTTTTAGTGACTGCTATCTTTTTAATGGAACAACAATATAAGTAAGTAGGTACAGTTATCTGAGCCTGGCGGCCCAAAATATATACCTACTTATTGATGATCATGTCTAACCACGCTAGGGCGGCGCCAGCAACGCAAAAACATAATCAAACCAAAAGTGTATATAGAACTTTAAATAAAGTGAATTTTTTTCTAATGTAATTTAATTAAATAGGTACACATGATAAAATTATTAAATCGTTATTCAAAATATAATGAAATTCAAGAATTGGACTTTTTTTTCCTTGTACCTGCTCTATCCAGAAATATTTAAATTTAAACAAAAAGAACCGAACAAGTATGAGTAAACCCACTCGCAAATAAAGTTTTACTAGTAAGTTTATTCCATAAACAGACGTACAGATAGAGAAAGAAGTGATCCCGTAAGGATTCATTCTTAGGTGCAGAACCCTAGAAATTATTCAATATGAAATTTCTCAATAACACTATTATTTATCAATGATTTTAAAAGAAACAATTATGTTATAATATGAAATTGTAAATAAACAAATATTTACGTCTACTGCAACTTGTTTTGAACATTTTGTTATTGAATTTTAAAGGACAAAAAATCATTTGTCTGAAAATCTTATTTAAATAGTCCTTGGTAAAGCCCGGACAAAAAGAGGAATAATTTATTTACAAAATTACTTTTAATATTTCTTTTTGTATGTGATTAATAAAGTCGCTTTTTGGTAAGATTAACTAAACTTCTTAAAAGACGAATTCATGCAATTAAATACTCAACAATTATTGCATGGCATGTTAGAAGTTAGCGCACAAAAATGTAGAAGACTCGTTGGCCCGTCACATGTTGTTGTTCTTTTTCGTGGGTGGCTTGTCCACACAGTTGATATCTGCAGCTCCGTCAGCATGGACATAGAATGAATTCTTTCATCTTTGATATCGGTCGATGTCAATCTCGAGCCGGTCCCGCTTTCGTGTCCGGTGCCAGTCACACTTCTGACTCTCATTCCGACCCCACACTCGTTTTCGACCTCAGTCCCGATTTTAATTGTGCTCCTGTTCCCATTCCCGTTCTCGATTAAATCCCCATCCCGCATTTCAATGCAATTCTGATTTCGCTACCAAAATTTTGATTTGGACGAAGCCGAGGGCAAACAAATTCTTCATTTTTTGTATTTCGATCCCGATTAGGCTCTCTACTCTGATGCACATCCGACACTCAATTTTGACCCGGTCTTATTTTCAATTTCGATAGTATAAATCTTAAAATATAGAAATAATTTTAAATTTAATGTAGCGTGAATTAATAAGCGATATTTTTGTCAATCCGTCTTATATCAATTGAAGGGCGAAGGGTCTAGGGAAATTAAAATTTGTGTTTATATGGATTTTCGAATGAGAAATCTGAAAAATATAATTAAAAAAATTTACTTGACAACTACGTCACCTATCAGAATATAAACTATCCTATCTCTCAAGTTGGACCAAATAACACATAAATGACAAGTTTCATGAAGATGGGTTCAGTTGTTTTAGAGTTTATCGCAAACAAACATCATGACACCGGATTTTTATAAAAATTAATCGAATGAAAATATACGAAGCACGTGTCAACATAATAGATGTTATGAAAACACTAGCGAATCGATAGAACTGTCATTGATAGTTGAAAAAAAAATATTTGTTGATCCGATCGCTACCAAACTTCACAGGATCACTCGTTAAGCCAATCTGAAAATTACCTGAAAATTTCATCAAAATCGGTCCAACCGTTTCGGAGTCCACAGGGAACACATATATACATACACCCATTGATTTTTATATACATAGATATTATGCCGCACACAACGCAAGCGCACCACTGCCACTAACTGTACCCTTACACCCTAGCGCGAGCGGCCATTTTGTACGCAGATGTACTCTACTTCTCTGTATTCTGATGGAACTTATCTATCAACATTGATGATTATATAATGGTTAATAAAAGGGAAACATCTACTTTTGTCAAATTCAAATAGGTAGTAGATTCACACCAAGTTCTGGTTTCGGCATTAACATCTGTGAAATAATCGAGTCAATCTAATGTTAACATTGGAGTGAGAGGCAATGAAACTTCTCAATCGCGAGTGGTAAGCTTATCGACTTCCAATAACTTGATTATTTTCGATAAGTCCTATTCGTTGTGCATCCTAGTAATGTTACATTTTTATTCTATCCTAGCTTTCCGCTTCCGGCTTCGGCCGCGTGGACATAGAACGGATTCCTTCGTTTTTTATATTGAACGATTTTTCTGTCAATCTCAATTTTCGTTCCCGCTTTCAATTACAGTCGGTACTGTTTGTGATTCCAATTCCAGTCACGCTCTTGATTCTAAAATCGGTCCCAAACTCGATTTCGACCCCGGTACAGTTCTCAATTTTTTCAAATAGTCGAGCCCGTCGGCATCAAAGTTTGAGTGTAGGTTTTTGGTTTTTTTTTTAAAGTGAAAACTCATTTAGATTCTTTGGACGATTTTTGTATGGATAAAATGTGATAAAACATGAGTTCGCGTCACTGACATCCTAATTTTCGCTTCAGTAGGTATATACAATTTCATGTTAATTTTAGATTAACCAAATTGCAATACAACGCACGAAAATCTGCCGCTGTGAAGTTAAGTCACAAAAGCGTCGCAATGGCGTAAAAAAGGAACGCGGAGCGAAGACAGAAGGATCGAGGAGCGCTGAACTTGGGCATTGCATTCGCAGACAATTCAGTGGCAGATTTTCGTGCGTTGTACTGTACACCGATCGGCAGCCCAAAATGTTTAGTTTAACCAGAAATGCAAGTATCTTAATGTTATTCCGAATTATATCAATATTCGTATCAATAATAAAAGTAAAGTGGCTAATATTGCATCCCTAAGATCCCAAAAGATCTGCCTTAATGAGGAATGCCATAAATGGTTTAAACATAGAGATAACCTTAAAATTTATTTGAAAGTACTACATTCCGAATTATCGTTTAAATTACATAGCACTAAATTCGATTTAGTTGATCAAAAAGCTAGAGTTGGTTTCTGTTAATGATTGACAAAAAATTCTTAACACAAAAGAAAAAATTACAATGTTTAATGACAGATCAAAATCAGTCCAATCATATTGATAATTTGAACCAAAACAATAGCACTAATTATTCCTTTTATCGCAGAATAAAATGTAATTTCATAAAAAAAATTTGAATAATAAAACGCATAGGGAGACACTGGCGATAGATACTGAAATATCTTTGCATAAAAGTAAATCTAATGAGTCTATAAAACATAAAATTCCGGGTTTATTAAAATTTAATAATAATAGTAATGTTTCAGACTACATTCATAATGTAATCATAAATCATTATTATTCCTAAAATAAAAAGTAAAGATGATAAGGAGAATGATATAGTACTAATGAATAAGTCTGATTACAATAATAAAATTAATAATACAATTAATAACAAAAAATAATTCCAAAAATTAAAATATAATCCCACTAAAGAATTCGAAACAAAGTCTGTTACCAATGAATCCACAAACCCCTAGATTGTACGGTTTGCCAATAGTACATAAAGGATGAGCTGGTCCACCCAATAGTATCATATGTGCAGGTGCTAACATATAAATTAGCTGAATATATTAATAATGTAATAAAACAAAAAATTGCATTGAACTCAAAATATAGTTTAATAGTTTAGACCTGGTAAACTAAATTAAAGATGTTGTCCTTCCAAATAATATCAAATTGATTTCATTCGACATGAACAAAGCAACATTAGTTTGTTTATTAATATTCCTCTTAGAGAACGCTTAACAATTATAAAAGATAAATTAGAAAAACAAAAATTACATGGAGGGGAGTTGGATGATATCCTAAAATTAACAGGATTATGCATGACTCAAAATTATTTCTGTTATAATATAATCAGTTTTATATGCAAAAGGAGAGTCTAGCTATGGGTTCACCTTTAAGTCCATTAATGGGCGAAATTTTTATGGATGAATTTCAGAATAAATATATAATAAACAATAATAATATCGTGTATCATTTTAGATATGTGGAAGATATTATTATATGTTGGCTAGGTAATTCAACAGAATTAAAGTTGTTTTAAAAATATATTAGTAATACACACCCCAAAATCCAAGTTAAACTCGAAAAGAAACACATAATTCAATATTTTTTTAGTTTTAACTATAACTAGAAAATATAATAGACATGAATTCAAAATATACAGAAAACCTACTTGAACAAATATTACAATACTCATTTCTTCTTGTCATTCATGGCAACATAAATTGGTGGCTTATTAATTACATCGGTTATTCACTATACCCTTTACCAATCATAATTTCTCATTACAATTAAATACCATTTATAATAAAGCATTGGCAAAGAGATACACCAAAAATTGTATTAATGAACTAATCAGTAAAGAGCAAAAGTATTATAAGGAACAGTATCTATCCAACACAATCAAAAGACCGAAAGAAATATGTAGCTAGTTTAACATACTGTGGTATAATTACAGAGGACATTTCAAAATTATTAAAAGAACAAAATTAAAACGATCTTTAAAACAAATAACAATTTAAAAACTTTGTGTAATAATAAAGATAAATTGCATAGTAATAAAAAATCGGGAATTTACAAATTACTTTGTGATGAATGTAAATTGATATATATAGGATAAACTGGATGTCGTTTTGAAACTATTGTAGAGACAAAGAAGAACAACCTAAAATAAATCAGATAGAGCTCATTTTGGTAAACATTTAATAGAAACTAGTCATAAACTCAATAACGATCATAACTTTGATGTGTGAAAGGTTTAAATGTTTCGGAATCTTTCGAAATTTTAAAACATAATAATAATAAAAATATGCTCAATGATCAAATTAATATTTATAAATCACCATTGTTGGACGCTTGCCTGTAACTATTTGGGTAATGGTTGGTAATGGTTAGTCTGTGACAATTGACAGGCATGTCTATTGGTGATGGTCTTGACTGTTGATAGAGGGGCTTTTGTCATACTGTAACATATTGCCCAGTGCATGACTGCGCGTCACATGAGTTTGGGAGCGTATTTCTCGATTGTTTTTAACATTTCTGACGCCCTGGTGGATGTGACTGCATTTTCCTGAGGATATACCTAGTTGGCATGAAACATTAGTAGAAATAACAATATAACTATAAGCGGACTAAAATAAGCTTATTTAGGTGTTCAATGTCAGTCAAACCTCTCAATTCAATATTCAATTCTTTGAATAGGCATTCGTAGAGCAAGAACAGATTTGAGTATCAGTGGGGAGTTGCATGTAAAACGCATGTTGCAGACAGACTTGTAGATCATTCTTTATTTAAAAAGAATAATTAGGATTATTTACATAGAGGTCATTTGTTTATACATATGACCTAACTGGGCCAGTAGATGATGTTCTGCCCTTTCTTGTGGGTGGCTTGCACTTATAGTTAATGTCCTTAGGTCTATCAACAAGGACAAATTAATTTTTTCATCTTTTATATCAATCAATGTCAGTCTCAAGTCCGATCTTGCTTTCGATTCCAATCCCTGTCACACTTGATTCTAATCACTGAGCATAAACTAATATTCATCAATAATTTTTTTTTATAATTCAGATATGCCCATTGTTTCATTAACATGTATATAAAATGAAACCCTTCATTTTTAATATTAACCTTTTTTGCTGTCAATTCTGTTCTCGATCACGGTCCTATTATTGATGTTAATTCTGAATCCATTGTCAGGTCCGATTTTGGCCCCGCTATTCCAATAGTGGCCTTGATGGTAATTTTAGTCCTTGACAGTGGATGTTGATACTAGCAGATTACCATTTTTACTGGTATTTACTTTATTTTTTACTTAAAAAGTAATTTTGTTATGTAATATAATCCTATTATATTAATCTTATATCTTATTTGAGAAAATAATCCACCTTTATGTCAAATCCGATTAAAATTCATTCAGCCAGCAGCGTTTGACAAACATCCATTCAAACACACTTTTACATCAAATGATATATATAGTTCATGCAAATTTTCCCGCTCACTACAGTTTCTTTCATGTCATCTGGGATGGCGTTGCATACGAAAAATGTATAAGAAAACGAGTTTTCTTCAGTCTTTTTTGAGTTTTTCATATTTTTAATTAGTTATTGTGATTCACGGTGGTGACAAATCAATGAAATTAAAGGTCAATAATTTGTGCAGCCATTCGTGAATTATAAATGGTGTAACTAATACGACTTTGTTTTATATTTATATAGATACTAAATCCCCAACTTGTCTATGTAATTCAATGACTTTCACTCATAATAAAAATTCATAACTGCCAATAAACTAAAAGTTATGCTGGCTCTGTAACTTGCTTTTATGAATCTAAAATATGGATGACTCCACATTACAAAAAAGAGACTTCATTAAAAGATTGGTTTAAATCAAAGTGTTAAAGGATTTTATTATTTTTCTATATCTGCATTTTATGCCATACATTTACAGTTTTTGATATAACAATGTAGGTTTGAACTCTTAATATACATCCTTAAATAATAAGTGGAAATACACATTTTTTTGTTGCATGACAATGGAATAAATCAGTAACATGTATTATTAATGTATTCCTTTACTGCTCATTGTTTACAAAAGGGTAAGGTAGTGAAATACATAATGACATTGCCAACATCACTCTCATGTGAATAAAGTACATGATAATAGAGAACTACCAAGAAAATACACATTTATTTTTTCTCCGAAATCTATTGTTTACTTAATACAAATAATTTTCAAACCACTCCAGTTCGACCTGTAGTAGGAGGCGCTGGTTGAGTGAAGAAAGATGTGGCATTTTGTAAAATTTGTCGTTTCACAAAGTCTGTAGTAGCACTTGTCAAATTTTCCTTTGCACCAAACTTGCACTTGATGTAACCGTAGAGATTAGCTCCATTCAAAGTCAGAGCTATCAGTACAACTAACTGGAAAAAGAATTATACGCATTAAATTAATTTTATTATGTACTTAACTTCAATACTCTCTGTTTTGTTGTATCATGCTAATTAATGAGTACAGATACTATTTTCATTTTTAGATCATTAAACAGATATAAACACAATTTAAAATGTATAAAGACAATAATAAAATGATTCTATTTATTTTACATGTTCTAGGAGTACAAGTCAGGAAAATTTAAACTAAAATGAAGAGACGTCACTTATGTCAAACCATTGACGCTATGGATACTCATGTTCATTTACTCCATATCACTATCTACCATACATCCACACCCCGTGGAGTACAGGTGTGTGGCCCCAGAACAGCCATGAAGTTGATGCCGTTCAGTTAAGCATTTGTATACATATAGGCATATAAATATAGAAATTTCTAAACCAGATTGAATGATTGACGGAGACAGTTGAATGTTTGGTGTGTATGTGTGCATGTGTATTTATGAATTTAACATTCTTTTTTCAATTAATGAAGTTACAAAATAAAAAATACCACTAGACACACTTTCGACAACAAGTGCACAATATTGTAAACAATGTCATTTATTACTATTACGCACATATAGTCACTCATGTTTAAATATCAATCTTATTCATATTGATATGTCAATGAGGTCACCATCGTTACAATAATTTTGACACTAAATAAATGTTTGAAGATGTTACTTTAATAAAAATATATGGAAATCAAAAAATTTTTGTGAATAGCAGTAGGCCCTATTCAATTCATGATATTGACAGATTTTATTGAAAGTGACTTTTCCTTTGTTGTCATTTTGAAAAATGTAAATAAATAATTCTGAATATTACCATCCATTTAAAATTGAGGCTAAATAAACAAATGACAAAGAAACCGGACCAAATGAGTGGACACAGGATCAAGCCCAACCAGAACAGGCGGCTTTCGTTCGAATTTACACGGTTCTGAAAATAAATAAAAAATCTTGTTATATAATTTGGGGAACATACTTTTTTGGGATAATAAACACTAATAAGCTCATTACTATCTCATTAAATTTATTTCATATAGGGAAAAGCAGAGATCACGGATCCAAACTTGGTTATATCTTGGTATATGTGTTTTGCTTTATTGACAATCAGTAGAGGTTTCTGAATCTGTAATGTGCTATCCGTTTAGCCTGAATAAGATTTTCTAGAGCACTCTGTACTGACATTTCCATTACATGCATTTAATATAAAGATTTCTTTAATAATTTGCTTTCATTCATACTTTCAAGATGGCCAAATCACTTAAACCAAAGATGAAGAAATGGCAGCTTACGAAACCAAATTCGATCCACAACATGATTCATCCGGCCTACGATCAGTAACATGAATATAAATACGGCTCTTGATAAACAAATCGGGAAGGTATTTATTATTCAATGAAACAGTGTTTCCAACACCAAGATTTAAATCTATTTGGTGCACCTAAATATCATAATTATTTTCAATGGATCTTCTGTTAATCTATTTGCCTATTTCTGTATATCTTCTACTCTCTAGTCAACTACATTTATCTCTTTAAGATACTCCATACATACTCCACAAGAATTATGTTTCCACTGAATTTATTTTACTTTCATGTTTCTTTGAACAAATCCAAATTTCACTCTATAGATAAGTGTGGGTACCAGTTTTTATAAAAAGGTTAAGTAACCATGTTCTGATTCCACATTTATCAGATACCTTTATAGATGCAGCCAAAACGTGTGCCATTCATTCTGATACAGTACTTGGGACCTTATACAGAGAATGCTGTGTTCTTATTAACTCATTATTCACACTATATATGGGTAGGGTATTCCATTTATCATTCTCCATTCTTTCGGTGACTATTGTAACATCATCCCTAGATGTACATAGTTTCATGCAGGAGTTCAATTGATCTATTGTATTATATTCATCTATATAAATAATACTCATCACAATCCTAGCATAAAATTATTATTTTCGTTTTGAATTGAATTACATTACAATTGAATTTTTGAATAAAAGTTTGTTTTGTAAAAAGGTTTTTATCTTAATGTCATTTACAACCTAGAGAAAATTGTAAATCATAATTTTTGTACAATACTGACGAAACAGTAAAAGAATCTTAATAATCAACATTTACACATTTAAATATATCGAAACCATTATGATGAAAACTAAAATTTACAAAAAAAAAATTAAGAACATTGTATGTCAGTTTGTGGTCATCGAACTAAACAATTTTTCTTTTCTTGAGAAATCAAACATTGCTAAAAATATTATTTACCTTCTTTATATATTTAATACATAAACTATTAAAAAAAAGTGTAGATTAAATTGAGTTCCCGGCTGAATTCATAGCCAATATTTTTAAACAAGTATATATTTTTTAATACATTTCTACTATTAACATATAATACCTGCTTTGCTTCAAATACCCAATGCGATTTTCCATCATCATCCACATAGTTCCACCAACGAAGTCCAACCAGTAATCTGCCTGAAACATTATAGGCAGTGATTGAGAACATTTATAAATTCATATGTGATTTCATAAAAACAAAATAAATTATTACAATACATTAAATCTAATATTAGAGTCAAATTTTTATCTTGTTTCTTTAATAAGATTTTATGATAATGAATGCCTCAGAAAAAAATTTCGATATCAGATTTTTCCACAATAAAAATACTTTTTGATTTTTAACTTCTCACTAGAAAAATGAGAATTTTCACTAAATTCTATTATTTTCATCATGATATGCTAAATGCGAGTCAATCAATGTGTGTGATTGGTTTATGTGTGGTAATGTATCTAGGCAAAGTGTGTAGAGTAAATGCGACTTATTACAAATCCAGATTATTCAAATTTTATTTATGAACAGTGGTATGCACAGCATTAAGTACCTGTTATATTCTTGACAGTCCAAAAATCAGCAGACAGTAGTAGGACAACTAACACAAAACTTGCTATGAATGAATCAGAAAACCATCCACATAGCAAATATACAACAATTGCAGAACTTCTGAAGATTAAATGGAAGAATACAATATATGGGTGCCTATTAAAGAAAAAACATATAGTTTAATTTGCTTTATTTGTAAAAATAATAATGTTACTATATAAAAAGTTAATAAATCCAAAGCTTGTACAATTTCATATTAAGATTTGTAATTATATATTAATACAAATTTTTCCCACATTTGAAATATAGTATATTTGCTAGTTTACATTAATTTTGTTCACATAGCGTATGTTATTATTAACATTTTAAGACACTTCCTCAAAAAGAATTCAACAGTGACATAAATATATTTTAAAGTGAACCATTCACTGTTTCTGAACTGTTACATACATAGCTTTTGGATATTTTTCAAAATAATAATATTAATACTTACACAAAACGTTTGTTTGCGTTATCCTCCTCACCAAAGGCAATAGTATCATCATCCAGCAGGGGAACCTGTGGCACACCCGGCTGTAAGTAAAGGGCAAACTGCTACATCAACACAAGCCATGCAAAGCCATACCGCGGATGAGAAAGGATGTCGTATTAAGTAGCAAGAATTATCAGTATTGTGTATGCAGTATTGCCCCAAGTTAATACTAAATATTGTAAGCTAATTTATTTTAAAATGAAACTTCTTTGGTACAAGAGCAAAATTGTTATGCGGTAAAAATTTCATTCACGCATGTTTTTATGTATAGTTCATAATGTATCAAAAAAATAAAGTATACACTTAATAACTACAAAATTAATATATATGATACAAATTACATTCTAATAAAATTGCTACATACATATATCTAAAGTAAAAAATATAAAATTTAAGAACAATTAATATACCAAAAAGAAAACTATTAAAAAATTAAAAACATGAAGGGTGTAATTGTTTTATATATTTTATTATTACCACCAATATTTAATAATATTTAAATTAACAATTAAGCATATTGCATAATTTGAAATTTCCATTTTCTTGAATTATGATTTATGGTTCTATTTACTAGGTGAATAAAAAATTTTTTTTACAAAATTTTGATATAATATACTTTATTACATATAAATTTTGTAAAAGATGCACCATTAACAATAATACACTTGTATTACGCACACATAATAACTACAACTCAAAGAAGTTTCACTTCTTTCCCATACATATTCTTATTGAAAAAACAATGGTTATTTTATTAAAAGCTTATTTAATATTTAATATAGCTTATTTAATAGGATTGACAAATAATAAAATAATCCTCTGGAATTAATATTCAATCCTTTGGATAGAGATTCATAGTGGAGAGGCAGATTCGAGGGTCAGCAGTGGGTTGCATGCTGCATGTTAATGCATGTTGCAGGCAAGCGTGTAATGTGGATTTCCGTGAATTAACACCTCACACAATACAATACTTATTTTACATTTTGTCATGATGATTTCGGTGTTACTCTACTTCAAAGTTTTGTATTGCTTAAGTTTATTGATAAGCAAATGATCAAACTTAATGAACAAGGTAACATAAAGCTAAAATTATGTGTACCTACTAATGTAATCACACTACTCACAAATTATTTGTAAGCTTATAGTTCCATATTATATCAAGGGCAATAGGTTAATATTAACTCATTATTTGTAGCATCAGTTTACAACTTATAACACAATTTTATTTGACTCAATAAGAGTACATTATAATAACCAAACTATAAATATGGGTTGATTTTAATAGACACCAGATTATTTAAGGTCTATCTAGTAATTATATGGTATTCCTGGGCTTACATGGGCTTTAATTATATTAAAAATTTGCTGAGAAATGGCTGTAAATTAATGTGAATTTTAGCATATGTGAAAAACATCCTTTAGGATTTGTTAAAAACGTAGTGTCCTTTTGCTTATGATGACATTTTCTGAATTTGATTACACTAAATCTTTTAGTCTTAGTGGCTATAAGCACCAATGGTGTGCAACACAAATCGAAGAGGCTATTAACTTCTTTTAGCTGTTACCCATGCTTACTCATGAAGAACCTTTGAACAACCTTACTTCATTCACAACCTCGTCACCTATTCATTCTAGCCTTTACAAGTGAAAAGTAAATCAATGACAAAAATGTGTCATCGAACACCAACATTTAGCCATTGAAAATTTTCAAAAATATCTAAATATAATTTGTAGGGATTTACTGGAACAGTAATCATTTTTTTACTTTTTTTTTATAATATAAAAAAATCAGATTTTTTTTGTTACATTATGACTAGAGCAAAGTGTATGCGTGTTCTACACAGTATTACACTTTAACCAAAATATGTTTAACTAGTTACAATTATTGAAAATTTATCCTACATTTGACTACAAATTTAAAGAATGTATAAAACACCTAAAAGCACTTGTAAATAAAATATTATAAAAGATATTTAGCGTAAAAACTGAAAATGTAAATATAAACTATTTAGAAATTGTTAATTTAACATTATACTTGTAATAAACTTTCTATTCATGTATAAATTATTATTTATCTAATTTACAAACAGAGTTGGAGTTTATCCGTAAGTTGTTTTTCTATTGCTTAATTTACAACTTAACATTTTTATATAGCGATAATATGCCAGCATGCACCAAAATGTAAATCAAAGATGAAAAAACAAATAAAGTTACTCACTGTTGCTGATGTCATGATTAATGTTTGGGAAAGCCCAAAGAGCTATTTCGACGTCGGGAAAATAATTATACAAATTTATTGGATATAACTTGAAAATCAGAAAACTATCGTAGAAATAAATTAAACTATGTCAACCACTTTCGTAGCCCAAAGCATTCAAACCTATATATTCATATTCATCTATGATTCAAACGATGACAACACTACCAAGAACACTGACGCATTTGACGCAAACGACAAGTGTCAAATGTCACAAATATTATTCAAATAAAAAAAAATCTCAGAGTAATATACTGAACTTCCGAGCACGAAGCGTAGATAAAAAAAATCTTATATACCATTGATACGAATCGAAATTAAATTAACGCCTATTTAAAAGGTGTGAGAAAATTTTTCGATTCGGCGTATAGAATTCTACGCTATCTTTCTGTTTCTATTTTCTCAGTTTCTGTTCTTTAGAATTAGGTATTTCATTATTATTCTAATAACACTGGTCTGCAACGAAATCCTCCTTTAAATAAAAATATGATGAATATGAAGAGCTTAATATGCTGAATCGATGTTTTCTTCCATTTTTTTCCATCACACTTAGAAATTATTTCAAAGTTTTTTTTAATGTCTCATATTTGTGTTTTTTGTCAAACGTCGTTTCATTAACGCTGTTCTATTCGGTTCAGATCGTCTCAGTACTCACGAAAACCGCGGCCTTATTATCTAAAAGAAATCGATTTCTGATTTCGCATGATTTTAAAATTATTTTAGTAATTTCCAAGTTGATATTTCGCAATGCTAATTATCTTTCTATCAACAATGTTGCCTTTACAGTGAAATCGCTAAAATTTCAAAATGAAATTTAATCGTATATTTGATTTCAAAAACCGTTAGGGATCGCGATTTCGCAATTATTCGAAAATTACGCTCTCAAATCGAAGACTGGTCTATATCGATTCTCAAGCGATTTATAATAAGCGATTTTCCGTCATTCGTATTTCTTATAACGTGAATATTTACTTTTCATGTAAGTCTTTAGATTAAATAAAATCTTTGCACATTTATCGAAGTCCTATGACATTACAACAATATGGTATAATTGGACTGATCTGATGATGGAACCAGAAAGTACAGGAATTCCATAATGGAATAACATATCCTAGTCGTGTTTGAGCTTTTTAGAGTTGTCTTGAGATATACTCTCACCATGATTGATTTTCAGGGTCTGATGATGTAGCCGGAAGGTAAGCACTAGCACTTCATAATAGAAAAACGTAGTTTAGCCTTATTTGGGCTTAATGAAATTTTTTTAATTGGACTTTGGCTATAATTGGCTTTCAAGATCTAATGATAGAGCCAGAAGGTAAACACAGGAACTCCATAATGAAACACGTACACTAGCCGTGTTTGGTCTTGTAAAAATTGTATTGGAATGCACTTTAATCGTGATTGGTTTCCAGGGTCTGGTGATGGACCCGGAAGATAGACGCTAATACTCTATAATGAAACAACACAGCCTAGTCGCGTTTAGACTTGTTGATATTGTCGTGAAATACATTTTGACTATGATTCGCTTTTAGGATCTGATAACGGACTGGAAATTTGGAAGCTCCATTATCAGACCCTAAAAGTCAATCGTGGTCAAAATACATTTCAGGGCAATTCCAACAAGCCCAAATACCGTTAGGATACATTGTACCTTTATGATATGTTAATTCCGGTGCAACCTTCGGACTCCATCATCAGACCCTGAAAGCCAATTATGGCCAAAGTGCACTGAAAAAATTCTATTAGGAACATATATGACTAGGTTATGTCGTTCTATTATGTAGTGCTAGTGATTACCTTTCGGCTCCATCATCAAACCCTGAAAATCACTCATGGTGAGAGTACATCTTAAGACAACTCTAACAAGCTCAAACACTACTAGGATATATTATTCCGTAATGGAGTTTTTGTGCCTACCTTCTGACTCCATCATCAGATCAGTTCAGTTATACCATATTATTGTACAGTTATCGGTCCTCGATAAGTGTGCAAAGTTTTAATTTAATCTAACGCTTTAAAGTCGCTCAAAATGCGTATAAGAATAACATTTTTTGTACCCAACAATCTCGACTCGCAAATCGATTCCGGAATCGCAATCGATTTCTACTTTTACGTAATAACGCCCCTGGTCGCGCTTATAGAAAGAGAGAGAAAGATATCGGCTGACGTGGTGTCCCTACGTTAAAAATTTGAATCGTGATTGTTTCTTGTTTACAACGAATTTCTTGGTAAGTTATGTTATTAAGCTAAAATATGTTGTGCTTGTTTATTTTTTCAACTATAAAAGCAAAATAAAATCACACAACTAGAATATTATTCTGAAGTAATAGCAAATTTAATTTTGTTTGAGGTAGAATATGCCAAGATGTTATAGAACTCCCCAGACATATGTCGCGAATTCATTATAAAATCTCAACGGAACACATGGTCAAATCAGTTAAGAGTGTTTATCAGCAATACTTTAGTTTTCCGGTTGTGAAAGTGACAAAAATTGGCTCCCGAAAACATGTTGTAACAGTTGCTCAAGAACTTTAAGAGGTTGGCTCGGAGGAAGTCATAAGACTATACCATTCCCAAAACCAATGATTTGGCGTGAACCTCAAAACCATGAAAACGATTGTTATTTCTGCATGACCACGACAAAAGGATTTACGAAAAAAAATAGGGATAAAACTCATTACCCATCATGTCATATGAATATCACTGGTTTTTGTGCAGTCATCTGTACAAAAATCAGTTCGTCGAAGCAATGAGGATTTACCTTCAGTGAACAGTAACGAAATCGTAATGGAATCGCTGATCTTAAACTTAGCCAATTGAGTATCTGCTCTACTTTTCATATTTATCCATAAACTCTACAAAACCTCATCTTCTCACGTAATCTGATTTAAATGATCTCGTTCGCGATTTAGGACTCTCAAAATCGAAGGCTCAACTACTTGAATCAAGATTAAAACAATGTAAATTGTTAGACAAAAAGATGAGAGTCTCATACTTTCGTAACAGACAAGAAGATTTTATGAAGTACTTCACCAAAGAGGATGATTTGCAATGATTTGAATGATTTGAATTTTGCAATGATGCTAAAGGATTTCTACAAGATATTGGTTTTCCTGAAAATCCGGAGGAATGGTGACTTTTTATTGATTCGTCTAAAATCAGTTTGAAAGCTGTTTTACTTCATAACGGCAACAAATATCTTTCTATTGCTCTTGCACACGCAACAAACATGAAAGAAAATTATGGAAATATGAAGTTGTTATTGGAAATATTTAAATATTCACATTACCTACACGTGGAACATTTGTGCTGATCTAAAAGTTGCAGCTATGTTCACTGGACTGCAAGGAGAATATTTCAAATTTTGTTGCTTTTTATGCGAATGAGACAGTTGCGCTAGAGAAAAGCATTACGTAGTCAAAAATTGGCCACAACGAATGAGTTTGGTCCCTGGAGTCTAGAATGTAAAAGAGGAACCTTTAGTTCAAAGTGAAAAAATCTTTTCACCACCTCTCCATATGAAGTTGGGCTTTACGAAAAATTTTGTTAAAGCCATGAACAAGGGCGGTGGATGTTTTCAATATCTCAAAACTAAATTTCCTCGAATCAGCGACGCGAAATTGAAAGAACGAATCTTTGTAGGTCCCCAAATACATGAAGTACTCAAACTTTGAAAGTACATTGAATGAAGCTGAAAAGAGAGCATGGATCGCTTTCATAGAAGTGTGTCATAATTTTTCTGGAAACAAAAAAAAGAGAACTACCGTGAAATCATCCTCAAACTTCTTTCTTTATACAAAACCCAAAATGCAACTTGTCCCTCAAAATTCATTTCTTGAATTCTAATTTGGATTTCTTTTCTGCTAAGTTTGAAGCAGTATCAGATGAACACGACGAAAGGTTTCAGCCGGTCATAGTGTATATAGATAAACGCTACAATGGAAAACGGTCAGAAGCATTGCTAGCCGATATCTGTTGGTTGCTTCGTCGCGAAACACCTATAGAAAATATGAGAAGGAAGAAAAACTATAAGGTGAAATAATATAACAACCACCAATGAAAGTATCTAATGATTGCTTTTTTAATACATTTATCCAACATTTGTATTAGTTGTAACATTTACAATATATTTTTTTTAGTAAAAAAGTGAGTTTCATTTAAAACCACCATTTAAAAAAAGTTATATGTGATATGGAAGATTTAATACTACCTTTATATTCAGAATCATCTAATTTATCATTCGTAATGCATGAAATAGAAAGGTGGGAATTTTTTTTTGTAGATCAGTGTTATTGCTTCAACTTGACTAACCAATGCTCCTTATCAGATTTTTGATTAATGGCTTTTAAAAATAGCTTCATAATAAATTATTACTCTGTGTAATATTCAATTGAAGAATTGAGACCGAATATTTTTAATTATATAATTTATAATTTGATATGTAATAATTACCATATTACCCAAGCAAAAGGGAAAAATTTGTGATTTTTAATTTTAGTTCTAATCATTTTGAAACCATAGATTAATTAGTAAGGTCGTAGCACCACTAGTAGAATGTAAGTGCAATCCCAACGTTTATGTTTACCTAAAAATGTTTGTTATTTTTGTTGTGTTATCAATTTCGTTCTTTTTTAAGTGCCAAAAGTGTGTTTACCTATGACAATGGTATGGTGTACAATTTTAGAAGGGTAAATTACATAACCGTTTGGTTAATCACTTTTAAATTGTATTCAGTAGATATTTTTTAGTGCAAAAAGAAATTGCTAAGAATATAAACTTTTACTTTAATAAAAATAAAAAAAAAATATTGTAATTTTTCAATATATCAACAAAATATTTTTGATATAGATACTCAATGAGAATGAGATATAGGGTTTATGAATTCAGGACGATCTTCCTGAATGTCTAAGACCGTATAATCAATAGTTAAGAAGTTATAACAATTTATAAGTTAGTAAAATTTGTGACCGCTTCCACGTTAATATAGTGAAATATTTAAAAATGCCAAAAAAATATAGAAATTTTTTTTTCACTACTTTGATGTACATAACTATATTTATAATTTTTCTAAGTAACGAAAAAAAATAATATAAAAGTCAGAATTTGCTTATAACAAATTGTTTATAAAGTAAACAATGATATGTTGTTGAAAAAAAAATGTTTTTTTTAATTCTATTTAAAATTAAAAATTGTGATTAAAAAAAACCGATTTCATAATTAATAATTTAAAGGTGGGATAAATAAAAAAACGGTAATTAACAAATAAAATTTTTTTTTCTGAAAACCAATATTTCACTTTGAAAATATATAGGCAAAAAAAATTTTAAAAAATAATAAATTTGTACATTTGTTTATAAAAACATTTAAATAAATGATGTAAAAATTTTTCAACTAAGCAATGAAATGTAAAAAATAGATAAAAAAACAGTAAAAATCAAAGATTTCGTAAAAAAAAATTTTTTAATTATATTTTCCGGATTTTTCATTCTTTGTTAACTTCGAAAAATCATTATAAACAAATAAAAAGACTTTAATAAATTTTTACACAGGAATCTTGTTTATTGAGTATATCAGAATATGCTCCAAGAGGAAAAAAATTTTTAGCTGCATTATTTAAACTTTTATGACAGATTTTATGTTAGCTTAAGTTCATGAAAAATTACTTAATTAACAATTGAATAACTTAAACAAAAATCAAGTTCAAAATTTTTTGTAAACTGGATTGTATTCCTTCAAGTGTCTAAATGATACTATAATTTATTCAAATTTTTAAATCGATGATAAATATTATAAAAAAATATTTTGTGACGCTTAGTTTGTTTGGCGGTGACGCGACAACGTTGAAACTGCCGCGCGGAACGCTATTTTCAACGTTAAATTAAAATTATAAATAATGGAGCTACAATTTCGGGAGTCAAGACTTATCTCATGAAATTTTCTCCTCTTTCAGAATCTTTTTTTTTTAATGGAGCTTTTTTAAATATTTTTGAAGTTATTGCTAAAAAACGGAGACCATCTTTTCCTCTCTTCGTTTTTGTTAATAACAATTGCAATTTTTTAATAGCAAAAAAATTCCAAAATTCCTCATTTTCAGAATAAAATTCTGAATCCAAAAAAACCAAACCCCATATTTTTAAAATTGTGCTAACTATTTTTCGCAGAAAACTCTATTCTCGAC
The DNA here is from genome assembly GCA_005406025.1 of Eumeta japonica. Lineage (NCBI taxonomy): Eukaryota > Metazoa > Arthropoda > Insecta > Lepidoptera > Psychidae > Eumeta > Eumeta japonica. Next base: position 77,841 of record BGZK01001220.1, read on the forward strand.
CAGACTAATGGGACTATAATCATGATAATATTATAAACGATTGCTTATACGTAAGGCTCAATTTAGGTAATAGATATGACAAGTGATAGAACCTTAACAAAGCTAAAGATAGAATCACTCTGCACCTTATAACGGCATTTATTAAACAATATTTTACTAGAAATTTAGTTTTCATAGCAAAATAAAATAAGACAATGAATTTAGATTATTATACGAATTACTTTATGAACTTTTATAATAATTTTCTAACCCAATGGTACAGGTTACTAAGACATATATTATTGAAAATGGTTGGACGAGGCTTTTGCCAATAGACATAACGGAATTAAGAGACGTTTTGTAGTTTTGTTTTTGTATCTTTAATTTTAGTGAGAAAAGTTATTTAGTTCAAAATTAACATCTTTCTTATTTATATGTATATACTATGTAAATGCGAAAACTTATTTACGACAGATTCTGCTTTGTATCCTCAAGAAGGTTTAATGATATCGCTCGTCATTTTCAAATAAAGAATCGGTGCTATAGGATGAGCGTCGTAATATAGATTGGAATCGATCATGCATGTTTTCCTAAATATTCATAATCTGCTTCTTTTTTAAAACAACTTTGCCAAAGTAACTATAACAAAAATATGTCATTGAATTCAATTGATGAATGAATGTTGTTTGACTTATAAAAAAAATAAAATAATATAGACACAAGTCTAATAAATACGCGGTTTCCTGATTGCTATATTACGTGACGAATTCGATTTCCACTTTGCATTTGGGCTCCGTGATGTATTATTTTAAAAGAATTTATCTAGTCACTTACCTATAAATGACACTCTATGTTATCAGTGATGTAGAAGTCGATGATGGTATTATTAAATTAGTGTCAGATTTTCTACATTTGTTCTACTCACCGCTAAACAAACAAGGCAAACAAAAGTAAATTACGGCGTAAACGATATATAACACTCTATTTATTTACTCTATTGACTTTTTACAGTCAATACAATAGTACAATCCGCAATAGTACTTGCGGATTTCTGACTGTATTATTGTACAATTGTACTGACTGCACAGGTGTTGACTGTCAGCATAAGTTTTCTTATATGGTCTTGAACAGCAGAAATGTAACCTCTGAAACTCCCCAACATTAAATCATGTTTGCATATTCGATAGCAGTGAAAGGCATTGTTATTAAATACTCCAATATTAACCACACACAATCTTTGTATCAAAAAACGTAAATATCGTAAACGTAACTCTTATACTATAACTGTAATCTAACATTAATACTATATTATCATTAGAAAAATGTCTTTATTGTAAAAAATAAAATAAAAAACAGTCAACAAACAAAACAGCTTCCGTACAAGTACGACGACCGCACACGGCTGAGCGACGCGGGCCATAATAGGCTGCACTTTGGGCTTAGCTGATGGGACGCGGAGATTTTTTTAACGTTGCCAATCACTAGCTGTTAGGCGCAGCGCTCTTTCTTCAGAATGTCGTACACAAAAATTAAATATAGGACAACAATATCGAAAATCAATTAAATAATTTATCAGTTCTCTTCAAGAAAACTTAAATTGACAAAGGATTTACAATATGATGAGATAATAAAGGAATTTGCTGCACAAAAATTCAAAAAGGTTGCTCTATAATTTATATGATATAACTACCGTCAAATCCTACAACTTTGTCAGCTTTTTTCAATTTTTCGACCATAACTTAAAAAATACGCGTTTAATGGAAAATCGTAGCTAATTACAGTAATAACCGTCAATCATGGATTCAAATTTGTTATTCAGCTTCGAAATTAAATTATTTTAAGTTATTGAAATATCAACATGCGGGCAAAATTAGGTCCCAAGGTATCCAAATTTGCCAATGTTACATTGCTTAGAATATCGTGACTCAACCTTCCAAAAGGAATAAAATAACATTCTATTAGCCAAAAATCGTCTCTAAAATCTTTTGGGCAGTGTTAAGTAGTCTTTTATACTTTTTTCATATAAATACATTAGAAGGGTTATCAAAACATAAAAAACTATAAAAAATAGTTATTTTCGTAAAGGAAACAGCGTTCTCAATACTGGCGACTATTATCATTACTATTATAATACCTAAACGGTACCTATACTTGCCTACAATAGCGAAACAACTTTAAAAATTCAAAACAAATGCGCATCATTAAACAAAAAACTCAGCAAAACCTATACAAACACAGCAAAATTATTTAAAAAATCAAAAATATATAGACTTAACATTATCAAAGAAAACAATTTCTTCAAAAAGTTTATTAACTTGCACTAAATCTATTTTTTTTAACTATGCAATCGTCAGGTACATCATCTTGGTCGGGTCGCTTTGGTTTTACGAATTTTAGATCTCCTTCCTTTCTTCCTTTTTAACAGTTTTGTAGAAAGACATTGTATATCTTTTCTCAACACGACAACAGACTAGCAAAACCTGATTTAATTCGCAATAATTTGATGCTATGTGTATGGTGGAATTTGAAAGGTATAATTCATTAAAAGTCCGTGTTTTCATTAAAAGCGCCATCTGGTAGATCATGAGATGTAAGTCAGTGTTTTCTTTAAAAGTGCCGTCTAATGATCGTAAATTGTTATTCCCTGTTTTCCTTAAAAGCGCCATCTGTTAGATCATGAGATGTAAGTCACTGTTTTCCTTAAAAGCGCCATCTGGTAGATCGTGAAATGTAAATCAGTGTTTTCCTTAAAACCGCCGTCTAATGATCGTAAAATTTTATTCACTTTTTTCGTTAAGAGCGCCATCTGTTAGATCGTAAAATAAAAGTCAGTGTTCTCCTTAAAAGCGCCATCTGGTAGATCGTAAAATGTAAGTCAGTGTTTTCCTTAAAAGCGCCATCTGTTAGATCGTGAAATGTAACTCAGTGTTTTCTTTAAAACCGCCATCTAACGATCGTAAAACGTAAGACAGAGTTTTCTTTAAAAGCGCCATCTGGCAGATCGTGAAATGTAAGACAGTGTTTTCCTTAAAAGTGCCATCTAACGATCGTAAAACGTAAGTCAGTGTTTTTCTTAAAAGTGCCGTCTGTTAAATCGTTAAATGTAAGAAGAAAACACTAAGTTTTCTTCAGAAGCGCCAACTAACGATCGTAAAATATAGGTTATATTTTTTTTTAAAGCGCTATCTGTTAAATTGTAGTATGTAAGATAGTGTTTTCATTAAAAGCATCATCTGGTAGATCATAAAATGCAAATCAGTGTTTTCTTCAAAACCACCATTCACCGTCTAATCTTACAACTTTGCCAATCCTTCCGAATTTGCCCAAACAGGTTCCGCCATTGTGTAATATCTAATAGAAATAAATGTATTGTAGTAAAATATATCTACCTATAGTGTTTGTGTTTTTTTACTTGTCCTAAAATATATACAATCTTTCTGTTTTTTTGTTATTTCTTATCACTTAGTGTGTATGAAAATAATAAATTTTACTACATATATACACATATTTATATATTTCTTCTTATTGTAGAATATGTAAGTTTATAGTAAAATTTATTTTTCTATTAATAAAATTAATTAATAATAAATTCCATCAAAATTGTTTAGATTTTGAGACAAGTAGAAAAAAAAGGGTTTGTGTGTGTGTCAGCTCCGACGCACGGCTAGAGTTTATTTTTTACGAACGATTATAAAATAAATAGATTAATTAATGAGCGTAAATTAATGCATTTTTTATATTACTTATAGCACTCCTGATACATTTATTTGTATTAATTATACAATTAATTGGTTAAAATACATAACAAAACCATGAAAACATAAACAATGATAATTTTATGTAATGAAGTTGTAAGCAAGATTGATTTTATTCACCATATACGTCATAATGCGTTGTATTTATTCCAGGAACAATATCGACATCATGGTATACTGAGACAATTGGTTTGTGGTAACTAAAATATGATACATATACTGCTAGGGCATGCGCAAGATAAGTTGCGCATGAATATGGAGATTATACACGTGTATAGTCTCCATACACACGAGACTGACCTGAACGTAACGTAACACCAAGTTTGATTTTACTTCCCATGATTTTTTATACCCCAAGCTTATATATGAAAAATCGATTCTTAAGGAGTAAACTCCAAAAACTAATTGTTCAGTACCATACATTACTTTCATGAAAGTACTAGTGACATGAAAATAGGTAGGTACCTAGCAAATTAATTACAAATCGAAACCAATAAAAAAATGTAATGCTTATATAATTTTGAAATTTTGATAACCCTACGGTCAGAAAATTGATGAGCAATGTTGCTACTTTGGATTCTCTATCTACGTGCTTAACATTGCCCAACGCCATAACTTCATTACACTTAATTAGATTCCTGATCTGTAGCTATGAAACATCATCAAAATATGACTACATTTCTTTAAACCATATTAATTACTCAACTCTTGATTTCTTCTCTCCGATTTCTATAAAGTTTCTTGGAGAAAAATCACTTTTAGCATCACCGCATTCGATGTTTTTTGATAGCAAATGATGAGGAACTGATTGACATTAGGTAGCGTTATAAAGGATTAGTGTTGTTAGAAAACATTCTAGTTTTTTTTACTTATAAGAAAAAACAGTATTATTTGAAATAGGTTTTTAATTCGTAACATTTCGTTCGTAAATTATCTTCGCTGTTTGGATAGAATTCGGCAGGATTGGCAAAGTTGTAGGATTTGGCGATACTCATAATCTGGCAATTTCTTTTTTAGTAATTTCTTATAGTTGCTATTTTTATATACAAATACTAAAGTATATTAAAGAAATAAAATAGTTGATAGTCCTATACTGTATACCTACATCACTGTACAAAAGTTTTTTTTTGATAAAAGTCAAGTAGTTGAATGATTATTGTGCTCCTAAGTAATATTAGCCTAGGGCCCAACAAATTCACGATTCGTCCGCCTGGAGTGATCCTATTCAAAAACAAACGACGTAAGCATGTCACCGTTCTTTTCACGCCTTGCCACTATGACAAAACTGATGAAGTTTCTATAGGACAGAGGTTAATCCAATCATCTAAAAATCTTGTATCTGTGTAACGCAATTCTAATTGCATAGTTTACGGTAAGACATCTCGTGAACGTCTCGATGCAAGGATTAGTTTACAAGATACGCGTAAGTGTACCCCCAGAGAAAATGCCCTGGTGATTTATGAACTTATGACTCAGATTAGGTATCGCGTGTGGTAATTACTTAATTCTTATTTCGTTTCTGTATTCAGATCTCCCAGAAAAAAAAAAACTGATCGAAAAGTATATGGGATATGCGTTGTTTACTAGAATCCTGCCCGGAAGAAGATACTAATGAGATTGGCGATACTCTGTAGGGGTCATGACCTCCAAAAATAGACAAAAACTGACGAAAATTTGTCAATTATTAATTTACTGCTTAAAACGTTTAAAAAATGACTATATATACATATATAATCCAATTTGATCAACTTGTTTTCTACTTTTACTTCTTTTAATATAACCTTCTTCCTCCCACAAATCTTTAGCTCCGAACATGTCAGGGCAGTAACTACTAACGAGTCAATTTGCTTAAATGTAATCTTACTAGTTTCTTCGCAGCGCCTCATTGATCATCTCGCTATGGTGTGGACAAATTTCGTGCCTGCATGGGATCTGAATTCAACTGCCACGTTGCTAAGCGATCTACCCGAAGGTATTCAAAATTTGCATACTTAATATGCACACCATAACTATTACAATGTAAATATTACTCTCTCATGTATAATACTTAAACATAACACTTTTGACTGTAAAGTGACATGAACCTTTGCTTAATGGATAAGCCTAGACGAATATTTTAAATTGAATACGTTATCAATAAATTAGTTTTTTTTAATGAAAAAATATATGGTTATTAATATCTCTTATCGAATATCGATAAATTAACGCCTATCCAATCCATCCAATACATTATATTCAACATAAAAAAATGTTTTTCAAAGGTACCAAGTTCAGGATTTTGAATCTCTAATAAGAGAGCGCAGTAGCTTACTATGCGCATATATGGTTATATTTTGTTAAGATTGTCTTTAGTTATAGAAGAAAACTAATGTCAACATCTTTCGTTTCAAAAGAGCGAGTTTTATAATACTAGAAAGTACAAGTGTGCTTAATATTGTGAGTGATTTTTTTATTTATCAGTAAATGTAAACAATGTACAAGTAATGTAAACAATGTATCAATCTCTGTTGTTGCTGTTGATGTAGTAATGAATAGGAAGTTGAATATGACGATCGCCAAAAAGATGATAACACTTCCTTCATTGTTTATACCTTTGACTGCTTTTGAGTATTAAAATAAATAATTTTTGAATCTTGTATCCATGTAGCTTAAAACCGTAACAGACGTATTGCGGAATTTATGGAATAACTTCACACGAGTTGGAAGTGTCAAAAATTTTGCAGGGACATGTATTGCTGTTTACTTTCTTAGCTTTGTTTGTTAACATTAGCAGTAACACTTTAAAATAGTGAACTCTTAAGACGGTTACGTACGAGTGTACTATGTGTTCTTTTGCCTTTAGTGATGTTAAATGCTTGCCCTCCTGACCCGCTGGCGCCCTTCAAGCGTCCAGTGCTTGTATTTGTGTTACGTAGTCGTACAGACGAGTGGTGATGGGCGCTAAACCGAGTACGGCCAACGGGGATCAGAGCCCGAGGGCCAGGACATTTTCGACGAGCTCTAGTTCCGAGGTCGTTTCGGGTCCGACGGGTTTCAGTTTATTACGTGCCATTCCCGGCATCCAGGTGTCCAACGACCGGCAGCGCGCTAGGTCCTTGTCCTCAGTGCCGGACCTGCATGCTTCCCATGAAACTATTGCAATTCCGGCTAACTCACAAAGTTACGACGTGTCTGCTGGAGCCAGTCCCGAGACCGACTCTAGTTCTGCGGAAGAGGCGGCGTCGATGCCAGGAACTTCATTAGCTTTAGGTCGTGTCTACGCTGCACATTCTCTGCCATCCAACATCTGGTCTATTAATGGTGAGTAATTTTTTTAAATGCAAACTAATGACAGGACCAATGAAAAGGAATTTATTAAATATCCTTAAGTATTTAAAAATTATCATGGAGATCAAATATATTTAATCTATGGATTATTATCAATTATCATCTGATTGACTATTATCAACAGCTTAGTTCAAAATAATTATTGTAGGTAATTTAAATTTTACTATGGGCTTCTTAATATTGGTAGATATAAATGATGAATGTAGCTCTACATTTATTATTATTAATTTACATTTAGAATATGTATTTTAAAGTATACATACATACTTTCCCACACAAAACATTAACTATCATTGTAATTAAAATATGGTACATTACATACTTTTTGGTATAACTATTAATGTTTAGCCCAACCCCTTATGAAAATTTATCTGGTTTTATTTTGTAAATGTTTTATTATCATAGATATATATCTATATATTCATCTATATACATGTATATGTACACACTTTATCATAATAAAAAACAACTATTGACTTTTCTTAATTTTTTGAAATATTATTATTTAGTAAAAATATTATATTAGTAAAAATTTCATTTAACCACTTTTGAGACAAGTGCTTTTTTATACTCTAGGGTTCCACAGACAAATCTATTAGAGTCCTCAAACGGTAGAATCATAATAAAGTACTGTAACAAACATAACACACACATATATGCTGGATGATAGAATTATAGGAAGTGAAACAATAGAAACAAGGCTTCAATGTAACTTTAATATATGAAAATGTAAAAGATTTTTAAACGGTTCCTAATTGTATCGCTCAGTGTGTATATATGTATATACATACATAAATATTGCATAAAATATAAGGAGACTGGTAATCACAGTATGTCATTTAGATGGAACAAAATTATTGTGGTACGTCAGGGTCATTACATACCTCTTCTTAATGAAAAATGTGACTGCTTAATAATAGCTATTCTTAGGCAATGACAATGAAATTTATAAAAGAACATCAGTTGAAGTCAACCATGTAACAAATACTTATTATAGTTAAATATGAGTAAAATTTATTAAAACCTATTTATTGAAAACATTTTTTAATTTCAGTATATGAATTATATAAAGAACAATCGGTACTTTAATATATCACAGTAACATTTAAATTTATAGTATGAATGATATGATTGCACAAAAAATTTCTATTATTAATACATTTTCTGTCATCTGCCAAATTATTTATATACATATTCTGTTAAAGTTTGTGTATATGTGAATACATGCTTAAAACTTGATATTGACCAACATTGTCGCATTCTTGTAAAATTTGTGATGAAGAATATTCACTATATACTTTATACCGCAGACCATGGTCTATAGCATAGAGCATATATTGCACAAAATATTAGAGAGTCACAAAATGTACTTACATTATATTACAATTATTTTAAGAATACTTATTATTTATGTATTCTCAATACAATAAAAATGCTTTGAACTACAAAATAATTTTGAATTTAAGTTACAGTATCATATTAGCAAAAATACTATATAAAATACAGTATTCTTATTGAATATCTGTCATTCTCTGTTGGATTGGACACTTCAAATGTTGCTCTTTAGAGACTGCTGATAGTCTCTTGTTCTTCATTTGTGAGAGCTATGTGCCATCTTTTTCCTTAAACAAACCAAAGATTTTACAAAACACTAAATCAAAATGACAAATCTTTGTTTGTCTCTCAGATTTGGAAGCCATGTCTCACAAAATAACTTATTTTGGGTCTTATCACTGTGCAATCAATCATTAGCTAGGACTTCCTATTGATCAGCATCAAACTAAGTAGTTTGCTACAGATGTAAAAATATTTATTACACATTGCCTTTGTCTCCTTTATATGCTTTGATCTGTCAATATGGACATCAGGTATTTGAACTAATCACATGTTTAAATATTCTAGGTTCCCTTAAAATATTCTAGAATAGTTCATTGTTTGGAACTATTGTAGCATATTGTAGTGTTGCTGTGTTATTAGATATTTGATTTTGAATTTGTTGTTATACTGTCCAAATGTCATAACTCTTATTCCAATATTTAGTACAGTTAAGGTGATTTAAGATGCAGTTTACATGTCGGTCTGCTGGTGGTAAAAATATCTTCGCCATATAGAGCAAATTAACTAGTAAACTAGTCAATTAGGTTTCTGAAATTTAGTTTTCAAGTAACAGCTTCCAGAATGTTAATAAAAACAATTTGTTGTAATTTGTTGCTTTATCTAATTCTAAAGTATATCTCAAACAATTTAAATATTCTATTTTATAATGTAATAATGTTGGTATGGGTGGCCTTTATTGATAGCTTCTATATACACAGTACAACAAAATGTAATGCATTTGTGAAGATTAAACTACAATTGACTACATAGAAAGCTCGTTCAAAATGTCGTGTTGTGTGTGAAAGATCAGATTTTTTATAAACTTCCACCACAGTGTTTTCGAAAATCCAATGTTTATGATACATATCACAATTTTATATGTATCTGATATATTCAGTAAGGGTCTTCCTAGAAATTCTATGTTGATCAAATTGGTAACATATTAAAAAAAAGGCCAAATCTTTAAGCACACAAAACTGATGAGTTTAGGTGATAAGATTGATGAATATTAGTGAAGTACTTTCTTACTTATGCAAAGATTGTACCATATTCAATTTATAATCTCTAAATCCTTACCCTTTGAAAAATAGGCTTGAGTTTATATTCTATTTAAAAAATGGAAAAAAAAGCACTTTTCATTTTGTAAGTAGCTTAAACTATCAAAAGGTATGGTATAATAATAAAATATAAGCTCGACTATTTGATATTTATTTACATTACATTCAAATTAATAAAAAAAAAAATTTGAATAATAAAGTTTTTTATTCTGCTGACATTTACTACAACTAAATATAGTTTTAATATTATAAATTGTTACATTTATAATATTAAATAAATATTTATTCAGATAAATTAATTTTAAATTTAAAATATTCAAAATAATATTGTATTTAAAAAATATATTGTTGTTATATCATAGTGTATTAATATTCTGGTAATGCTACCATCAGTATTTAGGTCATAGTTCGAATCCTGTCCTAATCACAATTATCCCACAGGAAAATTTCGTTGGCTAATTAAAATTACCATATTTGTCTATGGACATTTATTAAAATATATTCATCATTAGAAGAATAATATCTATTTATAATACAACAGCAGAACCTAAGGTGTCTGAACATTGAAAGTTGTATGAAAAATGGAGAGGGTATGATAAGATAAGAGAAAGGTAATGTTAAAGAAAACAAAGAGTTTTAAATTTTTTAGAATTTATTGAACGGATTTAAATGCATTTTTCATGTATAAATTGAGCTTAGCTTGAAGCAGATTATAAGGGTTTATTGAATTTAAATCGAATCTCAGAAAAAAATTATCTTAGAAGGTGGGTTACATAATTAAAAAAAATCTACACATAGCTGCATTGTCTCATTGTAATATAACTTGTATTTTATTTTGATACTAGCATTTTTCTGAGTTTTGTTTGAGTTGGAATCATGAGTGGTATCAAAATTGAAAGCAGAACAGGTGGCAAAATCGAGAGCCACACCCAGAACTCTAATTGAGAATGAAACTGGGGTCAAAACCAAGTGTCAAGAAATCAAGAGCAGTACCAAAATCAGAAATGAAAGCAGCACCAAGATTGTGATTTACAGCAGGGTCTTTCCAAATAAAAGATGAAGGAACACATTCTATGTCCATGTGAGCAAAGCCATGAGCGGAAAGCTAGTATTTCATTTATCTTCGTTTTATTATGTTTTATACTATAATAATTTGTAGAGAAAACTAAATTTATTACCACTTAATTGTTTTAGTACCAAATAGTTGCAGTTTCAATTGGTATAGTATATCTATCAGTTAATGAATCTTTCACATTTAAAATTATCAATTATAAATAAAGTTACTTGATTTTAATTTACACGAAAAATACTTTCAATAATACAATAACCCTACAAAAATTAAAATATGTATTCAGGTAATTTTATTTAAAATATGGAAATAAATAGTTGATTGTAATGTACTTGAAAAATATTTGTGTATATTTTTAATAGCAGAATGAGGAGCATACGAACATACGAGGCATCAAAAATCAGGTGTTCCCCAGTGCGTTGCAGACCTCTCGGATAGGTGTAGGATGTATGTGAAAGGGGAATTGATCTAATAGAGGGAGAATAGGGTGATGGAAGGGGAAGTGGACCATCAGAACTCTCATTCACTGAACGTACATAATGTTGCGTTTCATCTTGTATTTGTATTCTTCACGTCTGTATTCTGTGAGGGTGTTGTATTTCACTGGTCGTGCTAGCCCATTTTTGTGCTAAGTTAAGTTAGCTTAAGTTTACCAAAGCATAGCTCTACTACAATAATCAGATCTCTACTACAGTAATCAGGTTGGTATCACCACCTGCAGGAAATGGTTCTAAAAATTTTAGCTTACCATCCTGGCCACTTTGCCTTTTTGGTTTTTTCCTGATTTTCTTTCCTTTTACCTGTTTTTAAGTTTTTCTGATATAAAACAGCCAGATTAGCAGCTAACGTACTTTTTGTGTTAAATAATAACCAAGGTGAAAACCAGGTTCTCACATCTATAGTTCCATATCGGCGAACAAAATAAAATAAAATTAGCAATTATTCTAAGTTTAAATCAAAGGGATATAGTAGTTTCTATAAATTTGAAAAATATGGTCTACAATAGTATGACTAGAAATATATATTTGAAGAATAGGTAATAATGTAATTAAACCCTCTTGCTAATATGGAATAATGAATAGATTGTTACTATTATTGATTGGAAATTGTGTTTAATCTGAAAGTATTGAAAATGCTTGTAAATACATCGTATTTAAAATACTTTTCATTGAATTTATTTATAAACCTCTATTACTATGATTCTTGTGGATTTTTAAAACAGTTGATTGAAAAGATCTTTTTATACATATTTGAATATCTATCCAAGGACACTCCACACAATGGAGAGCATAAAATTAATAATTTATCTTTCAGAATGTATGGAAAATTACCCCTAGCTTATTTTTTTTCATTGTTTCTTTAAATGCCTGTGTGGCAGTTGATATAAGACACACCTACTTGCACATTTTCTTTAGAATAAACAAAAAAAAATGGCAATTATGAGGCTGCCAAATATAGATTACTAAATACAGACAAATAAAGCTATTAAGGTTTTGCTATGGAATCTGATATACAAAAAAAAAAGATTTTATATAAATAAAATATTCTTATGAAAACATTAATATTTAAAATTTAATAAAACACATGTATGTATATATATTGTTATCTTATTACCTACAATAATTATAATTAGGTATAATTTTGATGTAATTAGTAATATAATATTAAAAAAAACATTTAAGAGAATGGGCTTGTTTTTTTGTTGTTTCTAATTTTATTATACCAGAGGCAATTAAAATTCTCTACATGTAAGGTTTGTATGAATAAACAATATAGCATAAGCTATCCTATTTCGTCATTATATTGTCGCTGCTTCGCCCTGAAACGAAAAACCTGTGCGGCAGTATAATGATTATTTTTGTGATATATTTGGTTAGGGATTATTTGGTTATTCATTGAGATGTTTGGACTGATGTTCAAGTCATATTTGTAGAGTTGATGATGAAAATTTAACTGTTATCTATCTTTTAAGCCATCCAAAATGGTGGAAAGCGTTTTCACGATACTAACGTATATTGGAAAGTTTAGGGTCGGTGGTGCGTGGGTGGCGGGCTGCGCTCGCGTCTATAAATCGGTTGCGGAGCTTTTCCGGGTTGTCGACGGCGGCGGGCGGTCAGTCGCCGCCGGCCGTGCAACCGCGTCGCACGCTCCTTGCCCCGACCTGAAGACATGTACCGCCGCCGTTATCGCACCACCCTCGGCCTCGGCCTCACTTCCACGTTCTCGAGCACTCTGTCGTTCAGGACCACCACCACCACCACCACTAGTGTCGGAGTGGACCCCGCTCGTACCATTCGCAGCGAACTGGATGCAGTCCGTTCCGACGCCCGCGCCACCGCCGCCAAGCTCAAGTCTAAGTACGAGAGTGCGGCCACCCCCCAAGGTCGGTTTCTCTTCAGCCATCGATGAATCGATATGTGCTGCTGCCTTGAAATAGTATTCGAATACTCATATCACTTAAACACTTACATTTTTATATTTTGACGTTAGGTGAATCTAGAAATGAAAAGGTAGATAGATCTAGAAGGGAATTCGATTTAATATGTTATAACATTCTCCCGTATGTAGAAATTCATTATTGTTTTAATTCGTTTAATGGAATACTAACCAGTTTATTGAGATGCAATGCAACGTCCTTTACCAACTTTTTCGTGTTAAATAGAGTAGATTAAAAAAAAAACCATTAAAATACAAACGAAAATAAAGCGAAAACAATAGTGGGGTCTTGTGCGCTCCCCCAAAACAGATCTGGGTCAAGCGTGCGCAGACCTGGCCTTATTGCTATTTTGAATGAACCCGATGATAGCGGTTAGCGCGGATATTAAACTGAAGACGGCGACGCGATCACCACGACGACTTCCATGTATTCATAGAATCCCAATCTTTGTACCATCTCTTATTTACGGAACGTACATTTTTCGAGTACGGCAATTTTAGCGTTTGCGTTCTCCGTTCATTTCTTGCATCCGGCCTAGTGAGATTCTGCCTGAAGGACCGACCTAAGCTCGGGTTTAGCGATTGTCAAGGTTGCAAATGCGGAAACTACGATACTGAAACATATAGGTTTTGAATTTTATGACTTGCAATGTAGGATTGTTTGCATGACAGTATCATTTTGTATTGAAATAGATATCGGTTCAGACAGTGTTCTCCAATTGTTTTGGAGGTTGCTGACCTACAGATAGGTTTTTCATATTTGATCTTATTCTAGTTTTTCCCTAGTTCTAGTTTATTTTATTTTTATTAATAATGTATTTAATAGGGTAATACCCTGACACAAATTTAATTTATAAAGGCTACCTGCCCTGTGAAATTTTCTTTCAGCGCGTACATAATTTTTCACCTTCAACTTATTCAGTTATTTCCATAACTCGTACAATGTCCACGTCGGTCCCATGGCAGGGCAACTAATCTCTCGCGGCTATATCCGTGTGACCATGCTCACATAGCATAAATTCCTACATATAAATGATGAAATGCGATAGACCCTGTCGTAGTCCTGTCTTAGTCTCATCGTCTTCAGTTCTAATTGTGATTTCAATCCCGGTTCCGCTTAGAATCCCGTACTTGTATCCAAACATCGGCAGTTTCACATCGCTAGATGGCGTTGTATAATAGTTTTCTAACAGGTTTACTTCACAACACCACCTAAAGATACAATATCATCTATCGCTAAATAATTTTCTAAAATAGCTTTTCTTTAGGAGATGAAGTTTTCTTGTTTTTTTCATATGCTCTTTCCGTTTTTATCCCGCTTGACTTAGTGCTTTAGTTGTGAAAACTTACCAAACAGACAGTGGAACGGCATTGTGATTTTCGAATTTGTACTATGAGGTTTCGGTATACTAGAATAATCTATTATGCAAAAAACTTTGTTAATCTACACGTACTAGAAGTAAATTTGTAAGTTCTGTTATTTGATTACGTTTCCACATTGTTTAATTATAGATTTACAGTAACTGCTCTCGAGGGTTCAATTAAAATTCAGCAGTAGTACAAAGTTCGTTAAACAATGTGGAAACATAGGAATGGGAACAATAGTTGAGAATCGATAATTAACTAAGTACATATACGTTATAAATGCATAACGTGTTCAGTACAATCTTATAGTAGTACTATATGTTTTATGTCGGTACTTATAGTAGTACTAACATAAACATAACAATATGAGCATGGATTTATATACGCTTGTGGACCCGCAGAACCGTCCCAGGCTGATTCGATTCGGGGTCTGTTTGTTGATTTAACTCGGTAAAGCCTCGTATAGTTGTTCACGATTATGCTAAATTGGTCAGCCGACAGTCGCTTATCAGCCGACAGTCGCTTACTGCGTACAGGCTCTGATTTACGCCCGACACATTCATTTTACAACTGCTGTTTAATTGCTGTGTCGTTATTACATTAAATCATATATTTTAATGTGGAACGCTCGCCGTTTTTGATGTGCTGTTGCTGTGTTCTCTCGGGACTACATTTCTATCAATAACTTGTCATAGTAATATCAAGGCCCAATCTTGTTATTGAAACACATTAAGGAATCACCTCCGTAATACATGTCATACAAGTCTCAATTCGATACGAGATCGTGATAGTGTCGACGGTTCAGTTCTACCATGTGTTCCAAGTCACGTAATTCAATTTAGGGATGTTCTGTTTGTAAGTTATTTCGAATACAAAAATATGTCTAAATATCTTTAGGAAAATTGTAAAAGCGCTAATTGTAAAATAAATATAAGATTTGACAGAAATTTATGGGCAAATCTGCCAAATCATACGGTTGAAGTTTACGAATTCAATTTTTCGTTTTACTGTAATACGCCTTAAGGCTGTTAGAAAGGCCTTTTTTAATGAATAATTTCGCGTATTCATGCGTTTAGTGGAAACCTCCTTTTGTTGGTGTCGTCAGTAAAGGTAATAGAACTTTGATATTGTAAATTATGATTCCCTGGGTCTCCTACGTAATCACCTACAAACGTCGACCAGTCGCTCCAATTGTCAGTCCGGCGCGCGTCGCGTGTGTACCACTTAAAAGATTCTCGGTCGCATAGGTATTTTTTTCGGAAGGCCTTGTACCGTCGCATGTGACATCGCGTCTCGTCCCGGTGTTATTTCAATGTCGTTCTGAAACTAGAACTAATTTGCAATGAAACGTCTTATGTAAAGTATTAAGCTGTTAAATGTACAATATTAATATGCATTACTTTAATGCGATACTACGTTTCTGTAAAAGTGATAATTATAGATATTAATTTTTACTGAAACGCGAAAATTTTTCATCACTATCTGTCTAGCTGCTGGACGTATAATGATGAATACGTACAGTACAATGCACGAAACTCAGCCGCTCTGAATTGCCTGCGAATTATACAATGCGCAGGCATAACACTCCCCGACATTTCTTTCTACCCCGGTTCCTATTTTACGCCACTGCGATGCTTTCGTGACTAACTTCACAGCGGTAGAGTTCCATGCGCTGTACTGTAATGCTCTAGAATCTAGAACTAGCATATGGTTATTATTTATAAAACGTAGCTTTTATAGAAAATGTAATTATTAGGTGTTTCAGCATCTGTTTATAGTAGTTCCTTGTCTCACAAACTAAGGAACATACCCAAATTACGCGACCCATAATTTATAACCACTCCTCCCCTTCGGTGACCAAGCGTAGTATGTTCTAAGACCCCCAGTTTTCACGTAGTAATTCATAATTTTTTCTAACAGAACGTTAATATAATCAATGAGAAAAAACTTATTTTAAAAAATATTGTAATAGGTACTTACGTTTTACTACAAATAGAATACTATATAAGCGCCCCACTTCTAAATAACTATCAGTTTTGAATCAGCTGGCGTCCCGACACATTTGCGTTAATGTTGCAATCTGTGAGTTTAAAAAAGTGTTGAACGCTGCGCGCCATAATTTGAATATATTTCCCCGAAAAAGCGCGAAAATTCTCAGACTACGTGTTCAAGCATTGAGGCGGGCCCTCCCCCTCCCCCCAACCCCGTCTCTCTGTCTAATTAGCAATTTAAAACAGTCATTACTCACGTATTATTACAGTCATCAAAAATAAACAGTATTTCAGCAAGCTTTCAGTACAATTTTACTCGAATGAAAAAGCTTTAAATACCATAGCATAAAAAATAGTAAACTACCCTATTGCGTCAAAACTTTATTGTATGCAATAAGAACACAAATCTGTTCAGGTGAGTTGGGCTCACCAATGGTATCAGTTTCTATTGGTAAAAGTGTTACTTTGAATGGAATCTATTCTTTTACGCTAAAGTGTAGTATAGCAGACTGCACAATTATGTTGTACATGCAACTTTAGCTTCCTGGTCGAAGTCAACGCGGACGCGTTTCACCACACACCAGACTGCTATTCATATATATATATATATATATATATATATATATATATATATATATATGAATAGCAGTCCGATGTGCGGTGAAAACGCGCGCGCGACTGATATATATATATATATATATATATATATATATATATATATATAGCACCACTTTTATATGTAGTAATGTTATCAGATTTTTTAAAGTTTCAATACTGTCTATGTTTGTAGATGAGGCCCTAAGCGTTAACAAAAACGTCCCATAAAAGCAGGTCCGTTCTCTAAATGGGATTACTTTAGCCGCCAGTCGACCGCGAGCTTTCAACTGTTTTCGTACACTTTGTCATTAATCAGAAATAACGGCGCGTGTAGTTAATTCTTGTAGAAAAAAAATTCAGAGACAAAATCGATTATGGAATCGCAGTGAGGCCTCTCAGGCCGTACGTTTAAAATATTCGAAAGTATTATGTACGCTTTTAAATTGAAATGTCTTTATTTCGCAACCGATTTAAATGAAAAAAAAAATCTACTAATTGTTCGTCTAAACTAGTGTCAATACATTACTGAAAACCAAATCTGAGTTAGTTCTGCAATTGTGGAGATTGGCGTGTACAAGGACAGAAATTTCTTTACAAAGTCATTATGTGTGTGTAGACTGCACCTACAGTAAGGTTCTACAAAACTATAGAATCGGCGCGCATCACGCTTTGTATATACATATTAAGTGAATACATACATCCTTCCGGCACTGAGGCGCCGGCGACGCGCCCATGCGGGGAGATAGTGTTTCACGCGGTGCGTAATAAAGGACGAAATGCGGCTGAAAGCGTGATAGGACGTAAATCGCTCTTCTCTCTCATGTGTACGCACATTGTAAACCTAAAGAAATATTTCTTCGCCTAGAATCCGATTGTTTGATTGTTATTACAAATATTTTTTAGACGCCCATGTCTTCTCGTCGCACTAAGATGTCCCCCACCAGATTTGCGAACGTAATTTATGAATGGCCCTTATATCTAAATTTAAAAAAAAATTAAAGTTCTCCTTTGTTTTTTTTTGTACGCGCTGAGCTAGTTTTTTGTCAATGTTGCACATATAGTAGTTAGATTTTAAAGATTTTGATATTTCGGCCTCTTTTTTCCATAGAAACACCTGTACACGAAATATTCAATCTCGTAACTAAAAGCAAAATTCTAGTATGGGTAGAGATAGCTCTCTAATGAGATAAATATTTTGAAAGCTATGTGTGTTATTGTTTCAGGCCTTTTAATCCCTCCACTTCCGAGTCACACTCGCCCACAATCTTTTTATTCCAGATTGAAGGAGTCGGAACTTAAGCCCCTGACGCTGGCCCAGTGAGGGTCGGGTGCCGCTAACGATCGTGGTGACAGATGGATAGCAATGGCTGGGATCGACGGCTTCTGTTCCCCGAGTCACGGGACGAGAGTTTCATTGTAAAGTTAAAAATTATTGGTCAATTTGCCCGTGGTGAAGACCGTACCGGTGCGTTCTAGTTTGAAAACGACGCTCTTAGCTAATCAACCGGCACAACTCTGAGAGTCTATATATAGCAGAGATGAGTACTCGAGATGTATATTTAGACCAATTTAATGTAAAAACTAAAATAGGGAGCACGTGGAATTAAAATAATCAAACAGTCTTACGTATTTTGTATTTATAGGATCTTCGGTCGTATTATATAACCGTATTACGAGCCATGGATATTGAAAGAGTTTTGCAGCCGGCCATGCCTAGATCACCATTAGAGCTATAGTACTGTCCTACTGACTCGGCCTAGTTTCGCGCTAGAAATAGTGCGCCCGCGCATGTTGCTGTCCGCGGCGTTACCGCCGCCCACGCCCCTTCCCCTTTGGCAGCCGTCGATATCGATCGGGAAGTGAGCTATATCGAATGTCATTTTTAGAGGAAAAAAATATCTTTCGATATATAATGTGGTGACGTTTTCTGTAACAGATTAGTTTGCACTAGCCAAGTGCGAATGAAATTTATACACCGAGGGTATCGTACAATATTTATGATGATACATATATTAATCTGGAAACATTATCTGTATATACAATATTTTTGTCAAATTTGCTGATACATATTCGTATAGTAACGTCCATAATTTAATTTCATTTCTGTCTATCTGTCTATTTACTTGTAAGTCCTCTAATAATCAAATAGCGACTTGACCGATCGTGATGGAATTTGGAAGGCATTAAGTACATGCGGTTGCTCAAATCCTAGGTAATATATCATGTCGATAAAGTGTCTGTCCGTATGTCTGGTTCCGAAACGTTTCCTGACATAACTGTCCGGATTGTAATTAAATTTTAGATAACAAGACCGAGTATTTTCCGAAATAACAGATAATAAACTTTTATACAGGAAAAGTATATCAGCACCAATCTCCAACAAAAAAAAAAGAAAACCACCAACCACCAATAAAAAAATAGCAGCACTGCTCAAAGGAGGCCTGAGACCGTCATAAAGGGCACGATCGGTATCGCAATCGAGAACGGCGTCACGATCGGAAACAATCGCTCCTAAATTTTAATTCCACACGCAAAGAAGTCGGGGAATTGTTAGTAATATGTAAAAATAAGTTGGGCTGAGTTGTTAGAAGTTTATAAATTAAGTGAGGTGTTTCAGAGAAAGGAAAAAACACGTGTGGTACTCGCGGACTGCTGCGGTAAAGCTATTGCGTAGTATTTTTTATCAACTTATGCAATTATAATTATTTATTTATTTTATTTATGCAGTATTTTTTTTTTTGAGGAGGTACCCTAACGCCGAAACTCTAAGCAGGCGTGAGTCACCAGATTGCGGGCGAAGAGGGGGATTACGCATGCTCAGTAACGCCGATACAACCAATGCCACCTAGAGGCGAGTTGAAGAACTAAAGAGACAAGCGTGATAATTCAAAAAAGTCATTAAAAGTTCTGCTATTCATCGATAGATGGCAAAAGTAAAAAGTATCACCGCTGTGCCGGTCGGAGTGGGGGGTGTTAGGTTATTTTCGTTACGGAATTTCTGGATTCGGTCTCCACGCTCAAGGCCCGCGATAGAAGCTATGCGATAGCTTAAAATTAACAATGTTTTTATTTCAGAAAAAATTGCTTTTATTTCTCTTATTAAACATTTCATATCTACAAACTCAAACATTATTTCCGGTAGTTCGGCTTGAAAATTACAAAGATAAGGGAAAGACGGTTCTTTCGTACATTTAGGGACACGCACTTATTTTATAACAGTTAAAAACTTTTAGAACTAATGGTAAAATAAAATATGTTTTCAATTTTTACATCGAACCCTTTCAAACAAAAACTTGTAAGGTATTTATACAAAAAATATCAAGATTTATGTGGAAGAGTCGTGCTGTGGCCAACTTCGAAATGAGGCAGCTCGACCGATGAGATAACATATTCTTATACAATACAGATGTGAAGTAACAGCTTTCACTGTTGTGTTTCGTTCAGTGAGAGAATTCCGGTGGCCCAGTCCCCCTCCATCAGATCTTCTATTCCTACTTAAGAAGCCGAGAATGCATTTCTCCGGAATTACAAGTGTCCAAGGGCGACGGTGATCACCTACTTTCTGGTGGCTCGCATGTTCGTTTGCCACTCGAAAATCTATAAAGAAAATGAATATGTTGTAGTTCCCTTTCGAGATTTTAAGTATGGTATCCCAAAAAAGGGTCATATTATTTTGACAAAGTGAAGTTCAGCGGTCATGTTAAATGATTGACATTTCAGTCTGGTCACGAAGTGATGCCGAACCTGGATACTGGACAACTCCACGTCTTCTTATAGACGTCGTAAACAGCGAGGGGGCGACTGTTTGAGAAAGTCGTCTGATCACCAAACGTAGATTAGTGGAGTAACCATACTGAGACGAACACGATAACAATGTAGACCGACGCGACAAAAAGCTTAGTACCGCAAACGCCAGTCTACCTATTGCACAAGCAACAAGAAATCCTCGACAATTGTGTCTGAACTTTATCAATGAGATTGATCGATGGGAACTTCATGGTGTAATTTTAATTAGCAAATAAGAATTCCCGCATGGCACGTTCTCGTCCGTGAAGACAAATGCATCATTACTTACCATAAACGGTTATATGTTTTCGAAGACGCAACTAGCCGAGTTAACCGCGCAATCTGTTCAGTGGAGATGATTATCTAAAAACGCAGCGCGACATAAGTACTCGACGATTATTGTATACTTCGAATTACATTATGTTCAATTAGATATTCACAGTAAATATATATTAAAACAGTAACAAAACAAGGAATAGTTTTAGTGTTTAATTATCAAGTTACGCGTTTAAGTTAGCCTATACATTGCCATACGACCGAGGTATAGATTCGTCATTCCCTTATAAAACTTTCCGGTGAGGGCCAACGTAGACCTGGTTCATTTCAAATTTTTAATATATGAAAACGTCAGTCTATAAAAAATTTATACCATTTCTAACGGGAATATCTCGTTTGTGAAAAGTGTTTGTATTAGTTTTGCCGATATGATAATATAAAATTTTGATGCATGATCGTGGCAATATATTGTCGCAATCGCTTTACAATTGTTGCAAATGTTATTGTCAAAAAAAAAATAAACCGTCGTGTGTTCTTGGCGGATGGGTGTCATAAATTATAATAAATTCGTTATAACCACAACTAATAATAGTGGTATTCATTTAAATTTATTATAAATATTCTTTGAAAAGATATTATTGTCTTGTGTTTGTTTTTTTGTCTTATTTAAGATGTATAATATGCTTCCTGTACCTTCTTCAGGAAAAAGTAAGAAACAATTGATCGCCTCACTTCCTACGTCTGCTTTCATAAAACAAATCTCCAGCCCATAATACATTCTTTGGATTCATCACTTCGTTGCTTTTTGTTATTAGTTTGATACAAATTGTATTTTGATACGATTTTGTACTATAACCGTACTAAGTTTGACACTTATGTATATGTAATCGATAGAACAAAAAAGGAAACGTTATAAAATTACGTTTTTCTTATGCTCTCCATCATCACTTTTTTATTTATTAGGATAGCCGCCATCACATTCTGTGAAAATTTTACATGAGTGCATATCACGCGGTTCAAATGATTCAGACCTTTAAACGTAGAACTTAACGACTGGCTGTTGGACGCGTAGACGAATAGACGGCGTAGACTTAATAATAGGCCATTGGAGCCTTCGAGTACGGAACCCTAAAAGTTACTTTTACAGGCCCAAATGCGGTCTTATCGAACGTGGAATAGCTGGCCCATCATTCTGCCGTAGTGTACATCTGCAAATAGGCGCGGTCAGCGTTCCGCGGGGTGTACGATACGCTTCCGTTCGCGCGCCGCACGCTATCCATTGGATATCCGCCAGCGCCCGCGCCCGTGCCGGCGCCGGCGCGCGGGTCGCGGACCGCGCCCGGGTCTCTGAACTTCGTGCGCCGCGGTCCTCGCCGGGCACGACCACGCACGTTTTATTGGGTCGGCCTCTGTCAACGATACAGGCTCCGTCTCGATTGTTCGGCTTTTGCGTCGTCGCCTCTCAAAATACCCATTCGTTCTGCCCGAATATATATATGCATGTATGATGTACGTGTGTGTTTCCTTCCTTATTTTAGGTCTTTGCCTCGGTTAAATTACGTAGCACGCAATTTGTTTTTTCTAGGCTGTCGTATTCAAATCCAAAACATTTTTATTTCGTAGGTTATGAAACATTTTAAGAATAAAGAATATTTCAAAGATTCACCATTCGTTCGTAAGGCAGAATTCTATCCGTGAAGAAGGACGAGCAAGAAAATAAAATGGAGGTTAGCTCTCTTCAAACCATATTATACAAAATTACGATTAGATACCAAATTATTGATATGAGTTCTATCGATCTCGTTTCGCTTAACGACGTTCATGAACTCTTCAATTGTGAGCAATTCAAAATGGGAGGCTGGTCCACCACAATAACTCTAAGATATATAAAATCTATGTTATAAAGCAAACTTGAAAAAAAAGAAAAATGGAAGGATAAAACGGTTCATGTCAGTCTTAAAAATAGTTTTTCTATTGTGTCCAATGGTCTTCGAAAAGTCTGTGTTATATTAGGTTTTCCATTTCAGAGATATTATACCTCTTTCGCGGTCAATTTTATTTTAAAATGAAAGGTTTGTAGCTTTATTTATTTTCGTTGACAAGGGGAAGGTGCGAGGGTTAAAAAGGCCTAAAATTCCGCTTACGTAATCTTGAACGACCCCTTTGTGTTTCATTGAAAAGCCGCGAATAAATGCGTCATAAACCTATCATAAAACTAATCCGCTTTCCAAACATAATTTGTGTTG
Source organism: Eumeta japonica (assembly GCA_005406025.1). Classification (NCBI taxonomy): domain Eukaryota; kingdom Metazoa; phylum Arthropoda; class Insecta; order Lepidoptera; family Psychidae; genus Eumeta; species Eumeta japonica. Next base: position 101,322 of record BGZK01001220.1, read on the forward strand.
CACGACGTGATAATTATTTTAGATTTTTTTTATAAAATTACGAATAATGGAGTGGCTGTGGTTGAGCGGTCACGGCTTTGTCGTTGAATCAGGAAGTACAGTGTTCAAACCCGACCGCAGGTGGACAACGAACGACGGATTTTTGACTCGAGTCAAATAATTACTCACTCCGTCTGTCAGAGAAAGAGTGAAGAAGAGAGATCGCTTCAGACATACAAAAAGAAAAGGAAACTACAATAAACTCCTTCATGTTAAATTTTATTCATGTCTAAAATTTAAATTTATTACATCGATGCCCGAGTAATATCATTATTTAAATATGTATTTATCGTAGTGATATGGCTTTTTTTGTTAGTTGCATTGTAACAATAAAAAATGCTTTCGTTTGAAAGTACTTTGTTTCTATAATGGAAAACGAAAACTTGTATCTTGATTTCTAGTTGAAAATAAATGAAACCGCTATCATTAAAATTTATGAGGCTTATAGTGTCGTCAGACTTCGAAAGAGAGCACGGGCTTACCTCCCCGCGGGCACGTAGTGCTCAACGCCGGACGTTTGCTGAATCAGAGTGACTTTTCATTATAATTATCCGCTATAATTTACGGGAAATATGGCGTTTTCATTCTATTTCATTTTGCGTTACTATCAATATAATATTAAAATGATAACGTTGTAAAAGAAAAGCAATTTTAAATCTCATCGTATAGAAGTCGAATAATACGTTACAGAGTTCAATATTTGGATGTATAACAGAACAACGTCGTCGGCTAATCGTGTTTATTCCCCCTGAATTTATATTACATTTCCCTTCAGAGAGATACCGAACGTAATGTGATTTTCTTTTATAATTACTTTACCGCTATTCAGTTTGATAGCGTCAATACAAAACGTGCTGTGCGTAATTTATTAAACAATAATTGGCGTTATATTGGCGAAATTTGCACATTTATATAAAAGTTGCTTTCGTATCGGCACAAACGTGGCGCATCTAGCAAGTATCATAGGAGTTTACTCATAGGAGGAGGAGTTACTTCTATGACACTTAGTGGATGCCATTGTCTGTTGGCAATGAGAATAAATGCCAAATCGAGAATGATGAATGGCTAAGACACGACGCCACGTCACGCCTACTGTCTCTGTTCTTCTTGGAAACGTGTTTCTTGAAAGTTTCCTTGTTCAACCCGACCGTGGAAGATGTTGTTTGAAAATTCGAAGGACAGCTATGCCCTCGAATGCATACTTTTGTACAGCCTCCTTAGAAAAGGCCTAAAATTATCAACGATAATTTTTAGTGATTTTTTTTCTTTGTCCATTGAATGTTACATGCGATCAACAGTTCAAATTGGCCACGGTCTCAATATGGGAAATCGGATGGGCTTATATTTTTTCTTTGTTTCCTAGGTTCTTACCACCTGAGCAAGGGCAGCATTAGAAATTTCATTTCCTGGACATTCATGTTGAAATTTGGAATTAAGCGAGCAGCTCACAACGGTAGAAGCATGCATTATATACTTATTATATTATTTATATGCATGTAATAAAATATATCGGACATAACACGTAAAATAGACGGAGACAACTACAAACCTTTCTAATACTCCTGCTGCACGCAGATTGGATGGGCGTCGCTTAATTTGCCAGGCGGTTGTAAGTTTTATTAGGGGGCGATCGGCGCCATCTTAATTAGGACCCCCGGCGCGGGGCGGGGGCGGGGCGGCCTTCCGTGCGGACGCGTGCGATATCGCTGACAAAGTTGCCTCGAGACCTCGGTCCGGAGCAGCGCCCTCGAACCCATTAACCGTCCGATTAAACCAGGTCTTCATCGTTTTAGCCAACAGTATTCGGAGAGGTCGAGCTTTTTATCATTACGTGGTCGTGGTTAATGAGGTTTGCATGACAACGCGACGGTTGTTATTACCTAGATTTAGATATTACACAATATTTACATCACACAGTCACAGCTAATTATATGTTTGATTATCAAGAAATGAAACGGTTTTTTTTTTAATAGAGTCGAGGATGACTCCATTTTCCTTGTTTCGGTCTACGCGATAAGAGAATTCTTTTGAAATGTAAACAGGAACCCTCTACGACACTGATACAATTTAGTATTTCTAAAGACTAGAGTTTTACACAGAATTTATTTCTAGAAAAAACGCGTGTTCACGACTCTTGTGCTCGTTTTACGTGCTGTTGGTTTTCATAGTTTTTACGGTAGTTACGCTACAATACAATCAATAAGATTCGTCACGCAATATACATAGGGGCTATAGGATTAATAAAATAAGTCAATTTTTTTTCAAGAATGTTCAGAGCTTTATACACACGAAACTGGTATGTATTTATACATTGTAAATATATTTTAAATGTATTTTTTTTTTAATTAAGAAAACCTGATAGCATATCGATTAAAATAAGTACTGTATTCTAAATATGTCGATTTAGAACCGACTAAAATTTTAAGGGTCTGATCAGATAATTATGTCCTAATAAGTATACAAAATTTTATAACCTTGAAAAATGACGGCGCCTGGTGTTGATCTATGGATCTCACGATGCATACAAACAAACGGATCAATGCTAATTGTTTTTGTCGTAACGATCCTATTTCGTATTTATTACTACGAGATTTACAAATTAACAAAAAAGAAAATCTCAACTAAACCTAGTCACGTAAAGTAGTCCGTCACATAAAATATCGCACGAAGTCACATCTCCGTGTTAGATCGCTAATAAAATTATTATCATTTCGTACGGAAAGTTTACATTGGTCTGCAGCCAAATCACAATTTATTAAATGACGCGAGCTCTGTCGAGTCGCGCCGCCGGCCACCCGCGCCCATTGCTCACCCACAGCTATCGTATCCGTTCACCTCGCCCGAGACATCGCCTGAACGGTTTACTTTCGAGACGAAATAAGAATAATGTGAAATCGCTTAGATAAAAAGTACGAAATAATTTCTCATAGATCCCCATACACTAATAATAAATATGCGTTGAAAAGTAATAGAGTCGTGATGTGCGAATGAGTCGGCTGGACCGGTGATACACCATTCCCTCGCAGAATACAGACGTGAAGTGATAGCCAAGAAACCGTCGACGCACTTGTGACTCTAGGGGGTGCAACTATCCATAGATGAAGGTGACCACCTGTTTTTTGCTGGCTCGCGTTCTCGATTTGTTATAAAAAAAAAACATGGTAAAATACTTCGTGCTTTCATATTTAGCTTTAAATACGATTACGCTATTCATTCTGAAATAAAAAATAGAAAAAATCGATGTATATAAAGATACTGACTACGGACATATTTTAAGAAAATATTCACAAATGACGCGCCTAAAATAATGGAAAACGTATCTACTCCGCGATTCCGAATACTCAAATAATGCTTATCAAATAATTAAAATAAACATGATACAAATTAAATTGATATTTAATCTCACGAAAGCCTTCGAGATATACAAGTAAATCGGTATTGACGCAGATCACAGACTTCCATTGAAGGTAGTTTTCCTCGATACATGTGCGAAGATTAACATTTTTTTATATTGTATTGTGTGAGGTGTTACTTCACGGAAATCCATAGTAGACGCTTGCCTGCAACATGCATTAACATGCAGCATGCAACCCACCGCTGACCCTCGAATCTGCCTCTCCACTACGAATCTCTATCCAAATGATTGAATATTGATTCCAGAGGATTGACAGATATCGAACACCTAAGCAAGTGTTATTTATTTTTATAATTATCTTATTCCGCTAACTGTTAAACTGTCAATTCTACGTACGTTACATTTTTTTATCGTTAGCAAAGTATACGCGACAATGTAAATATTTTTAATTTTTAACGAGCTACATACATCGATACGTTATAAAAATAATTGAATGTGTGCGCGCTGATGCATACACCTTCAATTATTTTTATAACTTGAATACATAAGAAACTACTCCGTTAGCTCGACAAAGCGAAAAGTAGAGAGAAATTAAGTAAATTTAACAATACAATCTTATCTTTGATATCGGATATCGAGCGAAAAGTCTTGACACTTGCTCACAATCAGTGTCAATGTAAAAATATCATATTCATCAAATATCGAAGGAAAAGTATCGATACTACATGACGTTGCTACTTTTTTGATTTTTCCATATCATTCATATAATATATATTTTTTTTCTGTTTTATTTATAGATGATATACCTAATGTCTATTTTAATTGTCTAATGTTTCTATTTTCTTTTTAATTTTTCAACATTTTGAATGGTGTAAAAAATTTTTTAATTTGTCATTGTTAATTGCCTGTTGACTGACCACATGTTTTGGTATTTTACTTGTTTGTTAAATCGACAATTTATTAAGTATAAATAATTACCAAAAGTTTTATTTTTATATTCTAAAGGAAATAACAAAAACAGCTATCTATGTATGTTGTAACTCGTGTGACGTTCCTTTCAAAAAGAAAAATAAAATAATGGGATCACTGCGACCGGTAAAAATCTGCATTCCCGCGCGGACTGTTTTGTTCGATGTGAATTTAAATTAGTAAGAAAAGTTCTGAGAGCCGGGACCTTTTTATTGGAAATATTTTCCTTTTCACAATCATTTTTCAAATTCACTCTAGCGTTCATAGTTTTTGAATTATTTGTGTAACACTAGACTCCAGCTTTTAGGGTTTCGAGCTAAAATGGTAAAATGGAACTATTATAGTTTCGTCATGTCCGTTCGTCCGTCCGTATGTCACAGGCTTTTACTCAAAAACTACAAGATGTCGATGAAATTTGGAGTAAAGGTGTCTTGTATAAACCGCTACTTAGTTTCGTAGTTAAATAATAAAAATAAATGTTCCAGGGAGGCTCTCCATATATGTAAGAGAAGCTAAATTTTTTTTTTTTAGTAAACATCAACGTCTGGCACATATTTCGACAGTTCTTTTAGAAATACTTTAGCAATTTTTTTGACATTTTTAATTTTTAATAATGTTCAAAAATATAAATACTTTCAACGAAAATTGTTTCGAACATGATAAGATACACCATTTTTGAGTTATTGCTGAAAAAGTAAGCTTCTAAACGAAAGTACATAAGTGCCATGAAAATACACTTTTTTGCTGGGGCACTTTATTTTACACTAGTTTAAAAGTAATAGTCGACGTGCGTACTGTTTCTCTAGGTATAGACGACTAATGTTATTATACCTTTTAGTGTGGGAAACATGAAAAAAAAGTGTAACAATGTAGTTTTTTTCATCTATAGTGCATTTTTTATAGTAATAGCTACGGAGCCCTATTCCTACATTAAGCATGCTCCGACATGCTCTTGGCCGGTTTTTTAACATGCAATCTAATGTTTATGGGCGATTTCGTTTGGTTTAGTTAGAGGCTACCCCGAATCAAATAAGCCTTCGCTCATATTTTAATTCGGAAAATCACGATTAAAATATATTTTCTACATGTAGGAATTAAAAATTCGAATCTAAATCTCCACGCTAAATACTGGAGGTAGCTACATTTTAACGGTATGACGTATGCGGGTCGAGGTTCGCGTGCGCGCTGAAAACTATTCAGCTAATGACTACGTAAACGCGGACCTTTACTACGCCCTTATTTACACATAAATCGTATTGGGTCATTTCAACATAGGTCTAGCTAGTTAATGACGCAAATTGCAACTTGCTCTGACTTTAACACACAAATTATTGCGAATTATTTAAATTTAACTAAAAAAAGGAAAAAGACGTATTTTGTAATACGTTTTCGATTCGTGGACTGATTACTGTAATCTCGACTTTGCTATTTTGGAAACTTAACTTTATTTCTTCGTACCTCGGAAATCCCTAATTTGGAAACGACATAAACTCAACGGGCTGTCGTGTATAAATTAAATTATTATAAAATTTGATTTCATTAAGACATCTCTTCGTTTCATTATAAAGAGTCTGTCTACCCTGCTGTTGATTACACTTAGCAATGTTTCTTCCATCGTTAATTACTCTTAATCTGTTTGTTCCATCACTAATTCTTACTCTAATTCTGTTTGTTTTGTTTGATCTGACGTCGATTATTTTAATTAATGTCCGTTCCATCATTGACACTATTTTAAATTTGTTTCTTCGATCTATAATTGTTTCAAGTTCGTTTTGTTCCGTCTTGTATTTTCATGTAACGTTTTCATTATTATCTACCATTTTGAAATCCGGACAAAATCTTACATTCGTTGAGAAGACCATTTATTTTATAATATTGAGTACAAAATGATTTCTTAGTTTTATATCAAAAACCTAACTATAACCATATCTACGTCGCCCGTCGTTCAATAATGCACAATTATCATTTCTCTCGAAAATAATCCAGATATTACAGCTTTCTGTATTTTTTCGCCTCGATTCATTTATTCTATTCTAGCTTACATAATGGATTTATTGACGAATGAAGAGGACTCCTGAATGTCAATTTATTTAGATTACGCAAAACGGACGTCTCGATCGCTTACGTCGGCGAATGAAAAAGGGGTTTTACTCGAAAATAAATCATTTCGACCAATCGGACACTTCCGTTGCAAAAGGCGAACAGGGATTCAGTTTTATATTGGAATTTGGGGTATTCGTATAATAATAGGTTTCACTAAAAAAGTTTAGCAAATCTAATCTAATCGTCTATTTTCGTACTATATTATTACTGAGCAGTATCTACATAGGCTTGTTTTTCATTACGAAACAAGACTCTAATGAAGATCTCAGTGCACAGGGATTCTATGTTTTAGGGCCGACCTTTTTTTTAACGCGCGATGTAAAGTTTGTAAAACTTAAAAATGTATATGTGTATTCACAGTTGTGTCAATCGTGGATTGTTTATTTATCTATAACTGACTATGATAACTTTAAAAAAAGCCATGATCGTAGCTACGTGCGCATGCGTGCTTGCGTGCATGGAAGGAAGTTAGTACTTCTGACGTCTAAAACTAAATACTAGTTTTTCCTTCACCTCACTATCCATTTATTAGCCTGCAATGTAAAATAATGATTTTATTATTACGTACTTTTTATTCTTTTCTCTAAGCATGTTTATTTGTACTGTTTTAGAAGTTTGTTATAAAACCTGCTTTTAATGAATCGATCAATTAAAATTTAAATTACTTCCAAGACAGGTTCAGGAACTGATTAATTTAAAGATTAGTACCTTTTTAAACGGTTTATTTACCTTGCTCTGTTTGGGCCATATTTAGTAAATATAATTTTACCCCTTCCTGTTGGCAGATTGATCTGATATTTGGTACACAATTTTAGTTTTTATGACAATACAATATATTCAGTATCATTGTAAATTCAAGATGGCCGCAAAATTCATTGTGGCCATCGCTACTAAATGGCGGGTTAAATATTTTTCACAACCCTTTCTTTATGGGTACCAAAAGAAAGATTTTAACTAGTAAAATATAGTACATCATGAAAAATTCTAAATCTAAGATGGCCGCCGTCAAAAAATAACGGATTACATACATTATCACAACCCACTAAATATGGGTATTAAATAAAAGGTTTTGACTAGTAGAATAAATACACTATGAAAAATTCCAAATCTAATTTGGCCGCCGCTACAAAATGGTGAATTACATAATTGTTTCAATCCTTTTAATATTGGTAATGGACATTAAATGGAAAGCTTTACAAGTAGAATAAAGTGCATGGCTGATCATGGAGGTTAGACAGTCTATATGTTAAAACAAATCTAGGCATCAACTAAAGCTAAGAATTTCTTCAACGCAGAATCAGGATTCAAGCATATCTCTCCCACCTAAGCCAAGATTTCGTATTTTGTTGGAGACTCTGTAGCATTAGGGTGGCTAAAAATGATACGTCATTAGCGGTACACCGTCCAAGTGAAGGTAAAGGTTAAAGCGCGCCGAGGACTGGGTGGCATTGGGGCCGATAAAAATGATACGTCGTTAGCGGTACACCGTCCAAGTGAAGGTAAAAGGTTAAAGCGCGCCGAGGACTGTGTGGCATTGGGGTGGATAAAGATTATATGTCATAATTGTTTCCTATTAAGATTTGGGCACCTTTTGTTATGCAAGAGCCTTGCCCCTTTATTGGGATGAGAAAAAAAAGTAACGAAATGAAAACTTGAAAATAAAATAGGTATTTTTTAAGTTAACTGTTTTATTAGAAAGAAAGATAATAATGATGTAAATAATGTACTAGAAGCATAAAAATAATTAGGTAGGTCTTAGGTACCAGTTATGACACCACTCTCCTCATCAATCTAGGCCATTAACTAGACTAAAAAATAAAGTCGTTGGGCAATTAAATTTCTACTTACATTAAATCGTTCATGTAATTGTAATGCTATTTACATGTTTACTCAGGCAACGCTGCGCCCCACGATTTTACTTTTTAGTTTGATCAAGGGCTTAGCGTGATGACTGGTATCTAAGACCTACTTCATATTATTTTTTCGGTCTTACGACATTATCTGTATCATTATTTTCTTTCTTTTCAATAAAACCGTCTAACTTAAATTTTTTTTTAGTTAACTTTTTGTAACATTCGGATACACGATCCAGTATCCATTAACTTTCAATTAAAAACAAAAGCTTTCTGTTTGGTTTTCCTCGGTCGAGGTTTTTATACGCCGTCTTCATAAATATGTTACAAAATATGATTTCAAAGTCTCTATGAATCAAAGTTAGAATGATATCTCGTACTTATAGTTTCGTTTACGAATTCCTACTTAAAAGGTTGTACGGTTTTTTTTTTGTAATACATTTTCATTACAAAAACTGCACTCATTCGTGTCATTTTGATCGAAATTTATAATAGAAAGTATTGCTGTTAAATTTTAGCAATCATATAACTACTGTATAATCACTGTGTTGTGAGTATTGTTGTTTGCTATTATGATTTTACTGATACTTTGTCGATGTCTAGCATATTTCGCTAACCGTGATCAGAGAGATTTTAATGATATATTTGTGTATTCTTATTAATGCGTTATCTTATATGCGGTTCGGTATAATGTGTGTACATGTGAACTATAGTGGGATACAATACAAAGGTAATAAACAAACGAAAAGTAACACATATGAAACTAAATTTATTATGTATATGGCGTACGACTACAATTAATGATATTTAACACAGACTGGGATGCAGACAACGTTACGCAATATCAGCCAATCGTTTGGACGCTTCGACTGCCGTTTGTGACTCTATTGAAACTGTTCAATATCATGATAATGATTCCTATGTACACCTTCACATTACGCTGTATCATCTTTGACAGCACTTTCTCAATAGCGATATTAGCAATGGATCGATGATCGTATATGACCGTGCCAATGATCGAGTAAGACGTATAGTGCAACGCACGAAACTTTGCCGCTGTGAAGTTAGTCCCGAAAGCGTTCAAGTGGCGTAAAATTGGCACGTGGGGGAAAAGAAGGAAGGGACGGGAAGTGTTAAACCTGCGCATTACATCAAACGCAGGAAATTCAGATCTGCAATGTTTCGTGCGTTGTACTGTAAATGATGGCAATACGCGCCGTACGGCCGACAGCGTGCTACCGAAAGTGGCTACATTCCTGATCGCGTTTAACTAAACTATCATTGTACTAGATGTAGGCGGGGTGAATCAGTGACACTGAAAGAAATCTTTGTGTATTGTGTATATGACAATATTCCTAATCCACCTTTGCTAAAACTATAATATGTGTTGTTGAAATTAATCAGCGAAATTGTCAACTTTCCATTGAAAAGTTAGTAAATTTTTGTGTATTACAAATTTTACAATTTATACTGAGACATATAAAACAACATATTCTTTGTAAAATTCTGAATAACAATTTTATGTTCATATTCGTGTTGTTATGCATACTTCAGCAAAGGTTAGAGTACTTTTCTTTCGTCAAGATTCTCGAATATAATGTTGTATATATATATTTTTGGAGTAAACAACATTATTATGGCATCTATAGAAGATAATATTATACCCCATATAATTTTAACTTGCGTTGTACAATAATTTATCTAGATTAATGCGTCGGTCGTCCGCGTAATGACGTCATGTTTGTTGCTAAAAATATTCATTCGACTTGGATTTCGTGAGCGATCAATATATCGACTTCTTCACCTTGTGGTCGTTTTGTACAAGTTCAAAGACGTAAAAAACCGGGCAAGGTGGACCCGGTTTCTCGCATTTTTGGGGTTAAAAGCGAACGCAACTAAATTGTATTAAGTTTTAATTCAAAGACTATCAGATTATTAGTTATGACTTTCAAAATTTTAATCTATATGGTCGTGCTAGTCCTTGGGTATACTCTTACACATAATATAATTTACTTCTGTATCGTATCAAGTATGTAACTAAAGTATTTGATTTGAAAGAAACTGATATTATATAGTTCAAAGTGTTGTCGTAATCGAATCTATCTGCTTAAAAGTAATGTAATTTTTGTAGCAGCAAAAACCCGCATTCTAGTAATTTCCGACCAATTTATAATCTGATTGACGGTATTTGTATACGGCATTAGGACGAAACATTGACTTTAAAATCTATCTTCCTCTCTTCTACGTTACATAGCTTTCCAGAAAAGACAATGAATTACGAATAAGAGTCATCTTATACGAGGTTCCATTGCTCCTTGTGGACTCTTGAAAATAAATTAGACAGATGTATCTACATTTTTTATTAGGCTAGCTATTATTTATCCTATAGCAATGGATTGTGTCGTAAACAAATTATTTCTTCGATAGAGTGGATTATTTTCATGCCGTGTCGCATCTCTCCCTCTGCGACCGCGTATGTCGTATCAGGTTTTTAATCGTTTCACTGCCGAGGCATGCCCTGGCCATATTCTATTTTAGGTCGGAAGGCGTGTGGACCTTAAGCCCCTCAAGCTGCTAACGTGAGGGTCGGCGGACTGCTCACGGCCCCGTCACCGTGTGACGGTGACGTGCGGGACCGGACGGCGGCTTATCGCGCTCTCCGAGGCATGGTGGTTTAATTTCAATATTCGTCCATGCATCGAGCCCGGTGCATACTTATCCGAAAGCGACGCTCTTCGTCGCTGTGCCGTCACCGGTCATACCTCCTCACGTAAATTACTCGGTTCTGAACTTTTATCTAGTGTATCGATCGATATCTGTACAGTAGCAAATCGATTATAACGTAACTCGAATAAGTGTGACGTTAATTGAATCAAACGCATTAGTCGAGCGCGTCCGTCGTGTTACGGTGTCAAGGCTGTCTGTTGACTGCAGCGCCGCCGGGTCAAGTTCGTAGTCGGTCGCGTGACGGCGCCGGTCACCGCCGACGGCGGCCGACGGCTGTCGGTCGAACCGGGACCGGGCGCGGGACTAACTGCGCGTTAGAAGTGCTACGTTGCGTTGTAACGCGCATGACTTTCATGTTTTCGAACGCTATCTCATTTTATCTTATCGGTATTATGAACTTTATTCATTACGAGACATCATGACGTTCGTAATGCGCACGGTTAACTATTAACGTTCATCACTTTGTTTTTCTAATAAATTACATATTTACTTCAATAGTATGTATATTTAACAATAGTTATTTTACTTGAAGGGTTGATATAATCCAATTTTAAGGGGGCGTCCATTAATTACGTGAAACTCTTGAGGAGGTCCAGCAGAATCTCACCCAATCTTAAACCGGAGTGCAAAACTGCGAGATAACTGAATTAAATAAAACATGTTTTTTTTTCTCACTAAAGGGTGTTTTTCACTAGCCCGACCCGATACCGACCCGTCACTGGCACCGACAGTACTCAACGACCTGATACCAGAAGCTGCATTCTTCGTTTGACCGAGACCGACAGGTGCCCACTCATCACCACCGACTTATTGACTTTTCCTACGAGCAATTAGGACGTGGACAAGAGCAATGGCAGTGTATAACAACAAATTGTATTTGTCATATTTATTATACTTGATACATAAAGAGTAGTACTATAAAACGGTTTTTTGCCATCTCATCAAAAAATGAGATATTTATATGGCGTGTTTTACAATTCATTTGAACAACTAATTGATAACCCGGACAAGTTTTTACAAACTTTTATTTAGTTTGACCTGTCCCGTTGTCTGTCTGTCGGTCTGTAATCAAATCTTGTAAGTTAAATTCGATCCATTTCCCGGTCTCCGATTGAGCTGAAATTTTGCATGCATGTATAAATCAGATGACAATGCAATATTCTTATGACAGAGCTGATCTGATGATGAAGCTGGAAGGTGGCCATAGGAACCCGTAATTAAACGATGCAACCCCATAGAGTTTGAGCTCATTTGATTCGTTTTGACGAGTACTTTGATACTATATGGTAACCAGGGTCTGATGATGGAGCTGGAAGGTGGCCATAGGAACTCCGTAATTAAACGACGCAACCGCATCGAGTTTGGCTCGTTTGATTCTTCTTGACGAGTACTTTGATACTATATGGTAACCAGGGTTTGATGATGGAGCTGAAAGGTGGCCATAGGAACTTCGTAATTAAATGACGCAACCCATCGAGTTTGGGCTTGTTTGATTCGTCTTGACGAGCATCTTGGTTGGCGTGAATATGCAACCCAACAAATTTGGGAAAAAAAGTTCGTTCCGTTTGTTATGAATGTGGATTATGTCTGTAGATGGATGACTCACTGACAAGGTAAGCACGTGCCGAAGGCTGAATGGTATGAGGGTGTATAAACAATTCATATCGCTAACTTTGCGCCTCAGGGTACCAGGGCGAACTCTGTTGTACTGAAGCCCTTATCCCTCTACAATGACCTTCTGGGGGGATGGACCGTTTTTGTCCTATACTCGTGGGAACAACATGAACAAAAAAAAGAAACTACTACATAAAGGAAACGACGTTTAGAGAAGGCAAAATTGAAGTGACAGGAGAAGATTGCTAATGAAAGCAATGCCCGCAAGCGGCAACGCTTAGAAAAAATAAGGTTAGCAGTAGCTAAACATAAAGAAAACGAATCGTTAGAACAACGCTCAAATAGGCAAGATACCGATAAAATACATACACAAGAGAGAAAGAAAAACGAATCTTTAGAACAACGTACTAATAGACAAGATATTGAAAGAATGCATACACAAGAGAGAAGAAAAAACTCGCATTAAAAATACTTAAAAAATAAAATTAAATAAAAAAAAAACCTTTTATTAAAACAAGCTTTTATTATTTGTTAATAAAATGAATTAAAAAGTTAAAAATAAATTAACTCTAATAAGAAATATAACACTTTATAAGTTTATTGTAAACTTAACGATAATTAAGCTTCTTCGTTTACGACAAAATAATTCCATATCGTACATAATTATATATTTTTAACGTGTTACATTATGATAGCAAGAGGCAAAAGAAGGTGCTAAATGTTTTTAATTATACCATCAGCAAGAGGAAATCTGTTGTAAAACCGGATTGATCAACATAGGTCAAGAATTAAAAAGTTGCAAATAATAACAGGCAAGCCATATCGCTCGTAGAATCGATAATCATTGGCAAAGAAAGATTCTTTTACTTAGGTAAACTGATGACCTGCTCTGGGTCTCGAGCCGCCATTGATGACGTGGCCCAGATCCATACATCATGGTAATTTAGGGGGGAGTTTTATATCCAGAAGTTCAATATATATAAAACTAGAAACCGAACTGAACTTAAGCTAAAATCGTGAACGTGGAGAAAAATCGGGACAGCTTAAAAATTATACGAATGGAATGTACTAAGTTTTTTTTACAAATATTATCTACAACCTTGAAAACACCCAGAGTTGATTTGAAAGTGAAGCAAGACTAGAACATAATTATACTTATTTACGTAGCCACACAACTGTAGGAAAAGATTATCTTTTGTATACGTATTTTCTAGCTATAATGTTATCTCGGAGAACAAAACTGCGACACTATGAACACAGAATATTATGTGAACTTCATATAATCATTTTGTGTACATAAAACGATTATTAAATATATCGTTCACTAGTATAAATTGCACTCTCCCATGCAACTATAGATTAATAATAGACCTGGTTTAGTCCTTGTCACACGTGTTGGAAGATATATTTTTCTCATACTCGTCTACGGGGGTGTTAAAAAACACGGTAGTCGACAGTGGTATAGGCGGAGTAGAGAGGACATTGCCTTTGAATGAGAAACTATCGAATTCTATTGCTACTAGTGAATTGATCTATGAGTTTTTAGCTTAAGTCAAATCAGACCACCGTCTTCACGCTTCAGGAGACATGTTCGTCATCGTTCCCGGACGTCGTCGCCGATGCGGCGGCGACGTTTGTCACCATGGGTCAATACCCCGTGGTAAGCGCCTCGCGCTGGTCTAGCGTCAGAGGGCACAGCGACGAGCCCTCGACCCGGAATGATTTAATTTCAGAAGGGCATACCTCTATAGCGAAGTGATTCGAATCTGATAGAACGAGTTATTGTTATTGTTTATCGGCCTACGTGCGTGTGTATGTATGCGTATCGAGACGTTAGAATTGAGAGCTTTTGGAGGCGGGAAACTATTTGAATACGAGTAATTGAAGTATAATTTAGACTCCTGGAGCGTGCTGGAATATCTAATGTTAAATTCATTGTATACTAACCGTCGTGTCTCTCACGAAATCGTTGAACGATCGAACCTGCAAACGGAATTTCTGCCGACAGCAGCGAAAGCAATGTAGTTTAACTTCGTTCAACAATAATAGATTGAAGTCTCAATCGGTCGAGTGATTTTTGCGTAATGCAATAAAAAACTAACAGACAAAAATATAAGAACCATTCTTTTAGTTTCGGATTCTTTTAAATAATCAATTCCAATTAGTTATAAAATATCTATGACAATTTGGAAATGTCCGCGTTGCCAGACACATGAATTATCTGCGTTCGAACAGGCTTAAGCCGACAAGGGAGAATCGAGATATACAAGTTTAGCGTAATGTTTATAATGAGATTATAGTAAATATGTTCTGCAAAATCATTCCCGGTAACTTTATTACTGCACGTCTATCATCGAGGTCAGGTTCCCAAAATAAGTCAATTAAAGGCCAAAAGGGGTAAGCCTTAATATATTTTCAATGTTGGTACAGGCATAACCCCGATGTAGTTTTATGATATTATAGATTGCGAAGCTAAAAAGTAGTAGTTTGTTATTAAGATTCTGTTAACTACAAACAATCAATTTGATGCAGAACAGAAAAAATCGTACATTAAAGATATTTGACAAAAACTACTCTGGGAAATATTAGGAACATTGACAGGAATACATTTAAATGGGTTTTAGGATTTTTATCTGTCTGTGAATTTATTCGCGAACCCCCTAAAAACTACTGGACATAATTTGATACAATAAAATAATTTTTGCCCCGGTGTAACATAGAGGATAGTTTTTATACTAGACCAAGATCCCAGAGCCCCCCAGACGTCACTCATTTTCTGATGGACAAAATAAATACGAGTGAGTAGTGGTGGGGTGTACTATGATCATATGACTAGTCGCTACCTTGGCCAGACGGCCAATTTTCAGGTAGCAATTAATCAAGGTACATAAAAACACTGCTCACCTCACTTAAATTCTGATAGCTGATTTTAACATATATTTTACACAATATCGTTAAAAATCAGTATTCATTACTCCCAGACACATGCGGTCGGCGGTTTTACCTTGCAGACGCTTTAAAGCTCGGAAAAAATTTAATTAAGATCACTTATTTTCTGATGCTTGATTTTTATATATGTTCTTCAGACAACTATTTTAAAACGTTTTGCAAACCGGCAGACCGATCCAAGGGGCCAAACATTCCCTAGACCCAATTTTAAAGTCGCTGAGAGTATGGGCGCGGGCATTATCCGTGCGTATTATGCGTGTATGTAGCATGTCTAATCGAAGTCGGAATTAATATTGAAATGTAAATAAAAATGCATACCCATTAGTAATTAACGCCTGTCATTTTAAAATATACTTTTTCGTATTCGTTTTATTTAATAGAGAATTAATTTTTAAAGGTATTAATTTGAAAATCACGTAAATAATTAAAGACTAACTTTGAGAAAAGTGCTCGTCTGACCGCAATAATTACACTGATAAACAGTAAATTTGTAAACGAAATCAAGTCATATTTTCAAACACTACTACCTACCCGCATATAAACCTCATACTTAGTTTTGTTCAATCACCCTCAGTTTTCATAAAACATCGACTTACTCGATTACGCGAATTTTGCTTACCGACGTGTGTTTCCGTATAAATTAACGAAAAAATATTGAAATTAAAACAGTTTTTTTTCTTGAGATTAGTGTTATATATCATACTAAGATGCCGAGTGTGTGTAAACCATCCTGATAACTTCTGTTATATTTGCGGTCAACTTACTGTTAAACGTCAACGTCGTAGTTTGACACCATTAGTTCAAAACTGTTATTTAAATTATTTTGGTTTTCCGGTGCGAAATTTGGACAAAACCTGGACTCCTAGTATTTGCTGTGCACAGTGTGTCACTTTATTAACATCATGGGCTAAAGGATCTCGTCATATGCCGTTCGCAGTTCCAATGATATGGGCCGAACCGAAAGACCATGTATCAGATTGTTATTTCTGCCAAACTTCTATAAAAGGTATTAATCACAAATCTAGGAACTCTGTGAACTATCCAAATCTACAATCTGCTCAAAGACCTATCCCACACAGTGATAATTTACCTGTTCCTCAACGTCCAGTAAACATGGATGACGTGACCGAAGAGAGTGTATCCGAGAGTTCAGATTCCGATTCGACTTTTGAGCCCAGTACTTCAAACAAAGAACCTCATTTTATAACTCAAAACGATCTCAATGACTTGGTACGGGATTTGGATCTCAGTAAACGACAGGCAGAACTGTTGGCTTCCCGACTTCATGACTGGAATTTACTGGAAAAAAATACCAGAATATCCGTATACAGATCTCGACATACGCACTTCTCAAATTTTTTTTTCTCAAGATGGCAATATAGTGTTTTGCAGTGACATTCCTTCAGTAATGACGGAGTTGAAGTTTGAGTATAAAACATCTGACTGGCGGTTATTTATAGATTCCTCAAAGGTTAGTTTAAAAGCTGTACTGTTACACAATGGTAATAAATACCCTTCCGTGCCGGTCGCTCATGCTACTGAAATAAAAGAATCATATGAAAATATGAAATCACTGCTAGAACATATTAAATATAACCAATATTCTTGGAAAATATGTGGAGATTTGAAAGTAATTGCTATTTTGCTAGGTCTACAGCTTGGATATACGAAGTTTTCTTGTTTCCTCTGTGAATGGGATAGTCGAGACAAAAAAAATCACTATGTCAAAAAGGAGTGGCCTAAGCGAGACGCTCTTATACCAGGTCAACGAAATGTTCTTCACACTCCTTTAATAAATCCTGAAGATGTATTGCTACCTCCATTGCATATCAAACTCGGGCTAATGAAAAATTTTGTCAAAGCTATGAATAAAAATGGAGATCGTTTTTGTTACTTGAAAAAAAAATTCCCAAACATCAGTGATGCCAAAATAAAAGAAGGAATCTTTGTAGGGCCACAAATAAGAAACCTACTGGCTGATGAAGAGTTTGAACAAAAACTTAATCCGATTGAAAAATCCGCATGGACATGTTTTCGAAATGTTGTTCGTAATTTTCTTGGAAGCCACAGGGCCGAAAACTATGAAGAGTTAGTTAACAACCTCTTAGTGGCTTACAAGGACATGGGATGCAATATGTCGCTCAAAATTCACTTTTTACACTCGCATTTGGATTTTTTTCCTCAAAACTTGGGAGCCGTTAGCGATGAACACGGTGAGCGGTTCCATCAGGACATATCCAACATGGAAAAAAGGTATCAAGGCAAGTGGAGTCCGAACATGTTAGCTAACTACTGTTGGACATTCAAAGGGATGTACCTGACGCTAAATATTCCCGAAAATCCTAAATAAAATAAAATACAAGTTATTTTTTCTTCATTTGAGACATTTTTTTACCGTTTTTACTTAAAAAAAGATTAATTGCTGTTGCAAAAAAATTGAGGGTGATCGAAATTTTCTAAAAATGCAGATTAGTTACAGATTAGTTGTAGATACAAAATTACCCATTCAATTCCATTTAACTTTCATTAAGGTCATTTTTGTATATCAGTGTTATAGAATCGTGCCTTACGGACTGTTTCATGAATGTTAATTTTTTTTAATCGAATTAATTTCAATTTTTTAAAGTAAATATCAAGAGGTTTACAAAGTATTAATAATTTAATTAAATAACAGCAACCTTTTCAAATAATTATTTATTGGTAACGAACCTTACAAGACTACAAAAAATCGGAAAAATAGTTTTTTTTACATAATTTTGTTAATTTAATTTGTAAATATTTGACTGGCTTCTAATTTTCATTGTCATCGTCGTTGAAGTCAGGTAATTCATCATCGAGCCAATCTTGATATTGAATGTCTAAATCGTCATCTTGTTCATCAGTGTTTTCTTCGGGCTTTTCGGCTGTAAAAAACAAACCAACCAATTAAGATTCGGAAAACTAAAGAGTAGTTGCTTTTGTGTTATTTGTGGAGAACATATATTCTCCACAAATAACACAAAAACAATCAGGACTGTTTAAACACGACCTCCTTGAGGAAGACATAATGAAATTTATACAGAAACTGTTTTGGTTACACCGCTACGATAGAAATTATCGACTACTCATGCAAATTTAAGACGGCACCTGTATCGCATTAACCAGAGCTGCTACAAAAAATCTGAGGGTAGATTGGAAATCGACGCACACAAATTAGTAAACAACAATGGAAAAATCTCATGGAACAAAAAAAAGGTCAATTTTGTTTTTTTGTGTAATTTATATATAATTTAGTTCTTCCATTGTTTTGCCAAACCAATTTTCCTGTTGTTTTGTCCTGTTTTGCAAGCTTTTTAACAAAATACGTCAAACATGGCGTCTCAATATAGAATATAATGTATTTTACAGACATTCAATTCAGCTGACTTGTCTACTAAATTCGCGTCATCTAATAGCGAAAATAAAACTTGTACGTTAGCTGCTCTCAAAATATTTTAATTGTTTTTAAATTTAAACAGAAAATAATATTTCCTAACATTAATTTGACACATACACGATATTTTCATTTTTGCTTCGTTTGTTTCATTATTATTTGCTTGAAGCCCGTACGATGTCTTATTAGGTACATTTTTTGTGAAGATTTATTTCACCAGCATTGTTTCAGAATTTAACTATTACATTTTTAAATTAGTTTCGTCGTTATTTCATAGAATCTTATTTTTGGATTATTTCAATATTTTCTTTTGCAACTGAAAAGATTCTTGAAAAAAGGGATTTAACGGACGTAATTATATGAATGACCCGATAAAAGTTTGGTTTTTGCAATTTCGTATGCAACATCGGAAAAGAAAAGGCATATATTGCGTGTATGTATCAAAGGCCTCGCACACCGGCCGGCGGACCGTGGCACCGTGATGACGCTATCTGTATAGAGCGTTTGAAGAGGGTCAACTTAGTTCTCACACGAGCGGCTCCCGCCTTTGCGCGGTTATCGTTTACATGCGCCGTCACTTGTGCGAAAGGAAGTTAGTGAGGATGAATGTAAAATAAAAGATAGAAGATGCAAGTTATGTAATGAAGTTTTCTTATTGAATTAAAAACGAATGATTTAGAAAAAAAACTTTGTGTATTCATATTTATATACATATATTAGTTTATTATATAATTTTTATATTAAAATATTGTAGAAGTAGCAGAACTATCTGCATTTTACGTTCATATATTGACAATATTTCATCTCGATCTTATAAATACCGATCATCTATAGTTTAACTGTATATATTAGATATTACTACGTATTTAATTTCATTTTACATTACAGTGTACGTATACACAAAATAATATAGAATTATTCATACACAATTAAGTTCTTCACAGTGTAGATTTTTTTATTTTAGTCTATATAAGTAATTGAGGTGGGCTGTATTTTTAATTTGATTTTCGTATCGGCATTGTGTGGCACGAAATTGCTTTTTAATATAACTGATAATTAGCAACCTTGATCTTTCGGTCTTGGTTTTTTTTACTCAATTCAGCTCAGACGTGTGTATCGATCGATCGATTCAGTCCTTTGCATCGTTCGTACTTTTTTCTACACTATAGTTTGATACGCTATTAAATAGGCGATTAAAACCGATAAATATTTGTATGGAGGCATGATTTGATTCGCTTCGTTGAAGCGACGACGGAGGAGTGGCGCGGGCGGCGCGCTCGCGCTCGGCGGGTGCATCTGTAGCGAACTCGCTGACTCCAGAAATAACGTTCTCACTAATTTACGCAAGGTCAACGAATCCACCGACGACCGACCGCCGCGACAACGGCGCCGCCATTCGCCGTCAACGACTTTCTTTGTTCTCGCACTCAGCGTCGTAATTTAGGCTCGAGGTGACCGGCGTTGTTTTCAACCCGATGCAGGCGCATCGGTTGCTCGCGTCTCGCGACGTGCGCGAGGTGCGATCGAGCGGTCGGTCCATACGTAGGGCTTCTCGGAACCGACGTCCGTCGCGTCGTCCGTGTACGGCGCTGTGTTGCACATTTCATCAACTGCCATCGGATCTTGTGGATAATATTATATGCGCAGTTGATTTTTATTTAATCCACCGTCTTTAAATTCTAAACTTATTGTATTGCGTACGTATCTCGTTGCCCTTATATTGGAGGAGTTTCGAATTAGCGCATCGAACGGCGGTTGAACCGAAACCGATATTGAATTTCGATACTGGAGATTGGCGGTTTGTCGCGGCTTAATCGGCGCGTACGCAAGCGAAATATTAGTACCTATTAATTTAAACTCAATTATTATTAATATTTCGTTATATTTGTTTAGTTCAAATCTCGTCAGTCGATTCCGAACCACTTCAAGTGGTGTTTTGAATTACTTAAAATTATGTGCGTATAGCGAGCCATATGAACCGATTGCTATATCTTAATTTGATTATCTTGTTGCAGCGTTAATGACTTTCTTACGAGTTCATTGATCGACGGTTTAATGGGATGGTTTCGATTCTCTGTGGCCTTGTTCACTTCCGGTGACAATCAAACATAATTTTAACTTTAACCTAACGTCGACATCGACAGCGTGTGATCGTGTGCTTACAACGCTGTCAATCTCTTTGACGGTTTGTAATTGAGTTTCGAAATTTTATGTGCCCGTTAAATTTTGATACTAATAACAACGACATCGATATCAAAAGAGTTTTATAAAAATATTACTTGGTGATGCAGCTAGAATCGTCTGATCATAGCGAAATAAAGACCGAATCGAGGCTTTATATAAAAAAAAAAGATGTAAATAAATAAAAAAGAAGCCTTCCGGCAGGGAATCGAACCCCGGTCTTCCATGTGACAGGCGGAAATGTTAAAATGCATGGAAAAAATAAATCAATGTTCTGAATGAGGACAGAAATTTATTTTTTAGCACTAAGTTCGTGCCATAGTGCGGACCGTCAGCTCACAAGACAATTCTTCTTGAACGAAGAGCACAGAGTACAAGTATTGTGTACAATTTCAACGTACTTAAGATAAGTGGAAGCCAAAAAGTTGTGCCACGAGACGGAAAAAAGAAAAAGTATTTACGGCTTATTATCTCTGAACTTCTCGTAACAAGCTTTTTGGGATCAACCTTTGTGTACAAAATCAGTTTTGTGCGTCGACACTGTCACCTTTCTTGTTAATAAATTATTAACAAAGGCTTCTTAAAAGTTTTTATTTCGTTGTTCAATCTATTCATCGAATACCACATTCGGTATATCATATCGAATTATGTCTGTCAATCACGTCAGGAGTCGTCCACGTCGCGGACGATGCGTCTAGGAACTTGTTAACGTAGGTTACATTACCGAGTTTGTACATCCACCGTTAATCTTTATCACCGTTAATATTTAATAATAACCTTTCGTTAATAGATCGGCAAGTGAATCTCTGCATATATTTATACGTACACTGAATACCAAGTTTTGTTATATTACTAAACGGGTTTAACATATACATGTTTACCCTCCCTTACAATGAAGACAGTAAATCGGGAACAAGGCACGTCATGTCGGTGCGCGCCCGCGCCGCGACTAAGCGCGAGGACGGGACGTCGAGTGCGTCGTCGTCGACGCGTACGATTCGACTCCATTATCTCGTGAAATCTGTACAGTCGTTTGTTCGCTCCGACGGAGTGCAGATGGGGTTTGTTTCTGAAGGAGCCAGTCTGAAGTTCGAAATGCGTTACTCCTTAAAAGCGATGGCACTTGGGGGAGACATAGCGCGGTACACGGGACGCCTCGAAGCACGCAAATGTTATTGGATGCTTGTAAATCGAATTCCGCTTTCGCGTTTTTCATCATTGTCCTTCGGTGCCGATCGCGTTATTAAGAACTGTCGACTATGATAACGTGAATATAATTCGGTTTTGATTCGAAAGATATTGTTATTTCTCAGTTTTCTGATGAATTATTTTGGGATAAATTAATTTTGTACAAAACACGTGTGTGTTGTGGCTGTAAGTTAAGTAGTAGATGCGAATTCAGATCGCGAACCTGGGCTACCGTTTCTCACTCGTGTGTAAATTATAATAGCAGTAACAAGAAAATGAAGAAAAACATCCCAAGGACACCTTATTTTATGGACTGATTAATATCTTGCATTAACTTTCGTAGAAATCTACAATCGACGTTTGTTTGCGCCATTATGAGCTACTCAAAGTATTTATTCATTATGTTGCAGATGTCCAGAATATTGTATGTGTATAAGAGATACCTTGAAATTCTCGAGGTTTTGTGTTCTTACATTATTTATTTTGCATTTCTGTATTATTCACAAATATGTCAATTTTACAATCTTGTAGAGTTTTCTACCCTGGATTCGAGTTCACAATTTACATAGAATAGAAAAAATCTAGAGTCATGCTGTGGTCAACTTGGCTGCTTGGCGGCATAAATGGGCCGTCTCGACGATGAGATACCACTCTCACAGAATACATGCGTGAAGTAATAGGACCGTTGTTGTATTATGTACAGTGAGTGAGAGTTCTGATGGTCCACTCCCTCTTTCTCAATCCCTCTTCCATCAGATACTCGATACCTATCCAAATGCACTTGTGACTCCTCTGGTATTGCGATTGTACGTGGGCTGTGATGACCACCTATTCTCGAATCGCTCGTAAGCTCGTTTTCCTCTCGAAAATATTACAAAAAAAAGTTATATGCCTAAGGCTATGTGACTACTTCTGTTATTATAGAAAAGACCATGAAAGTTATACATTTTTGTATTTTTCAATGTGGTCTCTGTATTTCACTGATTCATAAGGTTCACGTATTTGGACTGCAGCCATGACTTCGTATTTGTTTTCGATTTCGGTGCTACGTATGGGTTCTTAAGATGTACGAAATAGAAATTAGACGTCATCGGTAATGCGCTCTGATTAGACATAAAAACCGTAGAACCCTGACTTCGCTCTTTCATATGCAAAATATATATATATGTATGTATATATAATATATTTTATATTTATATAAAACTGTTTGTAGTGTATATTGTATTCTGTCTTTAAAAAAATGTTCTTGTAAATTTGTTAATACGTTGTGTATGGTGTTTGAATATACGTTTATGAATATGTATTTATGAAATTATTTAATATTAATTTATGTCAGTATAAAATAAATTCATTTATTAACTTTATTATTAGAAGAAAAAATTAATTTAAAATTAGTAATATTTTCTAAAGATTCAATAAAAAACATAGGACACTACATAGCGTTTTCAAGATTTTTACTTAAAATAATGACAGAAATATTAATTTCCCGTTTTAGTTATTAAATAAATTAATGAAATAGAATAGTTATATAATGAATGCATTATTGCTAATCGTAATAATTAATTAGCAAAGTAATTTCACTTTTTCCGTGAGCATTTAGGTGAGGCTTACGCGTTTTTTTATTAAATTGAAACACCGGATCATACCTAGCAGAGTATTTAAATTCATAATATCTTTATTTCGTAAGATATAAAATAACACTTGAAACACGTTATAATATTCTATGAATTTACACTATTTTAAAAATTACGATTCTTTCGTAAGACAATTATCCCCTAAAGAAGGGCGAGCAAGAATTTAAAAAGCCTATTTTATCAAAACCAAATTATACGCAATTAGAATCAAATACAAAACTATTACAAAAAGAAACAAATCTGTAAAAAGTTAAACAGTTATATCCATGACCTTTTGTCCTCTAAAAAAAAATCGGTTGTTTGTAAAGTCGGTTTACGGGCGATAATTTTACGTGATAACCTCACAAGAAAACATTGATGAAAAATTGCAAGCTTTTATGAATTAAATTATTATCACTGAATTATCATTATTTTGTATAATACAAAGGAGTTAATTGAAAATTATAATTTTTTCGATAAATTAACATTTATTTGCACTCGTTAATTCAGTTTTTTTTATATTCAAATTATACAGATTAATTAAAAGTAACAATGTGCTATTAACAATTTATTTACAACTTATATACATGTGTGGTATTTAATATCCTCCAATCTGCGTTATTCTTTTAGGGATAGGACGATGATAGGAAAAGTAGGAAATCAAGGGAGTATTTCAAGCGTAATGTGCCTTGAATAAGAGCAGTTGACTTTTTATACGATCGTTTATATGAGTCATAATAATTTTTTAGTCAAAATTGTAACATAACCTATTATTACTGCACTCACCGACCGATGCTACTTGTTTTTAATAATCAAAGAATAAATAATAGATGAGGTTATGTCGCTAATAAAATTCTTAAAATGCAAGAATCAATTATCTTTTTTGCCGCAATTGTTGTAATAAACAATTGAAACCACATTAACTTTTCACTTCCCTTTATAAACAGTTGACAAAACAGTTCACGTGTAGGTTGTGCTGCCGCTGTCTCTCTTCTACTCGGACGCATCGGCCGATGGAGTGGAAGAGAGATAGACACGTCACAAGCCGAACACTTAAACCGATTGTGCCTCTTTATCGCTTGTTCCGCGCTCTCGCTCGCACGCTCAGGCGGAATGTGACAATGAATCATGCTTTTTCGTGCGTGCAGCCGGCGTTCATCGATTTATAAGACGTTATCACGTCAAAATGTATCAAAGACAGTTTTTACGAAGTCTTAATAAAGATATTAAATTTGTATGCTAATAAATTTTCTATATCTTCTTAAAAATGCGCGCACATAGCTGCCCTCCAAATGCATTCGTGGCTTTATATAATCGACTAAATTGTAGACGCATTTTGTTTCTATTTCCAGTATTAAAATTAAACCAAGCACTATTTTCCTCAAATGATTCTATTTTTTTTTTATATACGTATATTAAATTTCTATATATAAACTGTGATCACGTTAAGCCTTCAATCCTGGATGTTGTGACTGCACTGGTCACAACAGTCGTTTGCGCTTGCGTGGACCTTAAGGTCCCAACAAGGGGGTGATTAAAGGAATCTGTCAACAACAAAACAGCATAAGACTACGCTGGAGATGATACCCAAATGAATTTTATTCGTGATCCAAAATTAGGTATATTTCATTTAGGGACAAGAGTGCTCTGAGAACTGATTTCGAAACGAAACTTACGTGCTCCGTTTGGATCCGTCGTCGGCGATGTGACACTCGAGACGATGAAGTTCAAGTCAAAATGTGGAAGCTATTTCAGCGGACTATTGTCCACTTCGTACTGCGAGCGCTTGGCAACCGCCTAGACCTGTGCAATCGGATTCAACCTTGAGTGCATCGCGCACGACGGTCGTCGGTGTGTGGTTGTGTAACGTTGTCACTATAAATTTCAGGCAAATCTCGCTGTTTCGACTAATTTAACGAGCGCATTGCTCCCAAAATATAAATAGTCTTGGCTGTAGTTAACTGGCATGCTAGGATATTTTGCAATACAATTAGTCTATAATACAATTAATCAATGCAATTAATTAGTCGTGAAACGTCATATTATAAGTATTGCCTATGTACGATGTTACGTGTATACGGTTATCCGAAAATTGGATATTTCCATTGCCTATTTACAAATATGGGTAATATTGCGAGTCTTAGAAAACTTTCCAATCTCACACTATAACAAAATATAATATATTATGTTAACATTGATATTATTAAAATAATGAAAAAAAAACACATGTGGCACTCGGGGACTGCCGCGGTAAAGATATTGCATAGTATTTTTTATCAACTTATGCAATTATAATTATTTATTTATTTTATTTATGCAGTATTTTTTTTGAGGAGGTGCCCTAACGCCGAAACTCTAAGCAGGCGTGAGTCACCAGATTGCGGGGCGAAGAGGGGGATTACGCATGCGCAGTAACGCCAATACAACCAATGCCACCTAGACGCGAGTTGCTAAACTAAAGAGACAAGCGTGATATTTCAAAAAAGTCATTAAAAGTTCTGCTATTCATCGATAGATGGCAAAAGTAAAAAGTATCACCGCTGTGCCGGTCGGAGTGGGGGGTGTTAGGTTATTTTCGTTACGGAATTTCTGGATTCGGTTTCCATGCTTAAGGCCCGCGATAGAAGCTATGCAATAGTTTAATAAAATGTTTGCCTTTTGTCTAGTATGTATGTATCATTAACATATATTTGTTACATTGTAAGGTTGCCACTTGTCATCTTTAAATTTTGAAAACCGCAATACCATTGAAACGAGTCAGTCTAATTTTAGGGAAAAGAATACATATACAACAAGTTATTATTTTTATTAAGGTTAAAAACTTTTGCGATCACTTACGAAGACTAAAAATACAATTTAATTATTCAGTTTTTAAAAAGTTTATCTAAATCTTCAGACGAATCTGATAATAATCTAAAAAGAAGGACGTGATATGATAGTTGGTAGTCCTAGGATCTTAAATACCTCTGAATTCCTGTGGCTCCAAAAGGAAGTTACCATTAAAAGAAAATATGTGTTTATATTTTTCGCATATAACTTATTTATACTGATATTGTAATGATTTAGTATTTAGGTTATTTATACATACATATATATATATATATATATATATTGGGGTGGTCTCGGGAACTATTGAGTCATCGGTAGCTGTTTCAGCGTTCAGTACTTAGGTACGTCTAGTACAATCTCACTTCACATCCATACTTTCCCTGTAATAATATTAATGTAAGTTGACAGATAATGTTAAATTTCAAGGTTATGAAACCATAGACAAACACACACCCATATACACCTTAACTACGTACTCCATTATTATTATGTACTATAATTGCATCTACGTGAGTCAACAACACAATCTCGTATATAATCATAGAATAAGAATATTACTCTACAGGAAAAAAACTGTAGACTTGTAGAGCATATCGATATAATGAATGATCGGAATCGATAAGGAGAGCGGATTCAGTGTTGGATTCGAGAGCGGGCTAGGCCGTCCGTAGATTACGTCACGGGTTAAGGCGGGGAGGGGAGCGAGTCACAAACCTCGTGACGTCACATGTGTAAATCCAAAGTATCAAAATTCTAAACTTCAACTGTAACGAAAACCTTTGTTGCTGTACCCACAGAACAAACCTAGTGTCGCGCTATGTATATGATCTAAAGTATTAGATTTATTATTGACTCTATGACAGTGGATTTTTAAATTCATTTTCATAAAGTCAACAATGTGTAAGCAATTTTGTAAATCTTTTTTCATATAATATCTAAATTTATCGCGACTTGCGAGAAGGTTGCCGGGGGTTCCAAAAATCATGAAATTGATGTGACGTCATTTATGGATGACCCTAGACAGCAATCGGAATCGAGAACAAGACTAGGAAAGTAATTGAGAACAAGAGAGGACAGGAATAGACAGAGGAACGACGGTGTAAATCGAGAACAGGACCGGAGTCAGATCATGTTTGAAAGCGAAATCGCTCATTTTAAAAGAGAAGGAATTATTTTATGTTGAAACGTGCGAAAAGTAGGCGATAATACATATTATTAATCAATGTTCTATGAAAGCTTTTTGCGAAGAACAGTTTGTTACCTAAAGGAAAGTCAGATTATAATGGCTGCTAACGCCTGTATATTTTATCCTAACTTTGCTGTGTTGTTTTTTTAAGGTAACTTTTGTTATCTGTTAAGGTCGTTTTTTCAATCCGGTAGTTGTGTAACGTTAATGTCTTTTATAATGGGAAATCATGTATTGTTAAGCCTTTAACAGTGCATTTTTTTTCAATTACTCTTCCGTATACAAGTCACTTTGAAGGGGAATAGTTATATTAATTTCAAAAACAAGCTGCTTAAAATACGAGAATATGTAATTAGTTCTTCTTGAAAAATATTCTGAATACAGTTTCTTAAGTTCTAAAGATAATTATGAACGTTTAATATTAAATATTTCTAAGCAAATTCTGGGTATAAGCTAAGCAAATAAAATAAAATTTATTTTTATTTCTTGTTACCTCTTATGACAAATACTTTAAATTTTATAATTAGTTAATTTTATAACTTATAAGTAAACATATAAAATTGAAGGTCGATCTAGTCATCAGGAACCAGGGCAGGTTGTCTTATGGCATAGGTCTGCTCTAATTCCCTCCACTTACTTCAGACCGGCGCTGTTCTTCTCCGTATCTTTGTCAGATCGTCCTCATTTTTTTTTATCTCTTTTCGTCTTTGTTTCTTCCCTTCCGTAACGTATTTGCTCATTTCTTTGTTTAGGTTCTCCATATGTGTTCGATCTGTTTCCATTACAGTACTTTGGTTTTTCTTCTCATATCTGCCATCTTAGTAATCTTACAAATTTTTGTGGTTTTCCATTTATCTGGTAGTCTTAGTTCTAACATACTTCTTTTCATACCTCTTTGACATACTTTTATTTCGTGCTCGATTTTTGCGAATGATCAAGTCTAAATAGCCTTATGTGAAACAGGGAAGAATGCAGGTGTTGTGAACTTTTCTTTTTTCTGAAGCAGGTATATATTTTTCATGATTTCTTTGAAAGATTTATATCTTTACCAGCTGTTACTTATTCTTCTGTTTGTTTCTTTATTAGATCAATATTTTTCCGCTATAATCTGTCCTAGGTATATGTATTCGTAGACATAATCGATTTCTTGTCCGTCTGTCCAAAGTCTATTTTAATTTTAATCTTTTTTGTCATAAATTTAGTTTTATTAGTATTCATTGACAATCTTTGCTTTTTTACTTTCAGATAGTTGTAACATTGTACGTCATGTAATTGAGTCCCTTGTAAAAACATCTAGATCGTCTGCAAATTCAAAGTGATGAAGATTTCCATTTATATCCATTCTCAACTCGTCCTGTTTAAGTTGTCTAAGTATATTTTCTGACATTGCATTAAAAGTTTTTGATGATAGCGGATCCCCTTCTCTAAACCCTTGTTTGAATTAAAATTTATGTCCAACGCATTGTAGTTATGCTTTTGCTGTGCTATTTTCGTATATTTTTTTAATTATTCTACAGTATCTATTTTCTACTCTCTCGTTTTTCAGTGACTGTAATATGCAACTATGTTTCAGAGTATCGAACGCTTTATTATAATCTGCGAATTATAGATAGCATGGCTGGTCGAATTCGTTATTTGTTTGTCGATGTGTATGTGGTCGATAGTTGATACATCGGAGCGAAATCCTGCTTGTTCCTCAAACTGGTATTATCTAGTTTATTAGTTAGCCGGCGTATACGTATAGCTAAATATAAATAACAATTGGAAATCAGAATTTACATAAAGAGAATTTCGTTGAATGATTATTTATTTGATGATTTGATTCACGTCAAATAAGTTAATATAATGTTACTGTTATTTATGCAATATTTAAAACTAACGGAAAACTCAGAATTTATGCATCGGAAATTCGCATACCAAACTGCCCCCGCCCTAGTTAATCGCGACATTATTTTTCCTGTCGCCTGCGCTAACGATCGACGCAAGTTTTTTTAATCTCCAATATAAAGTCGGCCTTGGCGCATGTTCTACATCTTGTCTATTTTTTACGGTTCCAAATATTGTATATTGCTTTTGTGCGTGTGTTAACGGATATTGACGCATTTAAAGTATGTGCTAAACACCGACTATTTCTTTTTGAATTCCTAATCATTTTTTTTTTTTGCTAAAACGGCAGATGTGCTCTTCAGTGATGTTGAGAAGCGCGAGAAAGAGAATAAAAACGACATGAGAGAAGGGAAGAGTGAGAAAGAGAGAGAGAAAGTGAATGAGTAATAGGGTCCCCTCTGTTGAGAGAGGGAAAAGGAAAAGGGTAGATTTACATTTTTACATTACATCACATTTTCAAAATTTGTCGATAAGATTACAGTCCATTGATTGATTTTGCTACGAACATATTTAAATAATCGAGAAAGGCAGCCTTGAAAATCCAGGCCAGTCATTTATTATCTACTTACGTACAAAACTTGTCTCAAGATTCTAAAAAGGAAAAGAGTCTGCCTGGAATTATTCCAACAAAGAATATATTTCACGACGTGTTGTCTGCCGCATTATAATAAATATGTTTTCGGATATCTTGACTTGTCAGTATTGCGATCGTTATTATTACTATTATTAAGATTAAAAAATAAAATGCTTCCGAGTTACATTCACTTGCCAATCTTTACGGAGGATACGAACATAGGCACAAAACCGTCGCAATAGCAAACTTTTATAATGATTTTTCAACAGTGTCTCGTTACTAATTTCAATCATAAGGTTACGATAGTATTATAAATCAAAAAAGTTTGCGTGTACTATACGAATCCGTCGTAGTGCAGCTGTGATCTTCATCCCGTCCGCGAATTTGATGTAGCCTTAATACGATAGGTTATCAAAAAGCTGAGTTAGGTGACGGATAAACATTTGAAAGTACGAGCCAATCTAAAGGTAAGACTAAAAGCTGACCAAGAGCATGCCTGCCATGCTTATTATAGAATTCCGAAGGCATTATTACAAAGAAATACACTATAGATGAAAAAAGTATGTGATTACACTTTTTCCATGTTTCACGCACAGAATAGTTATAAGCATTTTAGTCGCCTATAATTAAAAAAACAAAACGGTATGTCGACTATTATTAATAAACTAAAATGCACATGCAAAAGAGCGTATCTTCATAACGCTTACGTCGTTTTGTTGAGAAGCGCAATTTTTCGGCAGTAACTCAAAAACAGTTTATCCGACCAGGTTCAGAATATTTTTCGTTGAAAGTTTTTACAAGCATTACCTTCCTTATTTTTTTTTTTCATATTTTTCGGACATACGGTATAGAAAACGGAGAGGGAAAACATAGAATTCCTGCAAATTTCGAAGCGATTATTTCCGAAATTATTCACGTAATCGGAAAAATTGCTTAAAAAGCTTAAAGTGTTTTATAAAGAACTGTCTAATATGTGCCACTACTTGATATTTGCTGAAAAAAATTTTTTCAGCTTCTGTTATATGTATGAAGTGCCCCCTTAGAAATGTTCATTTTTGTTATTTAACCATCAAAAGTAGCGGCTTATACAATGCACCTACACTATAAATCTCATCAATATACGTCTTATAGTTTTTGAATAAAATGCCTGTGACATACGGACGGACGAACATGACGAAACTATAAGGGTTCCGTTTTTGCCATTATGACTCGGAACCCTAAACAATACTCCATTTTGAAATTGAAAAATCTTACCACCATGTAATCATTTAGGTATTTCTGTCCTCCTTTACACCGGGTATGGGCAACCTTTGACGTGTTGTGGGCCAAACTTTCGTGTGCAAATATGTTCGCGGGTCACGTTCAAAAAGTAGTGCATTTTAAAGTGGTGTTCATAATTTTTAACGATAGATATCAGACCTGAAATTTTTCAAAATGTCTCGCGGCCAGTTGTTGCCCACATATGGTTTACACAATATTTTTACGACAGGAGAATTAAAGGTGTAAAGAGGAGAAGAGAAGAGAGCTTTCAGTCCAATTTTCAAGATTCCCCATATGCCAAAGTCTTGAGGTGATAGGAAGCTGTTCCATTTCATAGTCATTTTGGAATGTATGTGCTTATGAAATATTTGTGTGCAATGCAATGTAAATGATTTATAACTTTGAATGGATCGACTTAACGAAATCGGCCTTGCGATATTCTAAATATCTGAAAATATGTTCTTAAACATGTATTTTGATGACAAATGAGTTAATTTACCAACAAACTACAAAATGTAATCAGCTCTTGAATTCACCAAACCACCCCAAAAATCAGTTATTTTCTTGAAAGATCGTTGTTAAAAGAAATAGGGAAAAACAGTATTATTTTTTCAAACATTCAAAGATCGACTCGTTCGATCGACTTTTAAATCTGATCAGTTTTAGATGTTGACAAAAGTAGCGTAGTAGAGTAGCGCAGACTCCATTACAATAGGTATATTTCGTTTTCGTGACGTATAGTTGTCGGAAGAAATGGAAAACAACAGTTTTTTTTTCAAGCAATACTGCTGATCGATTCCCAATATACATCCCTATAACAGATTGAGAGGGTTGAATCTTGCCCTCCTCTTTGATCTAGCGAGGCTCGGCGGCTTCTGACGACCGTTCTTACCGTTCTTACCGTTTTATTACAGCTTTTGCCGCCGGCAGCTCAACGTGCGTTCTGAGGTACGGAACGAATATAGCTTAATTTAATTGTAGCGGTCAGTTCGCTCTTAATTACTCACCTATCACCGCCTTTAACGTTAAGCACTGACCAATGTAAATTATTATATATTCTGATTTTATATGCATTGCATGATACGGTTCAAAACACACAACTAGGGGGCATTTTACAACTATATATTAATAGTTTTCGATTTAGTGCATTTTATTTTTCCCCTTTTCGATCAAGATACGTAAAGGCAACGTCGTATCAGGTATCTGTATGGCGTACAACGGTATCGCGTAGGCGAATACGAAATAATTAGATTTGGTTATTGTTAGAAGCGATAACGCTCGCCGCTCGTAAGGCTTCCTTGACCCGCGGCCGCTTTACGTCTGTGCGATGGATCAATAACAGTATTAATTGCTAGTCCGCTCGGGGCTTCGCTGAAGAAAAGCGTGCGAGCTTCCATGGGATCATTAGACTAATGATCCAGCTCATCCAGCTAGATCCATGCTATAATTAAGCGACGGAATCATCGCTGTTTTATTTAGTATTTTCAAGCGGCTCGATTCGAATTTAATGAGTGATGCATTGTTATTTTATTGAATACTAAAAAAAGTAATTGTGATCCTATAGCAGTTCATTTCTGATTATTCATAAGATGCGATGCCGGGACTGCAGAACCGTGGACTATTGTTTCTATTTTGTCGTTTGTACTTGTCAAATATTCGATCTCATTTTTCAGAACCCATTCATTAGAACAATGCATGTAGTAGTTTTTTTACCGCTCTTCGTTTTCTTTTCAAGTTAAGTATTCGTAAAGAAATACCCATTGCGCAGACTACATTTTTTTGTGCTTGAAAAGCTGAGAAAGTTACGTACTTTGGGAATTCAACGCACGAACAGCAGTGTTGTTACGATTTCGCTTTTCGCCGCAATTCATCGCGACCTCTATTCTGATTTTAGTACAAATTATTTCAATCTTCCTATTATTTGATTTGTTGGAAATTATAAAACGTATTATTTACTTTGCTATTAAGCCCCTGGCAATGGAATATTTTTGTTTCTGACACGGTTGTCAATTTATAAAGATTTCGTGGAGGTTTCACAGGCGATAGAAAATGTTTTAAGTGTCTGTAGTGTCCGAGCTCGTATTAAATCAAAAGTAACTTGTAATCGATTTTAATAAAATGAAGAGAAGTAAATTTTCATCTTAGCTCTTATTTTTTTTAGTTAGCCGTTATTGTTTCACGATGACTTCAGTCAATTTTCATTGACGTTACCGTCATTATAAAGATAATTTAGATGAAATAATACAAAAAATAAATATGAGACATAAGTCAGGAGCCCCAGCAAAGCTCTCCATTGGTCGCTGGATACAAATTAGATCATATTGTAGGAATTGTCGCTTTGTTTGCGTTATCGCTTAGGTGTTACTTCTTATACGTGCGTCATTTTTGGCGCGGAGAAATGATGCGCGTAACGTATATGTATATTCAAACGTTATCTTCGTCACGAGTGCCTGCTACGATACGTTTATATTTGATGCTGTGTACAATTTGGTTTAAAAGGAGCCACCATCGAGTTTGTTGCCATTCTTCTTCAAGAATAACTGCCTTACGAAGGAGTGGTAATTTTTTTAAATTATTTAGATTCGTAAAACATACGACGTGTTTCAAGTATTATTTTATATTGTAAGAAATAAATTGTAAAAATATTTAGTCTTAATCTAATATGGTATGTACCTTAACGATGAAATAAAATTAAGTACGAAATGTATCTAGGATCGTACACTCATAAAGGAAAAGTTGCAGGCTCGCTATTTAGTGGTTAGTTCATTTTATGAATATCACCCGGTTTCGGGATAAGTTATACGCCCCTATTCTAAACCTACTTTATTGTACTGCGACTTTTAATATAGTGTGTGCTAGTTCGTGACTAATACTTGAAACTTCAGAAATACGAGTACATAAAATACTAACACGGGCATTATACATATTTTTTTTTTAATTTGGAATTTGACACAAACTGTGACAAATTTAGCTTTTAACTTTCAATTAAGGGAATTATATACCACTTCCAAATTTAAAACTCTAGAATGTCTAATGGTGCGATGAAGAGTTTCGGAAGTGACATGTCTACCACCTATTTGTTATTGAATGTGTTTCGTGCCCTCAGTCTAAACTCAGATTGGCATCTTACCTCGTACAAATATCTCAGTACTTCGATGTAGCGATAGTCGATGTGTACCGCTGAAGAGGTTCACCGTCCGTGCTTCGATAGATTCCAAGCCTTTTTCATAATCCGCATCCGGTAAGTGTAGCGGCCGGTCACACTTACCGGACTTTCGTACGACGCACCGACGCGTGTGGATGTGCTGTGATGATGCTAATGAAGCCTTTCCAGAAACAGACTTATGTGTTTCTAGTTGGACCACGATTGGAAGTCGTTAAACTTGCACGCATGACAACATGACCGTCGACAACATTTTAACACTCTTAATGTTAAAAATGATAACGTTCAGAAAATTTTGACCACCATAAATTGTAAATATAACAAAGAACTAAACTTGAAATTTAGGTTCTGCGCCACGCTGTCGAGAAACGCTTTAACTTTTTTTCGTCTAAAAAAAGTTTAATCTGTCCTCTTGTCGAACTTGTTTGTTGTATTTTCGTATTTAGAAGTACACAAAGTTTTCAAACGCCCGAGCGCGGCGCCACCTGCGCAGCAGCCGTCTTGCCTTCGGTTATTTTCAGTTGTATCGCAAGGGCGCCCGCCGGGGCGGAGTCTTATTCCTTTTGCGTGGCGTCCGACGCAGCGCCGCACGTTCGAGGTCGACGGGCGCCGAGAAATATCGTCTCGTGGTGGGCACACGCGAAGGATGTATGCGCTCAAATCCTCGCGGACGAAGACTCTGCACGGAAATCATTTTGAATCATATCGTTGCGTGGACGCTTCGTAGCGGTTTCGTGATTATTGAATTTTAAAGGGGAATGCCAGACTGGCCCAAAAACACACAACGTATGATGTTTACTTAATATTCTTTATTATTTTTTGTATTTCAATAATTTTAGGCAAGTATGTACTTGAAAATCTTTCGATTGGACGTGACCGGACTGATCTGAATGAAAAGATCGACCGATCTCGATCGAATCACTCTTGAATAAATTCCCGGACCGATTTCTGTTAACTGATAAACTTCGATATCGATCGATTTTGCATAGAAATGGATCGCACACCCAAGAACTGCATTTGATATTAGAGGACAGGGGCTTGCAAGGACGTGAGACTTGTGTACTGTATTTTATTTTGTTGTTTACAATGTAACGACCTGGTATCGTAAATGGACACTGATACCAAAGAATCTTCTGACCAAGGCTTGAATATGGATACCGCTTCTGTTTTCAATGACGATCCTAGCGCGAAATTGGAATCGACATCAGCTGCATAGCAACTGCACAGTTCGTAGACGACCGGTAGGATGTTGTATTCATATGATGACGGGTATCTGGTATCTGGGGTGGGCACGGCATCAAAGTTATATTTCTCCACCAGCTCAGTTTTTGGATGAAGTCTTAGTGTATGTGTAGTAGTAGTAGTGTATGATACACAAGATGAATGACATTTGTTGAACGATGTGTGTAGGTTAATATCTACCATTGTTTTCAAGGCATTTACATAACTGTTGTGCCTGTGTCGCATTTACGAACGATATGCTAATATAAAATACGCAAAAAGTGATGTAAAACAAGTGAAGTTTTATTGTAAAAGCCTGTATTATTTTTAAAATGAAAACAGTTGATAATTTTAAAACACCGACTTTTTTATAACTGGTTCCTCAACCTAAGCATTATTGTTATTGCATATCATCGTTTGGATACTGTTTTCAATGATGGCACCCGGGGCCGGAGTGACCACGGCGCCTTGACATCCCCTTTGGGATCAGCCTAGCCGGGACGCCGTTCGAAGTTCCGATCGCGTGGGTCGTGGATTTTGAATGAGTTTACAGACGTCGATCGCGGGTCCGAACTTATTCACTGTCGAATCATTTCGTTTTCGATAAAGATGACGATACAACATCTTTCTTGTTCGGATTCCGTGTCGTAAATTATTTACTCGTAACTTTTTTGTATAATTTTTTACATTGAACGCTTTACATCCATAAAAATACGGCGCCGCCCAGGTCTATTTGCACCCATCGTGTTTATCAAATAACCTGTTGATTTTGCATATATCGAGTATTTCTTATGTATCGGGCAAACACATGTGAAGCGGTCTAACTTTTCGTGTCTCAAACGTCTTGAAGAGCAATATAAAATATTTTATTTAAAAGTCAAACTTTTATCTTTATCTTATCTTCTGAATCCTTTTTCGTCTTAATTTTTTTAATGAATTATCGACGATAACATTCTAAACGAAATATGGATATTGAAGGAAAATTTAGAACTTCGTCTTGTTGTAGTATTTTGGAAATCTTCTGGAATTGAGTTCGAATACACTAACGAGTTTTTATTTAATCTTTTTTTGATAAGTTCTCTAAGAGTTTAAAAGAATAATTGAAATACTATTACATTATGCAATTACCACTGTTTATATATTCAATAACATGCGACTCATGAATTCTTGCTGTTCATAGATTGTTTTGTTGTACACGGATTTTATATATAATAAGATAAATATATGGTCACTGGCTGAGATTGCGGCTCTCGTGCCGATTTCGTTACGTATAGACAATTCATCTAGGTTTCTTTCATTATGTTTATATTACCTATGTTTTAACTTCTTCTTCACTCAGAAAATTAACGAAATAAAATCTTTATTATTTTACTATTGTCATGCTACCGAATTCAAACAATTTTAGCAAATGAACGGGATGTCGGTTTATTTCTAGAACTTTGCAAAAGTCATTACAAGAGCTTTCAAGTAAACGGTTGCAGCGTTTTTCTTGTTATTTCGTTGTTGTGAAGTAAGTCTTGATTTCTAGACGGAGATGTACGTCGATCTATCGTAATAAAAGTAAGATCCCAGTCGAATAACGCCGTGTCGAGGCGCGCCGCGGACGCCGGGCGGCCGGCGTACTGTGCACTTTGCGGAGTCGACTCTATTCGATGTGGGCCTTCAGTATTGATCACGAATTGTTAAATCGGGATTGCGTGAATAGAAACGATTTCCCGGTTTGGGACTAAATCAATTTGTGCGTTTGTCTTTTAAAAATGCATTAAACACATCAGTCAAATAAACGAAGTCGTATTTATTCGCATTGATTTATTTCAACAAGAAAAAAAAATCCAATTATTTATTACGATTTCGTGCGGTTCGTAACTGACGAATACAAATTATTTCCTTTAGAAAATAGGTGACTGGGTTTTCCTGCTTAGTATGATAAATTAAGGAAATACCTAAAAATGACTACACAAGGAATGATATTTCTCAGTAAGTTCGTTGATTACAAGATTACGATGATGATTACAATTGATATAAAAAATATGTTTATTTAAGGTGATATTTAGTATGTTAATACAGGAATATATAACAAAAGTGATTTTTCTGCAAAAAAAAAAAAAAAAATAAATAAAGAAATAAAACCTTCAAAATAAGTTTTCTACATTTTAATAAATTAATTCTTCATTTTCACAAGACGCACAGCCATGTGTTTCCAGTTTTGATTGTTATGTTTAGGTATTCCCTTAACATATGTGAGTCTTTCTTCATGCTTTTTGCTACCAAGCCCTCTAAAGAGACAGTTTTTTTAAGTGCTACTCATATTATTATTATATTAAATAAGTTATAGTTTTATAATGTAATTGAACTAAGCGCATGCGCCACACTTGTATATGCGACATCTCAAAGTATAATACATATCGGTGCTCTAAGGTACATAGTGAATTTGAATGATATCATTATAAAATGTTCGTACAAAAATTATATTCGACACAATAATAGCGGCATCAAAATAATTCACAACTTTAAAACCTCAAACGAATAATATCACATTCGGATACGTATGTAGGTGCTTACTCGTATTTCATCAATTGTGATAGTCTAACATTAATGCACCTCCATTTTCTAAAAATGTCAAGATTAGCAATAGTAACAGCTGTTGTCCAGCCACGTTTACAGCACGGAGTATAATAGAGCTCTTAGAAGCTCTTAGCTCGTACGGCATGCTTTGGAGCAAAAATGAACAGATGCCAAATTCGACTTGTTATTTATCCATTCAGTTACCACGAGATGAAATATCAAGCTGCAAAATCGAGAATGCATTCCGAGTACACGTCACGCCACAAGAGCTACACGATTTAAGGGGGCGTTGAACCGAGGCCGGGCTTTTGGAGCGACGTAAAAGCTTTATATCATTTTCTTTTCAAAAGTTTAAAAGTGTACTTCAACCATCTCAACAAGCCAATGTTAATATGCTTTCTAATTTTATCTTGACTGTTCCGAAAGAGAATTGAAGTTTCATTGGATAACGTTGCATAAGGAATTAAGTAAATTTCTTATTTGCTTAGAAATTATTATTCATACGCATACCTAGATCAGTGGTATATCAAAACAATTTTTAATTTCTTTCTTTCAAATGTCGGTGGAACAAAAAGAAGTCACTAGTGTCAAAATATAGAACTTGTTATCACATTTTGTTTGGGTAATAATTTCGAATTCATTGTAAATAAGTTTTTTTTTTTGTACTTTTGTTCAGACATCTATTACAATTAACGACTTCTCTCAGTCTTCAAGTAGGGTCTTAAAGGTGTGAAAATGTAAATGTGATGATTAATTATTTCAAGTCTGAAGAACGAAGCGCTTCTTTGTTAAACGGAGTGACAACTCCCTTGCCGCTAGCTCCAGAAAACGGCCTAGAAATTTAGGTTGCCGCTTCATCGGATTATTTATTAACTTCTAAAAGCGTCGATATTTACCATGGCAATCGTAACAGCATGTCTTTCAAATCACTATTTCAAGTCATGATGAGTTCCAGAGTTCCGCCCACGTAGCACCTACGAGCGCGCGATTTAGATAACACTCTACCTGATTTATTTTCACTTGACGTGTCGTCGCTGTGCTTAGATAAGATAACTACTGTATAAAAGGTCGTGTACAACAACATCATTAGTGAAAATGAATACCGTCTGGAGTGGCTCACGCCGCGATAACTTTAGTCGTTAGACGATTTAATTAACTATGAGTTAGAACAGTATTTGTAAACAGTCGTGATGGACAAACGGAAGGTAGACGAATGTATTGTTTTTATGTATATTTACGAAAAAGGCATTTTACACATTTTGATGTGAAGGCGAGTGGACAGTTACCGATTGTCCAAAAGCTTTTTTAGGCTCGATTCGCGACAAACATGAAATGTTCGTAAAATGCTCAATAGTTGTTGTGGAATAAATATAAAAGATCCACTTCAACGATTCAAAGAATGTTGAATTGTGGTCCCCTGAGTTTTATTGTAAGAAAATGTATGACCTTTCAACAGTATGACTAAAATAGGTAGACGGTATGAGTTATTGCTTTTAGTTAATAATATTTTCTCCTAAATGCCCAGCACATAATATATCTTGTGATGTTGGAAGTCCGCGGTACGCGACTTCTGTACGTCCAAGTCCAGTTCGAACTTACCCGATTTTTTAAAAATTATGATATTCAAATCCGTTACGTATACATAAATTAATCAACATTTAAAGATATTCACTAATGCTTTTATTCAATTGGCTTGGCTTTAATTGATATCTATTAATTGCTATTATATAATTACATTATATCTCGGAACGTGTCATTAACTAAAATCTGAAAAACGATTGGCCTGCCACCATCTCTAAAACTTTTCGCTATTATATATATGGCCTTGAGTTAAAAATATTTTCTATGAGTTTTTGAGCCTATCGAGTTTGAAAATTTGAAAGACGGTTGACCCTGCAGGGCCCTCCTCGAAACTTCTTACTACTTAAGAGCTTTAAGTGTTCAAAAATAAAGGAGCAGCAAATTATTGTGCTCACCTCGCTTGAACGATATATTTTAATGCTTTTTCAAGCTCTATAAGCTCGAAAATATAAATATAATGTCTTTGAGCTCTTCGAGTTGATGTAAAAAGATCTGGTAAGAATTTTTTTTTCTATTTTTTTCGATTATGATATCTTTAAAATGCAGTGTTTAATTTTTATCTCCTTTAGGGCATCCGGTGCATTTTCGTGCACAGCAAAAGATGACCGACTACCGAATATCTCCATCAAGAACTTCACATGTTATTTTGAGAAAATACTTTTTTCAAATTTTTTGTTAACGATATCTTTCGAACGAACCCACCGATTTTGATGCCGTACGCAACGATTGACGTTGTTTTTTTAAGCAGAAGAACTATCAGTAGTTAGATTTTAGAATTTATTGGTAGAGTAAAAAAATAGTAAACACAGGCACGCATCGCAGACGCAAGCGGGTGCGTGCTCCCGAGACCGTCTGCTGGCCGTCCCGCACGCACGCACCAACACACACATATTACTCAGGAAATGGTCAAAATACATTTCTAAAATTCTAAAGCGTTTTCTTGAGAATTATAATTTGGGAAATCGGCCTGGAAGCAGTATCTTCCCAATTTATGAAAATCTTTCTCTTTTCGTAGCGGAAAGATAAAAAACGCTAT
Source organism: Eumeta japonica (assembly GCA_005406025.1). Lineage (NCBI taxonomy): Eukaryota > Metazoa > Arthropoda > Insecta > Lepidoptera > Psychidae > Eumeta > Eumeta japonica. The sequence continues at coordinate 142,627 of BGZK01001220.1, forward strand.
TTTTTAAATATTTTAAGTACGATACCTTTCAAACACCTTATTCGATTTTCATTTGCTTTGCGCCATTCTATACAGTATTCTAACAAAAAAAAAAAGATGAACGTACATCAATCCTTCATATGTTATTTAAAAAATAAAACTAATTTTCAATTTTCTCGTTAACTATATCGAATGAACCAATCGATTTTGATGAATTTTACAACAATCGACGCTGTTTCAAAGCCAAATAGCTGGGTTGGACTTTGGAATTTATTATCGGTAAAATAGTTTAAAAAATATCCTAAAAAAACATATAATGAAAAATTTTTTCTTACAATATCTCTTGAATAATATGACCGATTTTTATACATTTAGTAATGGTTGACGTTGTTTTTAAGGAAAACAACTGCATAAATTTTAGTATGTATCGATAGAGCAGTTTACAAAATATTGATAAATTTTCTACATGTATATCTTTTGAACAGATCGACCTTTTTTTATGCTTTTTGTGGCAGTCGATGTAATTGTTTAGGGAAAAGAGCTAATTAAATTTTGGTATCAGTCGGTAGATTTCTGAAAATTTATTTTTGAGATTCCTGAAAATTTACTCCGCGGAATTAGTTCAACGTTTCAGAAAATTTAAGGCTAGTGGATTACTTTTGATTGCCACAAACTGCGTTTAGGTCGATTAATCCGTTCAAAAGTTATGATAGGTTTACCCACATACACATATACATACAGGCATTACTTTGAAATTCGTCGAAATGGATTTCTAGGACCCTAAAACGTCAAGATGTGATGAAAACTCTACTTTCGGACTGAAGACATTATTTAGTGTTTTATGAAAAATTTTAAATGTTAATTAAGAAAGTTAAAAAATACAGAATCACTCGAAAAATAATTATTAACCTTTGACGTAATTATTACTCTTATCTGCTCATGAACATAAGTTTTTCACAAATGTATCTATTGTGATAGTCACTCGCCTTAGACACAAAAATTACATTTTTTAAATATCTGGGCCAGACATAGTAGAATATTGTGTCCTTTGAAGTGAGCTTTTGCAATATTTTTTGGTTGTAATGTATGAATGTTCTGAATCTTATTAAAACGATAGTTGATGTATAGAAAATATTGAGAATCGATTCTCCATATAACCGGGGATATCATGTTTTAAATCGCTATCATAACGATATATCAGATCACCTTAGATACGATTTTCTTATTTTCTATTAAATTGAATAGCAGACTCGTACGAAAGTATCGAGTGTGGAGTATATATTTTTTGTTAAAGAACAAAGTCCGGATCGACTATTTGGCTCAAGGGCGTAGCCTGCCGGGGAAATGGGTAGAAAGAAGGGCTTTTTTACAAGAAAATAAAACAACAAGAATGTGCATGAAACGACATTAGAAGGGTAATTTTTCTCATGAAAAATGACTGAATCACACACCTTGAACATATTCCATTTTGTTTCGATGGCACAAATAATTACGAACGCCAATGCGATTCAGAATGCGAATTAAAACGTTATGTGTAGTATTTAATGTCTCTAAAATGAGATGCGAGATTTACTCGTAATAGAGATGTGTATGAAATATCATAAAATACATAGGACGCTGGCAAATAATAACTTTATCTCCTGGGACAATTTTATCTGTGTTATTGTGTTAATTTGCAATTGAATTTCTGTGTTCCTCATTACATATCACGATTGCGTCGTAGAAATTGATACTAGTTTTGTTGTTTTTTTATGAAACATCCATTTGTATTTTCAGTACTATCCGAAAGTGTAAGTAGATTAAATTTTTAGAATTGTGCAATATAATTAATTTTGACCACTATACATGTAGATCTGGTTCATAAAAAGTATAATTTGCGACAATTTCAATAGTATTGTCTCTTCATTTGTACTATTTTGAACATCAGCAACGCGATGTCTTGAATATTGTTTCTTACATGACGTGCGTATTTCGTTTTCGTGACCTGTTTTTTTTCTCATTCACTTAATCCGACCTATCCACGTCTATCCGAGAGAAATATATGTATATTTTTTGTTGTAACCTTATACTCTCATATATTGATAGTAGATTATAGTCATTAAAATACAATTTAATTCTCCCACCTTCACGTTTTAGAAAGAATATTAGTGATTTATATTACATTATTAAGTTACTTTCATAACCTATAAAGCTCAGCAAAGTTCTTCGCAGGCCTTGTGAGTTTTAACAGGGAAAGTTCATCAATGAATTACATATCACTATGTATTAATGCATGGAAATCATTTAGTAAGTTAAACCAGCCAGTTTATGTAATGTGTACACTCATAACAGAGATGCTGCTATTATGAGTCTACAGACTACGCAAGTCATAAACTGTACATACTCGACTATAAGAGATTATCTGTATGAAATTCTTTATAACGCCTCCACCGGTTGATAATACATCGAAAGAAGTGCTTTTATAAGACTGAGTTTACTGTACTCGATACGGCGAGATTGTCTCGTAAACTTGTATTAGGAGTGCCGACCGAGCTAACAAAATATACTAAATTTCTGCACCGAATAATACGGGTGCAGTCTACTAGGAGGATCTGTCGAGTAAAATTTATCAGGCCAGCCGCATCGAAATAGTATTTTAAAACTTAGTATAGAAGTTTAGTGTAATAGTCGCACAGAACACCTTAAAATGGACTAGTACAGCACAACGTCCGAAACTGCCGCTCTGAAGTACCTGCGAAAGATGCAATGCGCAGTACAACGCTCCCCGACCCTTCATCTTTTACCTCGCGTTCCTTTTACACCATTGCAACGCTTTCGTCACTAATTTCACATCGTCATAGTTTCGTGTGTTATAGTGTATAATATACCAAAATACATTCAAATCCTCTAGTATAATATACCAAGACACATTAAAATAGTCTAATATACGAAAATAACGGAATAACTTTGGAAAACCAACCTTTTTTTGTACATTCGATATCTGTGTAACTCATCGTTTTAATCAAACCCCCAACCAAACTATCAAAATTAATTAATTTGGTAAGTGAAACAAACAGAAAAAGACAGACATATAACCCTTGTTTGAGTAATTGCTGAATTGCTCTCGACACTATGATTATTTTAGTAGAGTGAACATTCAATCGGATACACTCCGTAATATACAGAAATCCTTAGTTTGATCGAATCAATCAAAACATTTCTCTAAATACAACATAGATATGTCAAAAAATCGAATCCTAGTTCTTTATCAAGGGCAACGCAACAAAGTGAAGGAATGATTCAGCCCGGCCGCGACCGCGCGCCGGATACGCCCGCGCGCCTTAACGATCTAACCGTTCTGTCTCTCAATTATAGGGTTGCCAATTGTCGGGTTTTCGTTGCTCGTCGTCGGTATTTTGACGGATATATTAAGCGGATTCGGCTTAAGGCCAAGTATGCTTTGATTATGAGTACCTTTAAACGAATATTTCTAGAAAACTGTTACACCTAGCAAACTCAAAAAAAAAATTCTAAGTATACAAAATATGTTCTGAGTTCTACCGTAGGGAAAGCTTAAATACACAGCACGTTCTTTATGATAAAAATACTAAAGTACGTTCACTTAAAACACTAATACCAATAAATTTCTAACAGGACTAACGATAAAAACAAAATTTAAACATAATTAGTAAAATATAATTATACAGGGTTGGCCTTTAAGCATTTTGTTTATAATAAATAGTTTTCTCATTATAAATAAAACTAAAATGTCGCTTACGACAAAAGTTCTGCGTAACTAAATGACAATCCATCTTCCTTACTCTGCCGCTTTAAGTCGATTCTCCTTCTCACAAAACAGTGTGGGGCGTGACGCGTTGCGTTTGGCATTGCACTTGGCCTTAAAATTAGTCATTTCCGAGATTTTTCTTTTATGTCAGTTTCAAGAAATTTCGTGAATCGTAACACAATTACCATGCAGATCCGACAGTCAATTACTAAACTACTCAAAATTAATTTAAAACATTAACAAATTCGTATAATATTTCAATATATTAATGTTATATTTAAGATAAACGCGTGTGCGTATAGCAAAAGCAGTGCGATGGTCTATGATAAACACGGCGTGGATTACTATCTGTGTCCATCTATTGACTATGCTTTCTTGTGCGGTGCACTAGCATGCGCAAGAGCTCTGAGTGGATGTGTCTTAGGCTAACAAATTAACATCAGCGACAGTAATGCACATGAGCAACCTAGCGGAGTATACGCGGATCCAAGGCCGGTGTTGGTGTTTTCGAGCAGATGTATGGTGGTAATAAACGCGGCTACGGCGGCTGTCTTGATACTCCTGATAATATGATGATGTTTAGTTACAAAACGCTTAGAGACAATTCGTGGTCGGTGTGGCGAATTGTAAGTAATATTAACATTTGCTGTTTGCTGTTTTAGTGTCAGATATTTGTTGACCTCTTCAAATCAATATCTATGTTTTAGATAGGAATACATGACGGGTTAATACAGAGTCAGCGGCGGGCCTGCATGTTGCTTGCACCCTTTGTAAGATAATCTGGTAACTTTAAAGTAATTTCTTCATAAAACGGTTCGCTTACGTAGCAAAGAAAACGTAAAACGCATTGTAACAGTAAACGACCGAAACAAGAAATCGTGTTGTAATGAATGCGGACAAGATAATGATAAAAAGGAGACAAATATACAAATTACTAGGCCTGTGAATGACTACAAAAACAATTAATTGTTTAAATAGTTTTGGAAGGCGGTTTTTTTTTCTTGTTTTTATAAAAGTTATTTCACATTCTTTAGTTATCGAGTACTTATATCTTTATAATTGTTTCAGCTGGTTTGCGTGTGGATTAAACTATGTTCATAAAATTGACCAGGCATCTCCTTCATTTCAGTATTAGTCCATTAAAATGTTACATTTTTTAGGCCTTACCTTGCGTTTTTTAGAGGACGTAATTTTATTTTTTTGATGTGTGGTCAGTGTGTTAAAAAACGTTTGGGGTCAAGCCTTTACGGCCGCCATCTGAAAATAGGTTGAAATGGTATTACGATATATCTCTTAAACTATTTATTTGATAAAAAATTTGTTAACATTTTTGTTACAAATTAAATTCTCAACTTTTGTCCAGTTTTTGTCGTATAACTATAAATAAAGAGAAAGCGAAATCTTCGAAATTCGAGAAAAATTAATATTTTCGATTTAACTTTTATCATTTTCATTTGTGTGATATCTGACCATTTTTGTTTTTGAGGCATCATTTTCATTAAGTCAATAGTTAAGGTTTTACAGCGAAAGTACTATTTTTCAGTACTCTTAACTATACCTATATTATGTGTACTATATGTCATCAGTTATTGATTGTTTTTATTTTTTTTTACTTTATTATTATAATTTTTAAATTCTAAATTTTGCAATATTATTAATAATTAAATATTGACTCTTTTCCCACCAACCACGAGGTAGAGTCTAGGAGGCGTTTTTTTACGGTATCCCCATAGGCATAATCCACGGTGATTTTCTAAATTAGAACTACCCGTCCCAGTCGTTTGATGGACCAGGCTGCGGCTCAGCATCTGATCGGGTTTCTGAATTAAATACCAGTGGAGAACTGAGAAGGAAGGGAGTTAATGTTGGCGGTTCATCATCAAAGTCATTTTCATTTATTAATTGAAGCTTCTAAATTGATCTTGCAAATGCAAAGGAAACTGTGGAGCGATGTGTGGATGCCGAAAAGCAGGAATGAAATGTTCTGCAGTATGCTTCCATTGTTCTGGAGACTTGCAGCAACGTAATGGAACTCTCAGAATTAATAAATGAAAATGACTTTGATGATGAACCGCCAACATTAACACCCCTTCCTTCTCCAGTTCTCCCACTGGTATTTAATTCAGAAACCCGATCAGATGCTGAGCCGCAGCTGGTCCATCGAAACGACTGAGGACGGAGTAGTTCTAATTTAGAAAATCACCGGATTATGCCTATTGGGGATACCACGTAAAAAACGCGCCTCTAGACTCCACCTCGTGGGTGGTGGGGAAAGAGTCAATATTTAATTATTAATAATATTGCAAAATTTAGAATTAAAAAAATTATAATAATAAAGTAAAAAATAAAAAACAATCAATAACTGATGACATATTATAGGTATAATAACGTATAATATAGGTATAGTTAAGAGTACTGAAAAATAGTACTCACTTCGAGCGCTGTAAACCTTAACTATTGACTTAATGAAAAAATAATGCGAATGAAAGTTGTTCCTCAAAAACGATCTACAAAATGGTCAGATATCATTTTCGTAAAATGATAAAAAGTTAAATCGAAAATATAAATTTTTTCGAATTTCTGAAGATTTCGCTTATAACTTTTTATTTATAGTTATACGACAAAAGTTACTGGACCAAAGTGTAGAGAATTTAATTTGTAACAAAAATGTTAACAAATTTTTTTATCAAATAAATAGTTTAAGAGATATATCGTAAATACCATTTCAACCCCTATTTTCAAGATGGCGGTCAGGGACAAGGGTGGCGACCCCACAAACTTGTTTTAGCTTTACACTGACCCCCACACATCAAAAAATAAAATTACGTCCTCTAAAAACGCAACCCCAAATGTAACTTTTCAATGGACTATATATATTATACTTGTATACGGAATGCAGTATTCCAATCTCGAATTTATTATCCGCTGGTAATCATTTCAGTTTTTTTACATTCTTAGTTGGAGTACAAATACCAAATTATGCTTATATAAACTATATAAATTATACTTATTCTTTATAATGTAAAAGTGTTACAAGTCATGGTGACTATATTTTCATTTACTTCCACATTAAATTAAGTCACCCTATTGCTACTGTTATCGCTAAGAGTTCCAATGTGTTTCTGCTAAGATAGTCACGTGGGAACTATATTAGTGAATGAAAATGTGTAGGTTAATGAATAAGTAATTAATTTAAATTCCTCGTGACAAATCGCAATATTGTCCTCTAACTCTTAAGTGTTAAGGAGTATTTTGGCTTGCATTATTAGCTCAGCAGCTTGAGATGATTTCCAGATGCAAACACTTAATGAATAAAAAAAAGAGCTCAAACACACTGCGTGCCTATAATATTTGAGGCTATTCCTCGTTTTCCCTGAGAGCCCATTATAAGATCCTGACCTAGTGACTATGGGACCACCATATAAGATAAGATAAATCGGTTGACAGTGTACAAAGTTATAGCGGAATATAGAACCTCCTACATTTTTTGTAGACGATTAACAAATGTGAATTATCATGTATTGGAATATATATACATAATAATTATTAAATCAAGCAAAAGTATGATATAACAATCAAAAAATAAAATATACTTGAAATATACTCAACAATTTAATTTTTCGAACAATATTTTTGGCCGAATATTTCTTTTTATGTTGTAATAGTACCCTTCACGTTATTATTTTGTGCACATATTTTTTACAATAAGGTTTTTGTAAATGTTTTTAAGCGGTAAGGGCTGAAAAAATGTTGATGCAACACCTTTTGCAGATTCAATAACGAGATTGAAACGAGCTGAACAGATGCGTTGTCTATAACACGTCGCCTCGCCAACTGAAGGCTTTTAAAAAAGAATTTTTGGCGCCTATCAATCACCTGCTGCTGCCGAGCGTATTTTACTGACTACGGCTCTAAATTATACTATTATAATATAATTTCTTTATAAACTCACGCTTGTATCCCAGGAGGGAATGTAGAGATGACAACAAGTAATATATGCTACATTTTGCTTCACTGACATCGATCGTTTTATACAAGCTTGTCAGTTTCGGACAAGGAAAACACAAGTATTGAACGTTTAGAATATTTTGGATGTTCTCAATATGTATGCGACCAGTTCGTCTTAAAATAGATTTTATTGTTTCAAAAAGTTTTAAAATAAAATCAGTCAAAATCAAAGAAAAATATAAGTAATCAAATTAATGTAATGTTAGACTCGTGTAATATTCTATTATACATTTGTTTCTGGTGGCGCCCTCCAGCGTCGAAGAAATGAATCATTAACAGCAAACATATTTAAAATTGTTAACAGGTGGCACCAACAGGTTCCTTCACTTTTCCTTTATAAAGTGTAATTTATATATACATCCGTAAAATCGATAAACTAATTTCAGTAATAATGTGACATATAATTATCTCGATATGAAATTGAATAAATACGATATGCAATTATAATCAAGCAGACAATCATTATTGATGTATTATGTTATCCGCGGCCGTAGAGCACTCGTAGGCTCTTTGGGTTGGTAGGTGGTATATTTTCCTTCGCAAGAGCGCGTCGGCGTGTCCCGCTGGCGTCGGCGAAGAGGACTGTTTCCTCCCCGTTTCGCGTTCGTTAGCGTAAGAGCCTTCTACTTTTACATTTTATTTTTTAGAATCTACTCGTTTCCGCTCAATTGTGCCACGTATCTACCTCTAACGTAGTTATCGCGATTTTGGAACTAACGACGCGTTAATTGGATCTTTACCAAAAACTAATACGGTATTAATAGCAACCTAAACTCACGCCTATTCCCGGGAAAGATAGACAGAGGGTACAAATTTCCACATTTTTTTTTTGCATATTTCTCTTGCTTCACTGAACCATAAATCGTTTCACGCAAACTCATCGATTTCGGGTGCTTAAAAAATGGCTCATCTTCAAAATGCCAACAATTCGGTCTGCATAGAATTTTCGAGGGCGACTCATGCCGCCCCTTCTATCACACGCATTTGATCTTAGTTCTGTTTTGTCAGTGTACTTTCTTTCATCTTTCCCAAATGACCAAAACACTATAACATGTAGTCACCACATCTTCTTTTCTAACCGCACCCTACGCTGACGTCATTAGTCTTATTTCTACTTTTCAAAGGCACTCCACACGTAACAATTGCCCAACAATTGCATATCAAAAAGTAATATTTAGAAATATTTATCTACGAATGTAGGCCTCGACCCTGTTTTGTGAAGAAATCAATTGCATCGAATGGCGGGTTGATCAATAACTTTCGTTGTTAACCTTCCCTGCGCTATGGAACTCGAAACGACGTAAATGCCGCTACAAATTCCGCGAAGCGTCAACAATACGCAGGAAGACCGGAGTGCGCGCGTGTGCGTACGTAATGTGTATACAATATTTTTTGGAAAAGAAATGTACGTAGCAAGGTGTAAATACAACTCTCCAATTCTTCTTTTTTTTTAAAGGAACCCTTATAGGGCTGTTCATGTCTATGTTCGTCTGTCCGTTTGTCACAACCGTACTTGTTCCGAATTTACTGAAGCGATTAAATCGAAAAGTTGATAGGTACACATATGAATTTCTGTAACTCAAACATGGGCGTGTAACGTATTTAGATAAATTTTGAATATGGTGGTCACTTTTGTGGAGTTAATTAGAAAGCTAAAAAAGTTTTAGAAACTACCGTATCACTATATCAAATGAAAAGACTTGTAAGGTTATCGTATACGTACATACATATATATTAAAATAAATATAACCTATCAATTAAAAAAAAAAATGATAATATGTCGTTGCTTATAGATTACAGGAAAACCTGGAATTAAATAGATCTAATATAATACGGTAATTCTCCCAATATAATGCGTATTTTACATTTGCAGGAGTTACAACAAGAAACTCGCTTGGAGCGGATACCACCCCCTCCAAACGAGTTGAAATTGTGCTAGTCTGTTTATTTTTATTTATGCATCATAATAATAAATGATTGCGCGCATTAAGTTGCGTGGTCGAAAACAAACTTATTTAAATAAAAAGAAGTACAGATATATATTGTACAGTTATATTCAAGAAGCAAAAATCAGGTTTATAATTGTCTTAAAACCACGGTTTCATCAGTCCTGATTGTCCTATAGTCAGGAGCAGGATCAGGATATATCAGATTGTCCTATACTTTATATTCCTATTAAGGATTTATAAGCGCTTATAATTCCGGATAATGGCCCACTTTATAAGTCTATTTGCACTTATAAGATTTTTATAATGCACCTTTGAAATCTGCTTATGTCAATAAAAAGCTTCTAATATATTTTTTTTAGACTTTGATATATTTGTTTTTTTTAAAAGAACCGACAGTTTCGTCCCACCGAATCAATTGTCTTATTTATCATAAACAAGATACTTCTCGAGAAATCGGGGAGTATAAAAAAAATGGTGAGATTCGGGAGGTCATGTTCAATTTGAGATAACACGCGTACGTAACGTTGAAAATTATTATTATTACACTTAGAGAATGAACTTAACTTAATTCACGATTAAAACAGGAAGATTTAGCCCTTAGCAGAGAGATCGGTTTGAATTTGCCACTAGTTATGTGTAGATTGTCCTTGCAATGGAAAATACAGTGGAATCTCAATAACTCGAATGTCAAGAGAAATAAAAAAAAAATCGAGTTTACGAGTTTTCGACTTAACAAGAACTTCGAGATACACATGACTGTGTCGACAAGGAACAAACATAACGTTCACAGCTGTGGTACTTAGAAAGTTTCATGAATGTAGTCATTCATTGCACGTGTACAAGACAAAACCAATAGATTAGAAGCTCCGAACCCGAACATTCATTTTGGAATTTATTGCTATTATTTCGGGGAATTCCAAGTAAGACGTCATTATATTTTACCAACTACGACGTACGAAGTCTCCTTTTTGAAATTCGAGTTATAGAGTATAAATATGTATTATCAATACTTCGTACGGAAATAACATTTTGTTCGAGTTACAAAGTCTAAATAATTCGAGATACCGCGTATTTAGGGGTTTATCGGAATGGCAGTTTTTTTCGACTTACTGAGGATTTCGACTTAATGAGGTACGAGTTATTGAGATTCAACTGTATATATATTTTTTTATCAATCAAAAGTATTCCAATTGACGATCATATTATTGTATAAACGAATCGGGTTTATTTTTCATCCAAAATCAAAATGTTACTCTTTATGTGCTACCTTCGGTAACGGTACATACATTTAATAGTTTATTTACAAAACTTTTTTAAATAATGTATTAACGACGTCCAAAAGAACGGCCAGGTTCTTAAGATGATAAAAATGTGATATATACTTGGATATCGGGTTAAATTAATAATAATAATAAATAAATTATATAAAAAAAACGGAAAAAAGGTTGTGTAGAAAAAAAAATAAGCTGATGTGTATGTGTGCACGTGAAATGCTTCGCGTGGTTTGTGAATATTTTGTCAGTATACGAAAAGTAGAAAAAGGTTTTTTTTTTTCAGTACTATAGGAAACTATTATCGCTTAAGAAGATAAATGCTTATTTTATATTTTTATCGTGTTAGATTCTAACATATGTTTCTGTGTTGATTTAATTCGCATATTGTCGAATGTAGTGTTGTGTAATTGAGAAAATAAAAAAAAAAATTGTTGTACATTTCTGAGCGTAAAGCTTTTCCATTGAGTTACAAGAGGAATTACTATTACATTTAACTGTTAGAGAAATTTTCGGATAACTCAATGAGGTTATTGTTAAGGATTCGAACAATGATAATTTAGTTTATTTGGAAAGACATAAATATAAGGATCTTTTTTTGGTCCTTCAAATTTTAATATACTGACAACGTAATAAAATTAGAACTATATTCTCGATATTGATGAGTCATACGATTGAATATATATATATATATATATATATATAAATTGTAGGCATATAAAATTTTCTGTCAAGCGTCTGCAGTCTTGCTATCAGCTAGTGCTATAATAGTACAATATTTTTTTTAACTGCTCTACTGTACAAAATAACTGATCTGTGTTATGAACTTATATTTGAATTATAAGGATAAAACTCTGAAAATTACTATGAACTGGGTATGATGTTTGAATACCAGAGGTTGACAAATATTTCTTATTTAATTTTCAAAATACTGTGATTTTTTTCCCTCGGCGTATACGACACTATTATGCCTATGTGAATCGGGTTATAATAATAAAACTTTTGTCTTGTAATAATATGTGCTCAGTAATGTTTCTATAAGTTCGTTTTTGAATAATCGCGGATGGAACGCTATCGATGTTAATGTTAAGCTTGGTCGATTATTTAAAATTTTTTCTATTAATGTCCACCAGAGCAATTAAATTACAAATTATTATGTGGTTGAATTATTATTTTTGATGTAGGGGAACAAATTTTGTGTGAAAACTAATACGTTTTTGGTTAAGATTTTAATGCGGGTCTTGAAGTTGGAATATTTACATATTAGTATTTATCAATTTGTCTAACAAATATTCAAGATAACTGCCATTTTCTAGCATTTTGAAACGCGTTGTAATTGCTATAATAAGCATACCTGGCTTTATAACGGCAAGTGTCAAAACCAAAGTTCACGCCATGTTTACCAAATTTACAGTTCAGAAATGCAAAAAAAAAAAAAAAAGAAAACGACACAATGTTCATGAATTATATTTTATAGGTCAGGAACATACCTTTAAATATTTATTGTAAAAATATTTAAAGGTATGTTCCTTTTGACTGAATTAATACTCCTTGATTGTATTAAATATCATATTATATTAAGATAAAGTATGGTTATGCCTATGAATATCGGCCGATTTTTGGCCAAAAATGATTCCTGTTTTTACGGAATTTGCATTTAGAGTAATGTAAAACCAAACAAAGACTATAAATGAATTCAAGTAATTTAGCCTTTTATTTATTTACAAAGGTCATAAAATGTCACCTTATAAGCTCTAAGTAACCGGAGTAATTATTCTTCAGTACAATTGCTTTTGTTTTATGCTTTTATAGAACTCTTGAACCCATAATGGTCAGTAAATATGATCCTGTAAACGGTTACGAGATAAAATTGTAATAGTAAACGTACTTAAGTAAAAATAGTATTAATTTATGCTGTTAAAAGCGCTGTAGCAAAGCTGAAGCCATTATCTTTGAGCTTTATAAGTCTACATGACCATACAAAGTATACGTCTCAGGATAATTCTAGTTGTTGGGATGTTAAAATATATCTCAAACTATATTTTTAGTGTTGTTTTAGATATTCTTTGTTAAAGTTTTGAGTATACATTACAGTAACTTTGGTGAGACTAAAGCAACTTACTCCATAATAATACAAATAATTTTCTAAGTTTACGTTATTGTTATTATTAGACATCAAATTCTCTATCCCTGTTATGAGTCAAATATGCCTAAAATGTTTATGTGCTCCAATACAAATATATTTAACCCTTGTATTACACAATTCTTAAACAGCTTCGTCATAACTTATCATAAATGCAAATGTAGGCAAGCTCGCCAAGTTGAAATATAATTATATGACACAACCCCCGCTCTTCGTCGGTTATCTCGCCTTAAGTTCCGGGCGGCGTGGTCGCCGTCTGTGCGGTTTTATCGCTCAGACGACGTCAGGTTAGGTTTTACCGGTGCCGATTTTAGCGCTCAGGGGCGCTCCGAGAGCCCGTCCACACTGAAATCTGCACGCGTTTTTCTGTAATATACTTCCCTCGCCGTTTAGTGTGTTGTTTACCTCGTACGCGCACCGTGCCCGTCGCGCGGACGGCGCGGCCGCTCGGGTTCGGAATATTAATGAGGTCATGGCGACGCCGATGCGACACCTACAATATGTAGTATTCTGAAAGTATTAATGCATTCCACCATTATTGTTGTAAGCGACGTCACATTACATTATATTACCTATGACGGCACTTGGATGAGTTTTTTTTTCTCGACAGATTTTTGGCCAAATTTTGTTCTAGAACGGACAAGAATCCGTAATCAAAATGAGGCTCAGAAATATTTTAAACAATGTGGAATGTGACCTGAAAACGAAAAATAATGTTAATGATTTTTGCATAAAATTCAAAGAGAGTCAGAGAAAGAAAGAGAGAAAGTGCACGCGACTTTGTATTTGCTCAGAATAACAATGTAAGTGCAAAACAAAGAAGTAATTGTATATTGATTAATTGAACATCGATTCAAACGTCTATAGAGATATTTATTACTCGCGAATTAGGTATAGAGTAGCTAGTCATCTCGTAGGAATCGGATGGCCCATGATCGCATGCCGTGAAGTGCACAGAGGAAACTTGCTTTGCTGCACGTCCGACTTCCAATGATTGAAATGAATAAAAATATTACTATTTTCTAGAGCCTGTAAAAAGTTAAATTGGTCGTAAACAGGGACTGATGTTAATTTATCTGCTTAAATTTCAATATGCACATACCCACCAAAAGATTGACGTCGCTGAATGTATGTTGCATCTAATGGACCGCATTATCGACCCCTATACGGATGTGCAACGTTGAGCGGTAGCCGCGCGGCCGGGGACTGTCGGACCGACGGCGCTATCGATGTGACGCGGTTAGCGTGTTCGGTAGCGATCGTCATAGATGGAGACGTCGCTGTACTAAATCGGTCGTCTCTTTTTTATACCGATGGTGGATACATTCGCTCTTTTAGTAGTTTTACAAAAATCGGAAACCGAGTGTATTCTAACGATTTCATGAGAATTGACGTGTGCTATATCAGGCTTTTAATTATATTTCGATGGGGAGGCGTGCCGTCCCGGAACCTTTTTATTTGAAACCGGGGACCCGCTAACGACTGCCGTCACCAGTGCGGTGACGACGCACGCTGACCGACGGGCTGTGGCGCTGTCTAAGACATGAAGCGAATCAAGTTAAAAACTTATTGGTCGATTCGTCCGTGGTCATAATCGAATGCGGTACCTCCTGTTTCAAAGCGACCCTCGCCACCACTGAGCCACCGTTGACGTGGTACTCGACGAATGTAAGTTCGGTGGATAAAGGCTGGTGAATAAAAACTATCTCAAAGTTAGCGTTCTCCGGCTCTGTTCTCGTACTTCTTGTCTGACACGTGTTTCTAAGTGTATACGTATGTATCGAGTAGCTAAATTTTAATTAACATGTCAATTCATGTTCCGACTATCCGTGTACGAGCCGTGAAACGGAACGAAAGCCGGCTGAGAACGTGTGTTCGTCTCGAAAGTTGGTAAGCGCATGACATATCTTAATCTCTGAAGAGAGAACATCTTCCAACTAATTCTATTCTTCGTGTGCAATATCGATTCCAGAGGTTAGAATTGTTACGTAAATAGTTATTCGAAAAGTATCCAGGAATCGTATCAAGCAAAGATCTGCCTATCCTTCTGCAAAGTAGCCGTAAACTTTGTACGTGGGTGTCTAATGAAACGCCGTTCGATGTTCGTTTGGCACGCGCTTCTATGAATGTATTACAATTTAATTAACATATCGGCCCTTGTTCAAACTAACCTTGAATAAGGCGAGGCGTGAAGCGGAACGAAAGTCGATTGGGAACACGTGTTCATTTAGAAATTCTATTGTTAATGTCCCGCGGATACACATGATACGACACGTCCCTTTTAAACGTCTATTGTATGGATTTTACTGCGATCTTGGAATTCGTATTCTTATTATTTTTTTTCATTAAAAACTGTCATCCAAGTTATCAAACTGATGAAGCCATTTGTAGTAATCTCTATAGAAGTATCTATAATGGATACTGAATTGCTTGCAACATGGCTACATATTGTTGTTTTATATAAATGAAGAGAATTTTTTCATGCTGATTTTTATCATTTTTAGGGTATCATAGACAAAAAATGGAGCTCTTATAATTTCATGCCTGTCTATTCGAATGTCCATTTATTATACTAGAAAAGAAATTTATTAAAAAAAAATATTTAACAACATAATTGAGACATTGGTGAGTGAAGTTCTCGTCTTTAAGTGGTGAAAAAATTTTTTTTTTTAGTATAATACATATGTCATAAAGACTTGCCATAATTTACTTATTATTTGTTAATTTAATTAATTTACGTGACATATTTTAGAAACCTTAAAATGTCTTCAACGGGTCTAGAATGACGCTAGAAGTCTAGAGATAGTGTATATCCTCTATAGAACCTTTCATTCGTGACGTCGGCTCAAGAACGCTCACAATATGATACAATAGTCTTAGTTCCTGCAATTGCGATGGTATTATTCACCACAGTAGAGGTAGACTTTATAATTAATTATAAAGCCATTAAAGTACATTGGCACTTTTCTATGTATTATAGCTGATATAAATGTGAAGCACTTTTATATCAGCAACCACACGGCGAAATGAACGACATAGACAGCCGAAAATTAATATGAATCGTATGAATTCAGATATCCTTGTTAAAAGTATTAATATATCTTGAAAATTATTTTTTATTTGTTGAATTCAATTGGTCACAAATTAATAAGATGAGTAATTTTCATCTTTATATCCCTTTTTCCAGGCAAACACAGCCAGTGTTACGTTTAGATCTATTTGTACTTACACGATAATCATTGTTCTGTTGCAGGTAAGACACACGCGATGGGGCATTTTCCAGATTTGCTCCGAAGGTAAAAAACACCTTCGGATCCCGAACTGGTTTGTTTATTATTTGGGGCACGTCCTCACTCAGTAGATTTATTCGACGTTTAATAGAACAGAAAGAATAAAATTGTCGATCGTGTTCGGACTGTCAATATTTTATTTTATTTTGGTTTCGTTTAGACTATAGAGTCATATAATCCACAGCGATATAGGCCTTTTACGCGTGTTAACCGAGTGCACCTTTGTGGGTATAATATTTTCTTATGTTTTTGGGAATGAGAATGGATAATTCCACGATTGCAAGCAAAATTTTTTTTACGAATTCCAAAGTCAGAATGACTGAGTTCGTCTTTGCAACAGAAATATTCCTGACGATTTTGCAAATTAGAATGGTCGATTCCACGATTGCAAGTAAAACCTTATTTTACTAATTACAAAATTTGAATGACTCAGTTTATCTTAGCAATTTAAATATTCCTCACGTTTCTAAAAATGAAAATAGCTAAATCGACTATTCCTTTAATTTGTCTAATAATATAGTGTGCTTTAATAGTATAAAAAGCCCCATTCAAGTCAAATAAAGCATAATTGTATGTTGATCAATATTGAAGTTATCGTATATGTACTTTGTGATATAGGTATGTGCCCCATATGTGCTTTTGCTTTTTAAGAAGCAATTTTTTTTGAGAAAAATATATGCTTTTCAAATATTTTAGGCAATAGACATTAATGATAGCGGGCAGAAGTTACCAGATATTTATTGGTCATAAAATTTCAAAATACGTACATGTAGTGCTGTTTTTAGTGCAACAAGCTAAACTCCCTTAGCAGTGCACATATTAAAAATGTATTCTAAAGGCTTGCTAATGAAAAGAGATTCATTTTTGATAATTTTAGTTTTTATTGCCTATCTTTACCACTCGCTTTATCTTTAACTTTATTTATTTCATTTATTGTAATCGGCTGATTAAAACTTGATTTACTATTTCTTAAAATATCATCCGATTATTTATAGTTTTTTTATTCAGGTCCAATTCATTCGCTAACTAAAGCCCCATTTCCCCAAAACGATCAATAAAGACATCTGAAATATCTTTTGCTTCTGTAACTTTTTAACATTATATTGTAAAGATTGAATATCAATTAGTCTTGTTATTCCTACCCAGTTTTTATTTATAAATTGCCATATTTTTTTACAATCTTTAGTATTACAATTTAGTTTTAATAAATTGTATAATGTTTCCTTAGTGTTACATGAGATAACAATACCACTTGCAATCTTTTTTTCTTGGGTATTTTTTGTTATTATTTTTACTTTTATCATACATTTTTTTTATTTTGACTTGCTTAGTTAAACTTTTAATTTCTTTTATTAAGATATCTATGGCTTGTTCTGAAACCTGTAGCGTAACATATATGTCAAATCAACTTTATAGCGTAGGTCATTATTTTTTTATAATCCGTCCTGGACTTTGAGTATTTGATTTTTATTCTCTTTACCAATTAAATGTTATAAACATTGGGTAATATTCTGTGAAAACATTCGTGTACGATTTTATATTAGTTATATTTGACTTGACAAACATATTGTCAATAGAGGAGCCTTCCGGAATATCTGATGTAGTTTTCTAGTAATACAAGATACATAACTCTTATCCAAAAAAATACCTAGAAACTGATCAGAAATAATATCTCATTTCAGTATATTTATGTTAAACTCTCCCACTTCGCACCGATTCCTAACATTTTTATTTATATCTACATAATTATTTAAAACAGTATCGAATACAGATCAAGAGCAATTAAGCATGCGAGCCACCAAAAGCAGATGGTCCCGCCTTCCGTGGAGACTCGCAACTCCAGAGGAGTATCACCGTTACGTTGCCGACCTCTTTGGTAGGAATAGGATATCTGATGGAAGAAGGAGTGGGCTAATAGAAGGAGTGGACTGAATGAGGAGGACTGGGGATTATGGATGGGAGTGTGGGCTTATGGAGGGCGATCGGGCTACTGGAACTCTCACTCACTGGGCGAAAACAACAGTGAAAACTATTACTTCACGTACATCGAAAGGCAAACCATACAAACCTAACAATTTTCATAAAGACTATTAAAATTTTAATCGAAATCATTAAAACCATTTCCGAGATAGTTTGTATACCTTTTATACAAGAATTGCTTAATAATAATAGGTTATAAGCTAGGTTTTAATTTTATAGTAAGTCCACATTTGTATTTTTTTCTATAGGCTTAAAATATAACTATGGATCGTGTTACCTAATTTCTATTTTTGTTAGGTACTAGATAATTTGCGGCCCTTGAACGAGCAGACGGCCTCTCGCCATCACCGCCTCTATCGGCCTAGCGCCCGTGCATCACGCCGGCGCCGTGACGCGTTGTTTGCGTATCGTGACGAACTTGTAAATTCGCTGATTTTATCATTAACACTTTCCGGAATCGTCTCGCGATACGTTATTGTTGTTTTTCTTTCTTTTCTTATCCTTTTTTTGACCGCGCTATCGGCGATCGACGTAGCTGCAACGCGAAGGACGTTTATTGTTGCTGCGTAGGTACATATATGATATTGAGCGAACGTTTCTTTGTGACTATTGCGTCGCGGTTTATGGCTTCGGAGTAGGGTTATTGTTATACGTGACGTTTTAGAACGAATTCCGACAGAACTGTTTAATGAGTTCTTCGTGAATGTAAGCAATGTGAATGTGAAAAAGAAAAGTTAGTCTGACAATTTTTCACGAAATTGCCCTAGTATCGAATGAGCGCTAAAAAAATCAACACCTTATTGTCCGCCCCTTTCATGCAAAAGCAATAGGAATGAAAATTTACGTGGCTTTTATATTTGAAGATGTAATATAAGTAAAAGAAATTGTAGAATTAATTAAGAAAAATAGTGACAGACAACGTCAGTACTAGATAATAATAAAAATAAACCGTGTTAATGTTTACTTAGTCGGCTGAAACCATCTATTCCCTGATGGCCCGCGTGCTCGATTGCCCCGTAAAAGTCCCATAAAAAATAGTATAACTTCTTAAAATATTATTACGTATTTAAAATATTTTGTAATAAATAGTATACGAAATAAAGATAGTTTGAATTTGAATTTGATTTTATGTTTTCTTTGTTCTTACTCAATATTAAAAACGCTAAATAAGGCAAGTAATTTGGAAAAATATGAGCACAATTATTAAAATTTTAGTGTTTATTATAATATGCAAAAAATTATAGGTATAATTTTTTCAATTATTTTAAATGTCTGACTTTTTTTTATAGAAGCAAAAGTAGGCATATATGGCTATCACTTGAAACAATTTACTACATTATTTTTATATGGTTGCAGTTCGATTCAAATATATTTATTATTTATGTATTAATAAACAAAAGATTTAAACAATATGAATATCGCGCACGCACTTGAGCGAATAATTTGACGTCTAAAGAAATGACGCGACGGGGCAACTCGAGATAGGCGTGATTGATTTTACTTTAGCTCCAAGCTGAGCTCTGTTCGATTACGTGTTCAGTCATATAAATAATTATTAACGTCTTTGATGAATTTGTTACTTGTCCACACATCTACCTTTTTGTGTGGAAAATACGTACAATAAATTGATCTAAATCTGTATTAGAGTTTTCATAGAGTTTTTGTTTTATCTATTCTAAATTTTTTTAAAGATTATGGTAAAGAAAATTTAAATTGGCAATTTAGATTTCTGTAGTGTAATCTATAATGGCAATAATACATGTAATTCATACTTTAACGTTTTCTCGGAACATTTATAGAGGCATTTTGGCTTGTGTCTATTAGCCGTCTATCTATCGCGGAATGGCGCAAAGCGAAATCAAAAGTTTAGCTTAAAAATTAAATAACGGCGCGCAATGATAATTGTTAAGGGGTGCATATCGCGTTCGGCAGCTTGTTTTATTTTATTTATGTAATAAATATTTCGTAATAATGTGACACAAAAAAAAATGCTTTCCTTGGAAAATAGGATTATTAAAGCATCAACTGACCAAAATCCAATTACAGCTTTATAATATCCAATTCCAGATTATTTATTATATAATAGCGGATTGCATCCCTTAGTAACTATAAGGGTATTGTACAGAGCTGGTGTCGCGAATGTGGGTCAGGCGATTGCACCGGCTGGGTTATCGGTCACCGCCGCCGACGCCGCTCCTGCCGACCGCCGCCTCCGTCGGCGTCGCCGGCCGCGCGTCGGGCCGCCTCTGCCAGTGCCTATCCGAACGCCGCTTTGAGCGGACGCGACCGACCGATACGTACGTTGTTTGCGAATCGACTCGCACGCGCATACACGCCTACGATTTTATTTCTAGTATCTGCTAGTCAGCTGATCGTTGTGATTCTTTGAAGTG
The DNA here is from genome assembly GCA_005406025.1 of Eumeta japonica. Taxonomy (NCBI): domain Eukaryota; kingdom Metazoa; phylum Arthropoda; class Insecta; order Lepidoptera; family Psychidae; genus Eumeta; species Eumeta japonica. The sequence continues at coordinate 163,406 of BGZK01001220.1, forward strand.
ATACAAAATGGGCCAAGCTTTCGGCACCACCAACTCGCACAACGGCCACCACAGGCATTACACAAGAAAAGAGTTAGGTATGTGTATTTTGGGATTTTTTTTTATATGGTAATCTGTTTCGATAGGTCAGGTCCGTTCGATGAACATAGTTAAAATGTTACTTGTTAAGAGTTTTCTCAAAAGCGGTCAGATCGGTGTCTACATGGCGAAACAATCGGTGAATTTTAATGAAGCCACAGAGTAAACTTGTAAAATGTCAACAACCGCCGTGCACAGCTCAGGTACTAGGAGTCGTCGTATCGTTTAGGAGCTGTCGTCAATCTGGAACGATAAACTTTGTTGTGATGCGCAGTTCGCGGACGGGGATCGGCGTCCTCGGACTACGGTGATTGGCGATGCGTGGTCCATACCATCCGCGCGCGTGCGCATTATCTGAAGGCAATAATACTACTAAATAGGAAAATTATACTTGAAAGGCTGTTTTTTGGATTACGAAATAGAATTATTTCGCAGGGTGTTTCCGTAGCGAAGGACTTGAAAAAAATTATAATAGAATATTGTAACGACGTCATAACACATATTTCGTTCAATAGTTAGATTATGAAATGTTATTATAAAAGTGAAAGATCAGTTTCTGATTTGTCAACAATGATCTTGATATTAAACAATGGAATACAAGAACGCACATTATTACAAAGACAAGTGCGAATAGGACTCCTACCTTGAGGGTCTCGCACATAATTATGTACATACATTTTTCCTCCATCAAGTCTCCATGAAGGTACCCTGAAATCGATAGTGGCATATATCGGTAATGGTACTTCTGTAACATTTATTGTTTCTTATTTTCAAATACATATTTTAGATACCTGTACATCACAGTCCGTACTCGAATTACAAATATCAGTTTATAATCGCAAAAAAAACATTTAATCAACTCCATCTAGGTACCTATATGTTTTGTTTACTAGTGTATTATTTGACTGCATTGACTTTGAAGCTTGAGTTTCTTGACAGTATTAAGGTGCAGTAGACGTACCTTGAAACTATTGACTACCCTAGAAAATGGTTCTCGACAGACAAACGACCAACGAAGTGATCCTAATAAGGGTTTCTTTGGAGGTATGGAACCCTAAAAATTGTAGGTCAAATTAAACCCCAGTTTCGTGGCACAGACTCGGCGATCGCTACTCGCGACGATTCCCAAGTTTTTTTATCGGCAGATTTGTTTTGCTCGCACAAATAGCCCGGTGTGCGGTGGCGCAGCGGCGCTGTGATTTTGACCGTTTGGCAGCGACTGTGATGTTTTCAGATCGTTCCGGGAAAACGTTCGTGGCGATTCACGACAAATAGTAAAGTTTTCCAATCGTTCATGCTTCCGACGAAATGGATGTAACAGTCTAAAAAACTTTAGGTTATACCCCTCTGATTCGATTTCTTACTAAATAATATATTGGAATGAACTCTATGGAATGAACTAGGTGTCTACTAAAACTTTACCGATAATAGTGGTCTCAGGCTCGTCGCTTCTAACTGGATTGTGCGTGTTAATTATAGTGCTCATCGAGGATATCAGCCGTTCCATGTTCATTCGACAGAAACTCGTAAATAAATCTGAAATATTTTTCATTTTGATTAGGAATTCGGACGACGTTCATTAAACAACGACCTATGATCACTGCACGACCTGTAGACGGAACCGATTTTGAAAAGCGAGACCGTTGCACCTGTCCACGTCTCGAGATCGAAAGTGTTCTGCGCCGACACGTTCCGCCTCGCCCGAGAGAGGTCGCGCCGTCGGCGGCCGCAAGGGCGACGACCTCCCTTCGCACACGACTCGATCGGTGATTAAATTATGGTTTCGCGGTCGACGTCGGAACGGTCTGCGGCAGACATGATACACATGCTCCTTATCGCGTGTGCATGTCTACCAGATAAAGCGGCCGCTACAACAACAACAATATTGTTTACGACGTCACCGTTTATAAATAGCTGACATACCTTAACGTTGCATTGTAGCGCGCGAGGAAAAGTAGATAATCAATTTGTACGAGAAATCGTTGTCGAATACCAATAATTAAATATGATGAACTTATTGAAGAATTTGCATTTTTTTAAATATATGAAATTGACCTAAGAGGGCAATGAAAAAGGAGAAAAAAAAAAGAATTAAAAATGTCTTCAATGAAAATTGATGGACAATCACAAACATCATTTTTCCTTTTGATTTCATCGTAATCAATTAATTATATACTATCGTCTAGCTCAATTCCTGCTCAGTCGCCATTGGAATAAAATCCTAGGCACATTCAGAGTTTTGTACGAGCATTCGTTTGTCTCTATCGAACCCTACGTTCCATATCTACGTGTACCTTTTCTATGAAAAGCGGTTGCATAACTTTTAAATCATAACGTATTGTTATTATGCTTTCGTATATACGAACACCTAATATATAAACAATTATTTCGATAGCTATTTGTAAGTCATGATATTCGGTGTAGTTTCTTGTAAGCCTATCGTCCTTTTGTTACGTTCTAAAGTATATGTATGTACTTAATGGTTACAGCTTTCGTCTGCGTATGGAGTTCGAATATTGCCGATGAAAATAACGGATTTGAATACAGACTTGAATAGCTTATACGTTGTCGCGTTTGACGCCCGCCTTCTCACGCAACTGCATCTGATCTGATCGTGATCGCGACGACGTCACCGCCGCCTTCGGTCTGAGCGTCGGGCGCCGTCGTAGGGCAGTGCGTCGGTGCGCCGGCGCCGCGCACTCGATCCGCCCACGCATGCTAAACAAACTGCACCACATGAAACATGCCGATGTACAAGTTTACGTAATAAATATCAATCGTTGTAAATATTATATCTGTTCAATTTTCCACAAACGTAACCACTATTTCCTCTCTTTTATGTTATTATTCTTTTATAAAACAGGCCGAAGATGAAACTCGTCCATACGCGAGACACATGTTGCTCTTATAAACTATCCGATTATTTGCATGCCCTCACTTCACGCCACACGTGACGTTCGCTGTAAGCGGCGCAACTACACTCACAAGACGAAGTATTGCTCCCGTCTGTAAATTATTTAGTATGCGGCTCTCCCATTTTTCATTAACATTGTCTTATAAAAACGTGCGTTGCGCATAACTCTATGACCAGAATTATCATATATACAGGATACGATTGCTAATATATTGGGATGGAGACGTTATTTTAATAGACATGTCCGTCCGTATAAAGTACATTCTGCTGGTAATCTCTAATGAATTTAAAAGGTCACCCACGTCTTGCAAGCGGCCCTCTATTATAATCACGGTGGCCCGGTTAAAATTATTTTCAAAATTAGCGAAATTCATTGAAAGATCGAATTCCATTGTAGTAGCTACGTAAAATCGATACCATCAAAAGTAAAGAATGGAATTGATACATAAAGTTTTATATTGATTAATTAAATTCGTTTTTTAACCCCCGACGTCATCTGTGTGTGTCCGTTTGTAGCCTCTTAGCTCTCAAACAGCTGAACCGAATTTGATTTAGTTTTTTTTTCTATTTTCGAGTGTTCTAGATTTTATTTTAGGCATTTTGTGCGATCAGATGCGGTATAAAGATTTCATCCGTCAAGACACCATATGATCAGTTAGTTGTTCGTTCAAATTTTGGACAGGCGATGTAGGCCGGCCATGTGAACGACTCGACCGTTTGTAACATTTCTAGTTCGATATCGAAACGTAAAAATTACGTTGCGATTAAAATGACGGACGCTGGGTCCGTCGTTTGCCGGCTGGGTCGGATATCGCGACCATTTTTTTTTAGGTTTTGCGTTAATAATGTTTACGTCGACGTTGGCCGATGTGTGGGGTCGATGGCCTATCGGCGGAGCGGGTCAACGCCCCGGTGGTGCTATTTCAATCTTGGGGTTAAAGAAATCCCATTCAACACCGTCGTTACGTTTCTTTTGTCCCCGATAATAATAAGTTTGTGGCCGGTTTTGTTGACGACGAACTGTGTCGCCGTCCTTTCGGTATTAGTTTGATACTTGTTAATATGACCGATTAATAGGGGAGGTATTAAGGATATCTATTTGACTGTCCTCAAATCGGTGTCAAATTTTATACCATGTTTTCATACCCCTTAAACGCATATTGTGATATCTTACCTTATACTGTGGTATAGTATAGTTGTACTGCTCCAATGCCGGGCATAGGTCAGCTCTGAGACGATGTCAGGTCTAGTATCCGCCCTGGCCCGATGCGTTTTAACACTTTTTGATCCAATAACAATAGCACATCGATCATTTTGCCGTGAGCCAAGTATCAACTTTCGTGAATGACGTCACAATTTACGCTAGTAAAAGCGGAAAAAATATCTTTCTCTGTATGTAAGATATAATTTCTGGTGAACAACGCCATTACTAACATAACATGTAACAATATATCATGGAAATAAAACCACAGGGTAGTATATATAATAAATGAAGGTTTACGATCTAGAATGGGTTTGGAAATGAAATTAAAACCGCGATTGGTATCGAAATCGAGAGGGGGATTAGGATTAAAATTAAGTTCGGAATCGAAAATGTGATTGGGATTGGATTCGAAAGTCGCGCCGGAGTTAGAGTTGGGAGTGGGGCTGGGTTCAGAATCGAAAGCAAGACGGCCTAGAATTTAAGAACGAAACCTGGATCGAAACAGGCATTGGAACTGAATTCGAAATTGAGAATAGAACAGGGATCGAGCATGCGTATTATGATCGAAAAAGATATCGTTTGATATGAAAATTGATAAAAAAGCATTTTATGATCATGCGGACGGAGCTACGAGTGAGAACTATCCTCTATATAGTAGGTCTTCTTAAGACCGAAGCGCGGACGCTAATGGATATTTCTCATAATCCTCAGTTGTACCAAAACATGCGGACTATTATATAGACACGGCGCCCCAGACGGGAAGTTTACGAGCGCCGATTGCGATTATTCGCACACGGCCGTTGTTCTCGTCGAGCTTGCGTCACGGTTTTGTGTTACGTTCTGATGTTTGTATCGGAGCCGCCGTATCGTAGATGCGGTCTGCGGTTCGTGCTGTAATGTCAATATAGACCTAAGAATAACGCGGCTCGCCGTTTCGAACGAATCCTTCCGTCGGTATATTTTGAATATTAAATTGACTCGAAGTTCACAAACGTTTGCTGAAATAAACAAATTTGTTTGTTGATGCATTACCTGTATGTACATTCGAAATGTAAGTCATTTTATGTACTAAAGGTAGCAATAATAACAATCACTCTAATATAATCATGACGTTGATGAAACGAGTGACTCGTTTTGAAATAGATTTAAACAGAGTGTGAAAATTGTTTCATAAAGAATATCATTTTGTATATTTAAACGGAAATACCGTGGCAGTCGCGGCCAAAATCGTTAGAAATAAATATAAATATTGCGCACTCGCTCGCACTCGGAGGCCTTAAACCGTCCATTGATACATTCATGCGCGTGGACGATGATGGTGTAGTGTAAAATAGAATCTTTTTGGGACGAAAACAACACGAATGATCTTTAAAATGTTGTCCGACACTGAAGGAAACGAAACGATAGTTGAGGCAAGACGTCAATTTCGTGCATTAAAATACGTAAATTGTAAAGTGTACGTGATTTAACCGCGGCTTACGGATTTGATCGATTCATTATGCGGTTGGTATTCAAAATACACAATTATTGGATGTCCTATATTTCACGAAGCCTCGTGCGTTTTACTAGTACATATAAAATTACGATATTTATACTATTTAATATCAATTGCAACTGACAATAACAAAGTAACTGACTATACAACGTCAAAGTATCACCAAACGAGTGAGTCCCACTATAAGAGCATTGGCGCTGTCGCTCTAATAAGACCGACCCGGAGCGGTAAGTATTAGGTCGGGCAAAAAGGTTTTCGTACTTTCTAAGTAAAAAGTTGCAGTAACATCTCTTTGATTGTGCTGTTTGTATCTGGCTAGTTTTGATACCATTAAATAGATGAGAAAAAGGAAAAGTTAAAACGTAGAAATTCGATACATTCTGAAGTTAATCGTATAAAAAAAGTTCGACCATCGCGTATTGTAAGTGTTACTGAATCGTAAAGTCACAGGTGATCATTTTAACATATTAAAGATTATAATGTGGATGAAAACAATCTGACCTTATAAAACTGATCACAGCCTATACATATATTGACAAATAAGTAATCATTAGTTTTTAGTCAAATAATTTCCGAATAATATGCTACTGTTTACTGTATTGGAATGTTACGTAATTTCAAATCATATTTTAGGGATGAAAATAATTGCTTGTTTGTTTTGCGACGAGGAAATAAACGGAATTTACGACGAGGAAACAACACGACATAATATCTCTCCCGTGTTTTTCTCGTTCGTTTCCGTGTTGAAATAAATTCATTTGCGGGACCGCTTCAGCGCCCGCCGGTCCATGGCGCTTTCTTATTTGGAAATATCGACGTTCGCCGAAGTTGTTTATGGTTGTCGTTACGATAGCTGCAGAACCATTGACTAGAAGTGGCTGTGTACACATTCATGATTCTTGAATCTTGTTAACTATAAGAATCGGTCGCTTTGTTATTGCATTATACATAAACGACCCACGCGCTTACCTGTCTATCTTCCGCATTAAATACTACCTAGAAGCACGGTAGGTCGATTCCTACTAGTCAGGGGTTTTTATCCATTCGCAGTTGCAGCAAACCTTCAAACGTTATCTGATGCGAACCGTCCGTCGATTACGGAGGTCTTACTCAGATTGAGGATGTTACCAGAAATATCTTAATCCGGCGATAAGTCGACGAGTCCGATAACCGTCGTATCGTGTGCGCTAAGTTTGTGTGTCACAAGATGACATTACATAATGTTTAGGGTAATGATGCAATTTTATTTACTTCCCCCCGTTTTGGAAGAGGGTGCATTTTGCATACGATCTCCGAGCCGTTAACGGGTATTGTCAGAACGTATTTACGAGAATGAGGTAGCGGTTTCGTGATGCCGATATTGACGTTTCAGTTGAGTTTGAGTTTGGATCGCGCCAAGTTCAAGCCAAGAAAAAGGAACTGGTGACGCCGCAGCTGTCTATTACACGACCCATTTGGTGCTATTTTTGACCCCTTTATAATTCAAAATCTATTTAAAATTAAAGCATTAATTTGATTTATTTATTAAAAACCTCCTAGATTAAATAGAATCCCTAATTTTTTATATAGAATCAGCTTAGACGATTATTGAAATTACGTCTAAAATCGGCATTTTTATTATTGACTGACTAAAAACTTACCCCGATTCCAGATTACCTAGAAAACTAAAATTTGGCGTCCAGCTGGGTAACTGGGTGTATATAAAGGAAAAACTCAGAAATTAGTGAATATGTAACTATTTTAAATATTTTCCAAGCAATTGATTTTTATTAGCACATAGAACTTTTCGGAATTATAATAATAGTAAAAATTTTTTCTTTCGCAGGAGATAGGTTTCTTGATAAAGGGGGCCGCCAAACGGCTCCATAGGAAAAATTGAAAAAATAAATTGCGAGGTCGATAATGCACGTAAAATCATCATCGAATTTAATAATAATTTAACTTATAAGCTAGAGCGTGTCAAGACTAAGATTCATATACAAATAAGGCATATGTTTACCAAGAACAATTCCCTATTTGCTTAGTATATGCTATTACTGTACATAAGTCACAAACCCTAGTCTTGACAGCGCTCTCCTCGACATAGCCAATTCAATATTTACCGGAGGGTAGGATTACGTTGCAAAAAAAATTGTAGATAATAGTGGGCAATGCGCTCTAATTTTTCCAACGTTCATGAAAAATAAAAAATATCACAAAAAAAACAATACAGCGTCAACGCAGCGAAAAAAAAAGGATAACAGTTTTTTGTACAAAAAGATATTCCATCAAAAATAAATGTGAAAATGGCAACCAAGTTCAATATTAAGAATATGCAAGGTTGTCGACTCCGCCGACAAAAGAATTGAGATCTAAATGGACACAAAGTTCTGTAGATAATCTTGAAATTTGTTTATAAGAAAATAAAACGTTCTAAAATAATTTAAACACAAAATTTTTTGTTTTTTTTTTCGCTATAACGATAAAAATAATACTTCTTAAATTTGAACCATCGAATTATTTACACAAAGATATATGCTTTTATGCTTAGTTTTCACTCAAGTTCAAGGTTTAACTTGGATAGTTTTTACCAGAAAACCAAATTTTTAGAAGCATAAGATATGGTGATTTAATAATATAAAAATAGTTACTTGCATGCGTATTACATAAAGAAAAGTTGATTTGCCAAATATAAAATAACCTATTAGGTAAAAATGAACCTAGTCAAATGAGCTACTGTTTAGTCTAAGCTATCTGCTTTGTGTAAATAATTCGTCTGTTGAAATTTAAGAAGTTATATTTTTAAATAGCAAACATTGTTGCGACAAAAATAAATCAACAAATCGTTTTTTAATTTATGTTGGAAAGTTTTATGTTCTTCATAAATTTCAGGATTATCTACAGAACTTGGCATTCATTTAGATCTCAATTCTTTTGTTGGCGAAGTCGACAAACACACATAATCTTACTATTGAACTTGGCTCCCATTTTCACGTTTATATTTTTGATGAGATATATAAAATACTTTCAGCTAGGATTTTATATATTTATTTGTAAGGATTTATAGTTTGCTATATTTAAAAATAAAGAAAATATCCAAATGAAATGCCAAGGACCAAACTTGGAAACCTGTTATTTTGTTGTGTAAAGTGGTACTTGACGGAAATTCATAATTAAACGTTTGTCTGCAACATGCAATTATATGCAGCATTCAAATATGGATATAGGTTAAGATAAATAAGAAAAAAAAATTTGGTTGCCTGTAAAGTCGGTATAATGCGAAAGTTTTACGTGACAACGACTGAATGGTAAAATCATTTTAATGTGAATATTCATTCGTATAGTAGGAAGAAGGATGAAATAATAGTAATAATTTAAAACATTTATTTATACAAAGAATTATATTTAAAACATTAATTTATACAAAAGAATCTCACTGAATTTCATATTAACAAAATTTTATTTTACCTTTACATACATACGTATTTATATACAAATATACATACAATAACTGCAATACATTTGCAAGCTATGCACTAATTCTCTAGCGCGCGGCAGACCGATCATAGTTGAGTGGGAGAGAGACGCAAGGCATCTGCTCCTCTCGTTCGGTGACTCATCGTTGTTACCGAGCGTTACACTTTTCAAAGTGACTCCCAGCCGCAACCTAATTTAAGACGTTGTCACGTCAAAACAACATTTACTTTCACTGTATGAGATTTGTCGACCCTCTCGAATGAATATTCAATTCATTGAATGAGAATCCGTGGTGGAAAAGTAGATTCGAACATTGGTGGTGGGTCGCATGCCGCATGTTGCAGACAATCTTTACAGAATCATTAGGAGCGTAATTAGTCGAAATACTGATTGTTTGGTTATTATCTAGATTAACATTAAATCTGTCGACTATGTTATTACAAAGAACCCACGTTGATTGGTTCCCAAAATATTTTTATAATTTCGTTTCTGTCGTTTGAATGAGCCAATAGCGGCGGGGAGCTCGCGAACCGGTGTATACCTGCGCCGGCGCCGGCGCGGTCGGATCGCGTTTCAAGGAGAACCACTGGTGCGAGTTACGCTTGCAACGCTGTCTCAGTGTTACGTTTTGCTTATAAATATGTAGTTACGTTTTTATTGATAGTAATTGTTATTCTTTTATTTCTAAATATAATACAGTTGATATACATTTTTGACACTTGTCTTAAAGAGAACAGTGACGCGAGCCCAGATTTGATTTTCGGCAAGCACTAACTATAAAATTTAATGTCATAATGAGTGTTCTTGGTATGATATCTACTTAACGTGGTATTTTAAGGAAAATAAATTGACATGTCCTAGGGCGTTATGGATATGCTTGATATTTAAAGAAATGTGCAGCACCAGCGAAACGACTTATTTTGTCTACACGAGAGTAACCAGTCACCCGTCGACCGACGTGCTCATTAAATCATATTTAATGAGTGTGATTTGATGAGGCTTGTCGTTAAACGGCTCTATTGAAGTTTGTGAGAAAAATAATCTGAATGTTATGTAGGATAATTAGAGTTTCTAAACGCAATAATGGAATTCGATTATATATATTTCGTGTCCAAATTGCTCAGTTCTCACGTCTGCAACTACGTAATTTTACTACCAAAGCCATACTTTTAACTTGCACATTATTATGTCGCGTGTGTACTTTGTGACGTACAATATTAAAGATAGCATCTGTAGCAAAACAACTCCGTGCGAGCAGCACGTAAACGCAGGCCGTGTAAGAAGACCTTGAGATGGAAAGAGAAGAATGACAGGATTCGCTCGTTCCACATCGGAGCCGTCGATTTTCCGCCGGTGGTACGTTTACCCGCTAAAATTTAAATAAAATACGTATTTATGTGACATTGCTTCTTTTTTCAATCAACGATTTACCTGTGTAACGAATCGAGTTAATAAACCTAAATGGAAGCAGATACACTCCAAGCTGGGGGCCGTTCGACTTTTTATCAGAAAATGGTTTAAATGAATGAGCACTTAGCGGTTCGTGGAACAGTGGAGTAACTAGTTCCCTTAGCCTATTCTCATTTTGAACAATGCGGGGGGTATCATATCTGTTGCTGAGTTCATCGACGCAGTTCGAAATCGAGTATTTATATCATTGGATCGTGTTCCGGAAGACCGTCATAGCAAAACTCATTTCTCTTCATTCTACATAATATGATGTAAAACGAATTTTACTCTTACACGTGTATTTCTATTACAAAAAAAAAAACTGTAAAAACTTAGCAAGTGACGAGATACACACATTCTGAGAACGAAGTGGCGGACGAAGAGTTGCAAAACACTACGTCTTATGGCCATGGCGAAGTGTAACGAACGCGATCTGAGTGCGCATGTGTACGTTTATAATTTGATTAGGTACAGTACTGCTATGTAGGATTATGTATTTTTTTGTTTGCATTATTGGAAACCTATTTAGCTTCCAGAGATGTTGCATACAATACACAACAAAAAATTTACAACAAATGAATTTTAACCGACTTCGGTTAAAAACCATGTGTTGGCGCCCACCAGCAACTTCGGCCATGTTGTTGTGGTAGGTTTGTATTATTCCATTACTAAGGCATTTCTCCCGCAGTCTGTTTTTATTTCAGACTGGAGGTGCTTCTAAACCTGCATGGATAAAATAATTTTAGTCATCGTCGCGATTATAATTCTGATATATGCTATTATTCTTTATGTAAGAAAAGCAAATTATAAGTAAGTACACGTGACATTTTCGCTACAATATCGAAAGGTTCCGCCGGTCTCGATGAAGTTGTCCTCGTTACCTCGTTAAGTAAGGAGCCGTCTCCCTATTACTGGGCCGGGCTGCGTTACTCAACCAAAGTAATTAGAACAATGACAAGACTGGGAGCATACAAATGAAACCCCAACTAATTGACTTATTTTTGTTTATAAAATAAAATACTTTTCTATTAAAACTTTATTTATGTTTAATTATACGTCGTCATCAAATATTCACATGAGAGTTCTTCGTTCTATCAGTTAGGTGTTCGATATTCGAAATAGCCTTGTATCGTAACCAGTTTCTGATTCACCCGTATTTCATTTGTCTTTACTATGAGTTCTCCCTTTTTCAGCTCCTTCCATCTCTTTTATCCCTAATACTCATTTCTGAGTCAATCTCTTTCTGTGGTCTGTTAGGTATTATCGTGCTACCGCCACGTCGTCGTCAGTTTTCGGCTTCTTCAATTTAGTGTCTGGCGATGGCCTGGGTCGTATTTATATGGTGTCGCATTTACATGGATCGCATAGCGTTTCTCTATCTCAAGCGATAGAGAAACGCTAAAACAAAACAGTGGAAAGAGAATGGGAAAGAAAAAGGAACGTTCCGCGGGAGAAGCGGCCTGGGCTCACTCACTGCGGCGCGCCCTTTTCCTTTCTCCGTTTTGGTTCAATGTCTTGATCGCCGACTTGATAAATGTACCGAAATTACGAATGGCACACGATGCTGACCCAATGCACAGGAACCATCACAATGCCATCTTTCACATTAAAAATTATATGCGCCGCGGCGTATTAATGTGACCTATAATGACCGCTAGATGGCGCTTCTTTCAGTTGCGGAGGTGTTGAGGAAAAATTGTGTGGAGGGATATTTTATTTCGGATTTCTATTATGTATATTACTATTGTAGTAACGGTGGTCCTTACGCTTTACACCAACTCTTGCATTAGTGATTCTATATCCTTCTATCACTCTTCATTATTTTGTTTCCGTTATTCTTTTTTTTACATTTCAAATGTATTCAATTTCGCACTCAAACCGCATTGATGTACCAGTAATCGCAATACTTTATTGGCTGTGGTTTCTTTTTAAATAATTCGTACTCGCTGCAAATGTATAGGATGTCGTCTACATATAATTAGATACTTTAATATCATTATCCAGACGAATGCCATGTTATTTCTATTTTACTATTCCTATTCTTCTTGTTTTCTGTTCGTCATTGTCTGAGGTCGATCTGTGTTGAATGTTATGCAACACTCACAACTATTTCATTCAGAGGAAATTAGGTTTCCTTCTAATAGTTTCACGAAAGCAGTGACATTAATTTCTTTGTGATAATTCTTTTATTTTTATATTTATAAACCAATCCTGATCTGTTAATAAAATGTCCCACTGCACCCGCGTTAACTATAATAAATAAACTGATGGCCAGGACTACGATTTTTTCATACTTTCAGATCACTAACATGTTGCCACCGTTTGTATGCGGTACGATGTAAATTCATCGACGTCTCGTCGATTATGGATTCTTTTGTTCACACCCGATTTATCATTTTCATGCAGCAGCCATAAATAACGTGCCGGGATGCGGCTGTGTTCGGTCGATTTATTAAATTATCTCTCTACTTAACACATTTTTAGAAATGCTATCAGAGGTTTTCAATCAAAATGTTTTTTAAGGTTTTTTTTTCCCTGGGAATTTTAATTCAATCTTTGCAATCTGCTAAACATGTTTGTTAATCTAAAAATATTTCTGAGAGCACCTATATAATTATTATTCCTAATAGTCGTTTTTTGTATGGTTTTCATTCTTTATCTGAAGTTGGTACCTTGATATATGCCGGGTGAAATAGGCATATTAGTTGATGGTGCTCTCTCTGCTAAAAGTTTTTTATTTTATTTTTAATTTTTACAATATATCATCAGTTGCCATGAAAATCCGTATTAATACTTGATCGACAAGAATAGCAACCTTTGTTATGATCTTGAAAAATATTGATCTTTTGACATTATTACTGTCTTCGCTAAGTAGCATTTTGTCAGTCAGCTATTTAAGTTATACTTACGCATACAAATATTATTTTATATTATATGTTTTAGATATAAATACTTTCCTTATTATTGCAAGAGTATCAAAATAGTAACTTTTACGACGTATACTTTTTTGGGTCATTCTTTAAAAAATATTACATTTGCTTGTGTAGTTTTTTTTTTTTTGAGAAAATGTGTAGTTTTAAATTTTGTCTATACGTTATGTATTTAACATTAGATCGAAATTTTGAAAGATTTCTGCATAATGTGGAATTTTTTCATTTTTACTGCGTGACTCGTTTCTATCTAGTGTGGCATTTATTATAGTTTTTCGGCAAACTCCATCATTAAATTTGATAAAATAAGACTTTTGATTTAAGTCTAATAAAACGCCACATAAACTAAATCTCCTTTCAAAGAGCGTTTCAGACATTCGACACTCCACCGGTTCGATAAAGGAAAAGGGCCGCGATTAAGCATTAAATAAGGCACAAGACGAACTTCGCACATTTCTCAGAAAACGTTTCAGAGAGTCGTAATCATATCTTTATCACTATGTATCGTTTTAGTAAATGAGACATTATAGATATTAAAGTATGTCTTCGAAATACATTTTAGTAAATCTTTTTGAGTTAAGTCGTAAGCCACAGGCGCCGACGAAGACTTGTCAAAAAAAAAAAAGCGAGTTTTGCGTTATTTTCAATGATTATATTTTACATACATGCAAAAAACATAGTATGATTATATATGACGATATCAGGTACGTGAGAATTGCGTTAGGTAAAAAATAAATAAGCTCTTCTTCTACTAATATATAAAGTCGGAGAAAAAGTTTTTTCGGATTTTAAATACAAATTCAATATATTTTTTTATCATATTTTATTGACATTTAATCATAATATGTATGTGCCACTTTGTTCAACACCACGTGGCCATTTTGTAGGTAGTAACATAATCCCATTGCAGTAGAAATTTTGGGACTTCTGATCAAAAAACTGCGACAAGTACTTTTGATAGTCCTCTTTTCATGTTAACCTGACGCTACCTAAAGAGTTCCTGAGAGACCGAGACAGGTGAAAATCTGAAGATGCAAGGTTAGGACCATATGGTGGATGCCTCAGGACTTTCCAACCAAACTCTCAATATTTTCTGAGTGGCTAAATATGGTTGTGGCCGGAATTATCATGATGAAAAATCACACCCTTTCTATTGATCATTCCGGCCGTTTTTCTCTACTTCTTGCTTGAGTCTCATTAACTGTTGGCAGTAAAGATCCGAATTGATTGGTTTTGCCCGGCGATAAAAGCTCATAATGAATAATGCCCTTCCAATCCCACCATACACATAGCATTGATTTATTGTAGTTAATCCGGGTTTCGCTATAATCTGTGAAGCTTGCTTGCCTTTTGCCCATGATCTTTTTCATACGTTCTTGTCGTAGATAATCCATTTCTCATCCTTAGTGATCAATGTTTTCAGCGGTTTGGTTTTATGACATTTCAATAGAGAATCGCAAAATGAGTACACCATTCATTAGATTTCTTTCAGTGCGCTCTTGTGGCAATCAAGTATCCAGATTTTTTGGATATTCAGCTTTATACAATTAGATCAAAATTGTTTTGTGGTCAATTTTGAGCTCTTAAGCTAGGTATATCGCAAAGAACTAGTATGTTGATCTTGTTCTATTTTTTCCAAAATGGCATCGACTTTATCCGTAACAGATCGACCAAAGAGAGGTTCATTTTTGACATCAAAATTGCCGAACTGAAAACGCTTGAACCAGTTTTGTGTTATTCTTACTGACACTGACATTAAATCCATAAATGTATCAAATTTCTACGTTAGATTCACTCATTTTGATGGACAAAAGAGTAATAGAAAAATAGCGGGAAACCGTTTTTACTTTTTTTTTCAATGTCAGTCCTATCTATTTAATGGTATCTAAACTGGCCAGAAACAAAAAGCACAACCAAAGAGATTTTACTGCAACCTAATGTGTAATAAATTGCTCCCATTATTTAGTCCTACAATATTTTGACAGTAGAATGAACGTATCGCAATTACGCCGCACGCGGACGTCATCGTCGACGTATCGACTTTCGCCCTGCAAACACTATTGTTGTGTAAACAACATTTATGTTAATACTTTACGGAGGATTGTTTTAATTGTGTGCAAATAGCGGCAACAGACGTAAGCAGCGCTGGCGGGCCGAGGGCTGTCACTTGGTCAAATATTGGAATGAATGATTTAATTACAAATAGCGCCGTTCGCTCGATATAAGATTTACTGCAATATTTAAATTCCGTTGACAGCGTATCGGTTAAAAAAATCCTCCTAGAACTATGTCTACAAACTATGTCTCCATCCAAAACATGTCCCTATCCAAAGCGCCCAAAAACTGTGTCTATGTTTTATATTCAATCGCAAATACGTGTTGATAAAATTGTCATATTAATTCTATAATAGGAATGAAACCGAAATTGGTAAAAATGTTGAAAAATTCAACTTATAATACAAAATGCATTTCTATAGGTTTTTGTTGGTACTGACTTAGTAGTAATTTAACACATAATTGTAAATTTTGATAGTATTCCAACAACATTCCAACATATTAAACATAAACAAAGGACGCTGTTTTTCATCCTGCAGACAACCCCGGGCGGGCCGAGTTCGTAAGCGAGTATCTGGTAGTGTGTGCACAGCGTATCGCGGGGGTAAATCGTCTGGGGACGACGTACGTGTCGAAATATACATTACCCGGTTTATTTGTGTGAAGATGGAAACGCCTGCGGCAGGAACTCGTGTACCTAGTTCATAACATGTTTTTACGTACACGAGTGCAGATTCGAAGAGCGGACAGTGCAGCCTTTGCGTCAAGATTGTATGCGCTGTGAATTCAAAAAAAAAATAAGCGCGTGAGCGTGTCCGTGATTCTGTAATTAGTATAACGTTTTAACCTGTCAGTTTTTAATTTCTTATAATTTTTGTGTATTGTTTTACTAAAAAATATTCAATATTAAAAGAGAATTTGTTGACTATGCATTACTTCGGTTTCACCGAAAAACAAACTATGTCACCATAAAGTTATTTAGCAGTAGAGAAAATATAAATAATATTATTTCGTTATATTTCATTAATGAATATCAATGCATGTTCTGTAGTATTACTATAATGTTTTGTACTGGCTGATGACAGAACGCTTTACAAATAAATGTATTGGCAAATATGTTTTGATATATTTTTCAAGAAAAATTGATTTTCTTTTCATGAGATATATTACAGTATCAGCGGCGATCGGTATCATTTAACAAATTCGTAATATATCTATTATTTATAAGCCTGCAACTTTTTTCATCAATCATCCCTCGATATAGATATGTATTAATTGATTCATTGAGAGCCAATCTATAGATTATCTTCGAGGCATTATTCGAAAGGTATAGAAAGTATTCTGAGCTATTATGCGAATTAAAACATTCTTCGCTTACGAAAATTGTTATTGCGAAATTTGGCAGTTAAGAGTAGCGTTTATGTTGATCTTTTCATATCAGACTAGCTGCAACTTTGTGCACTACCGCTACAACAAAGTAACCCATTTCTTCGCAGTGACTTAGATTCAAGTGTACGTATTTTCCCCGACGACGCCTCGAGTCGTCGCAAACTGCATTCGATTTAACTTTTCAAAGAAACGCAGCCATTCGGGGTGCCTTCTGTCTCTGCCAGACTATGTACTTGGCGATTTCTTATATAACAATAAGTAGATACTTTGAAAGCGACATGCGAGGCAACTAAAGAAGGCCATTACACTAAACTATGTTCTCAAGGCTGCATGTATCTCGTGGATTAATTCGTGAACATTTTCTCTGGTGTTTCCCTTACATATTGGTGTAACAATCGCATTTTGAAACATCTATACGCACCTATGAAATTATAAACAGAATTTTTGTTTAATTGTCAATCTCTGCGTTTGTGAACGTTAATTTCCGCAATGGAAAAACCAATTTGAATTTAGTTTTCAGTGATGTATTGAGATAAGCTTGGACTAATTTTCAACTTTTTTTTAAATTGGTTCAAAAATGAAAAAAAGATTTGGCAACTTTAACGTGGGCCTCGCCCGTGCTTAACGTAACGCATCAGAATTCTGAAGACAAAACGCTTCTCGACTTATCGGCAGCGGAACTGACCAAACAATTATAATTTTTTCCCGGTTTCGGTACGTGTTGTAGGCTTTGTGATGTTTGAAGATTAAAAAAATGTAACCCTCTCGGCATTAATGGCCTTCCTAAGAAATGTGCATAGTTTTTTACGGGAAAACCGCAAACCGCTAAACCATACAAATAAAACGGCGGGGAATGAGCGCGAAGGGGACAGGAGGGAGAGTTGTCAAAAGGAGGTCCGCAGTGCATTCTCCTATTCACGAGGACAGAGCGGCGAGGACGGAAGCTAGTGTAAAATACGTCAGATTTTTATAGTTTGGATAATCAGAGCTAATTACAATGTGAACCTATTACTGGGAGTGCCCGTATTTGTATGAAAACACCGAAAATATAAATCGTCGCCGGTCTAAAGCAGATGCGTGGTCCGTATGCAGATTCGCTATTCCTGGTGCAAATTTACAATTTTATGATCCCGTTTCAAACGTCCGGAGGCGAGTCAGGTGCACAGTCTTACTATAAATGTTTTAAACACTTCAAATTCAATACTACTGTTGGCATAGTTTTACCTTATGTTGAAGTGTGTAGGTATGTATACCTTTGAAAATCTTAACTGTGCAATTTTAGATCTGAATAGTAAATCTAGTGGCGATTTTATTGTTTTCGCGCCGTCAAAATCCTTTTTTAAAAAAAGTTCTTCATAGAACCAAAATAAGAAAGGATAAATAAAAGATGAATATAAAAATCACTCGTGTTACTATCGAGTTAGATTGTCATGTCAAATTGCAGAAGGTTAAAAAGCGTATACTTGTTTTCAGTCAGTCGTAGCGTTTTGCAGATAGGAGCTCGAAAACAGTCAATAGTGTGTAATGGTAATAGTGGCAATATTCTTTAAATGTTTAAATTGACGTCATTATTACGGCTGTAATAAAATCAGGTTCAATATTTAATTTACGTAAACTCAACGTCAATAGTAGTGGCAATCAGTAGCAATTGTTCGCTTTCGCTATGCATTGCTGACTTAAACATTCTAGAGTCTGAAGTTTTGTGGTCGATCGCTCGACTGAATTTAATGTCATCTATTTCGAGTACGTTCCTGGTTCGAAGGACAGTTAGTCCCAAGCGACATCATTTCAATTTAAATCTAATCAAAGGTCTTGTACATGTCCATTTAAGAACATTTGGCGCTAAGGTTGGTCACTTGGCTTACCCATAGGTCCCCACATGGGCGAGCTCCGTACAAGCAAATAAGCTGGGCATACCTCGTAGTTTCATACATACATGCCCCTAAATGATAAATAGATTATTTTTTATAGAACTAAATTTGATGTAAGTTATAATTGTTTTGAAATTCTAGTGCGACCAACTTAAAAGAAAAAGCGACATTATTAATAATATCTTTCGACACATACATATTTACTTTTTTTGTAAATGTATAACATAATACATGGAAATACCCAATCTCAATCAGAAGATTAAATTTTAATCAAATAAATAAATATTTATTTGATTAAAATTTGTATGGGAATCGAACCCACGCGGTCAGTGTAGCAAGTAGGGTCACCACCAACGGCGCCAATCGGACAGACGAGTTGATAATGTTCAATAGTGTTACAAGTAAGTGGTTTGCGAGATTATAGACAGTGTTTTATACGAATATTGTAGTCTCTACAAAAATTTAAAAGATTGGAAGTTTGTTAACCTACTTGCTTGTGAAAACTTTTCTTCCTATTGTGCGAATTGTGGAGAACAATCTGTCGTACAGTGACGAGTCGAGTGGGGTAGGTAGCTATTGTCGGTGGGGGCCACCCACCGAAACAATAGTAAAACTGAGAAGTACTTTTAGCCATGTTTACCCTGTCTGAAATCCTATTGCACGCCTCTGCTGCTCTCAGCTTCTCCCCTCTACCGGGGACCGCCATAGTGGGGACATGACCCGCGCCACCTCAGACAAATCAACTAATAACTTATTCATTCCTATCCATGAAAAAACGAAAGTGAATCGTTCAAGTCTCAATCGGCAAAACGTGTTTTAATGTCGACACGCAACATACGCTGTAAAAGTCGATTGTTCACAAACGGGCATGCGCAGCGATCGGACTCTAGAGGTCAAGAGATTCAACACCTTAAACTATTTAGCGAATCGACGAGTCCTGGGTGGCTACCACAAAACCCACACGAAATTGGCGATTCGATTGATCGCGTTGTCACCTAATCGAATCGCGAGTTGAACGTGAGCGACCACAACGCCCTCATTTTGCTTGGGACTCCATTCATCGCCGCGTCGACCACACAGATCGCGACTAGGCTGATTCGTTCGTTCATTTGGCGATTATTAGTCTATGGACATGTACATCCACTCTGTACTATATGTTCATAGTCATATGTTGATACGACACTTGGCTAACGGAATTTTTTAACTTTTGTTAAGTTTGTAAAGTTTTGTGCTTTGCAATTGATATTAATATTATAATAATATCTAATTGATATTAATAGGTAAGTAGATAATGTAAATTTCTATAAATTTGTATTTTATCGTGAATGTTTTACCAATTTTTTTAATATTATCCCATCGTGTACATAAAAAAATATGACGTGAAAGCACAATTGTTGAAATATTTATCAAATTAATTACAAACACACCAATGGTAGTTTTAATGGTACCCACCAATGGTATTTTACGTCGAAAATATGCGAAGTAAAAACACAATTTTATGTTTAAGTATATTGAAGTAAAGAAATACGATGGAATGGTATTAAGATCTAAAATTGAGATTTGAATTGAGTTATATAACTCACATTTATTTTATTATATGTTTAACTTTTTCAGAATGGCTAATAGAACTTCTGCCTTGCAATATACTTTGTTATTGGAGTATATGGAAAGTAAGTGACAAATCTACATCACTTAGTAGTTTTGGATTGATAGATTTGAGCAATAATTTTCTTAATAATCTTTAAGTACTGAGGGTGATCTATAAGTAATGTCAGTTTTCATAACTGAAATTCATGTCATAACTTGTTACGATAAGTCTCTACTATATATAGAGTACAGCTATTTCACAATTATTTAATGAGTTTTCAAAGATGTTCAAAATGCATTATAGAAATTCTTTACATCTAAGTCCAAAGAATGATTTTACCAAAGTCTCGGAGAGTTTGCTGAACATTTCATTTATTTAATAGAAGTGATGAGCTATGTACTTTGAATACTACGGTTTTGTTTCCGTGTGATTATTTAATAAACAAAGTGAACATTAAAAACATTATTTATGATACTTTTTAATAATAATAATAATTTTGATTTTTAACTTTGATTTTATATGTATTTTTATGAAACATTTCAATTGTGATGTAAGTGGGTTATAATTAGGATAATTAAATTTTGAAAATGTATTGTGGTATGTTTTTATTCAGTAATATTAGAAAGTGCAGAGACACAAGAATTCAGATTCTATATTATTTTCTTAAGATTTTCTCTTCTAACCCACTTTTATTTTATAGAAATGGTGATTTAACAAGGCCCTGCAACACACAATTTGGGCGACTGACAAATTTCAAAAAATGGGATGAACTAACTGCACTTTTAAATGCAAGTGGTTGTGGATGCATAAAAACCATGGAAAAGTGGAAAAAAGTAAGTTCCAGTAGAAAATTATATTTTGTCAAACATGCTTATATTGGTGATGGTACATACTGAAGTGCTTTATTTTATATTGCTTAGGTATGGGTTGACTGGAAAAACAAAACAAAAAAAAAAGCAGCAAGTATTAGGACAGAGATATCATCTACAGGTGGTGGAGCATCGAGGAAGTTAATATTATCAGAGCAAGAGCAGAGGCTCTTGTCCATAATTGGAAAGTCGGCAGTTATGGGTCGTGGTCCTGAAATAGGATTTCAAAATGTAGGTTTGGAACATTGAATATATGAAAGTTGCAGTATGTATAAAATAATTTGTATTTAAAATCATTTAGTAATTGTAAATGTTATTGAATTTGACATCTGCATTTATCCAAAAAGTTGAATAAGATTTTCGAATTTTTTTAAAAATGTGTATGATTATTATTAATTATACACTCCTTTTATTAACCCAATCTTTTTATAGATATATGTTGTTAATATATACATTTAGTACAGTAATAATATATAAGCATATATTTAGCTTAATAGTTGAATTTCAATTAATTTGAAAAAATTTAATTTTTAACTTTGTATTTAGGTAACACTAGCAGTACCTGTGGAGGAGATTGCAGTTGATAATGCAATAACTTCTTCAGAAGCAGAAATTGTTTGTACAGAATCAGAAATAATTTCTAGAGATCCAGAAATAATTTCTACACCTTTAAATGTAGAAATATCCGCCGAACAGGTTATAGTACCTGTCGAACAAGAAGCTTTGAATCAATCTCAACTGTCCCGAACCCCTGCTCCAGCAATTCCTGCTGCTAGTCGTATTTTGTCAACACGACCAAATACCGAAGATGAAGAAGATGCAGAGCCACCAAGAACAGCTGGACGTGGTAAGTTTATCTATACCTACACTAAAATAAATAAGAATGTCTGCTACCTGTTTGTTAATTTTATCATTCATCATATATAGACTGCTGAATAGTTTTGATGCAGGTTTCACTAATATGTCATCAAAATGCCAGTAAACATGTAATTTACAAAAATTTTAGTATATATGAATGAGGTAATAAAATAACTAGCCAGGAGCAAAACGGAAAACAAGGGCTGGGACTTAACACCAACAGTGGAACCAAAACTGAAATAAAAACACATTTGGTTGAGACAGTAAAATTGCTCGACATAAAAATGAAGGGAATTATTTTATGTGCTTGAAGACGGAAACCTAGTATTGTAATAATGTAGCTAATTTTTAAATTCACTCGACTTCTTTTGTAACCTTTCAAAATTTGTTTCATAACATTTAATAATAATTAATTTGATATTTTACGTTTCAGCAAGTACCCATCGAGTAGACAGGAGACGTCGTCGACGACCTACGCCATTTCAAATGGCGTCCGTACAGTTTGCAGAAATAGAGCAGAGAAGACTAGATCTAGAAGAGCGACGTCTCGAAGTTGATAGATTAAGAGAAGAGAATATCGCTCAAAATAGGCAACTACAAGAAAAATTTTTACAGGTGCTGTCTCATGATTCATGTTCTATAAAGGCTTATGCAAAATAGATGAAGGAATGGTGAGAGACATGAACGCCCAAAATAGGCAACTACAAGAAAAATTTTTACAGGTGCTGTCTCGGGGCATTGATCTTCTAGAAGGATTCATACAAAATAGATGAAGAAATTGTGACAGAAATCATGGAGATGAAGAAATTGTGGAGCATTTGGGGAAATATTGTGATATGCTACTGCATTTCACCTGCAAACAAACGGTTTGATTGAAACAAATTTAGGTACGGTAGGGTAAGAATAATTTTATAATTAATGTGACTTTAAATGAAGAATTTTTATTAAAATTAGCTCATAGTGATGCGACAGATACGGATTATAATTATTTTCATTACAATTCTATAAATAAAAAATTATATATTGTGTATGTTAGCTCAGTTAATTAATATATGTCTTGTTTTTATGTTGCATGTTACGAGCGAGAGCTGGTGGACCTCCGGGCGGCTGATGCGGCGCTCAGCATGTTATAGTCGAATTGATCAGAATTCGATCCTCATATGACTCTCAGTTTCAGATGCTGAGAAGACATGAAGGTAGGACGTCGTTGGAACGGTGCTGATCGAGCGGTCCAGTGGCGGCCAACATCTTGCAGCCTTTCAAGCCTTTGAAGACTCCACCGACTCAAGACACTAATTTTTAGAATTCTTAGTAGCATGTCTAGTCTTTTCGAGTGGTCATCTGTCTTTTAAAGTGGTTTTGACAGGTGAGCACATCCCGACAGCTTGGCTAGGTGTGCTTAGACGTTGATAATGAACATATGACACTTGTAAATAAATGAAATCAACTAGAAAGCCAAGTCAACGGATGTGATGCGGTCGTAACACACCACTCGCATTGTATAATGGTCCACTTATAGGTAGGGCATAGGGTCTCATACTATGTCAGTTACTACGGGGTCCATGATCAAAAAAAAAAAAATGTAGTTTCATTAATTTTTTTTCTCGAAATGCTATGCTATGATGTATATAGGCATCCGCGAGTCTTGCGTGCCGAGTTGTTCAAACGACAGTTCTATTTGTGAGAAACAAAAGTAAAATAAGACATGGACTCTGAGAGTAATAAAATGGAAATTGATGTAATTAGTAAAGTTATATACATTTATTGAATAAACATAATTCATAACGCTAACGCCCATTTCATTGAAGATTCCAGAAACACTGATCCTTTTATAATCAATAGACTTTGATGTATTTTATAGACTCAATGGTTGACTGTAAATGTTAATGTAAACAAACAAAATCAGTTTCAGTTGAAAAAGTGAAAATATTAAGAGTAAACATGTCATTTATAAAGCTGTTCATAAAAGAAAATAATTAGACTGGTTTAAAAATGTATTTGCAGAATAGAGTTAATACCAATTATTAGGTAGGTACACAATAGTTATTAACTTTATACAGGTACTTCTTCATCTCTAAATTGTTCTTCACTTGGAATAAATTAATTCATGTAATATTACCATTCACATGTCGATTATTCACTTGCTTTCAATTGGTATTTACTATCTATTTATGAACACCTACATAATTTGAAAGAAGATTACTAGCTTTAGTGTAGACATAGGTTACAAATTTTAGGCTCATACATTATAGGAGATCTACTATTTAAACTTACACATAAATCTGTGTCACATATCAATTGACCACACTGTCACCACTTTCAAGAAATTGGCTTAGAGCATTTGCTGTCCTTAATAATCTAATGTGTAGCATTTGCAGTAGCTCATTTACTTGTAATATTGTCTAACTGTATTCTGCAAATACATTTAAGCTACTGAAAATG